>CAAKHB010007766.1:146270-185656 GCA_901007665.1 Aeoliscus strigatus
AACAGGAAGTCGGCTGAAGTGAGATACTTAAGTGTGTGTGTGTGTGTGTGTGTGTGTGTGTGGTACAGGCTGATGGTTGAGCATTACAGAGAAAGAGGAGTAGGAGGAAGAGAATGGAGAAGAAAGAGTAGGTGTATGATTCTATTGCTGGGGAGGAGGTGGTGGAGGAAGAGAAACCTTGGAGTCTGGAATCATCTAAAAAAATGAAACGAGGGAGAGACTGAGAGGAAGCAAAGAGGGAGTGTGATGCGAATCCATATTTCTATTACTATGTGGTGTCAGTGGTCATCGTGTGAGGTTTCCTGTTGCTTAGTTACTGTACTGCAACAGCAGCGTCAATGTCTGTGTCTGTATGTGTCATCCTCTCAGTGGTGGGTGTTTGCACGACTCTTCCTTTGCTGTCTCCATGTTGGCTGCCTTGAAACTGTACTGCTGTTATCAAAGATCCTGATAGACGACGTTCACCTGCCGCACATTTGAGGTCTGTAAACGGCGTACAGCCCCCAGTTGCTGTTGAGGAGCAAATGTGCTCCCTGAAGGAGCCATGTGCATTGTCCCAGGTGCCCTGATGTAACCCACCCATCAATCACCCGTGGCTGACAGTCCATGCCATGGCACCCACCCTAAAGAAACTGGAATCTCTCTTTAACCCCCACAGGATGATGGATTCAGATGCAGACCTATAGGCCCCTAAGGTTGGGCTCTATGAAGTGTGAAACAGAATGGTTCAAAAGTTATCACCTCATTACACAGCCCTTATCAGCTGTCTTCAGGTGCATACATTTTAAGTAGTACAGCCATGCAGGGCTTTGTAAAATGACCTGCGGATGGGGCAACAAATCGAAGGAAACAACAACATCGTGGGTCTTAGTTGGGGGTGGGGCCACCATGAGCCGAAATGATTAGCTTCAGTGCACCATGGCAGATCTATGGAACAATGGTTGAGGGGATGAAACACCATTTGCCTAATTCCATCATTGGATGATGGAGGTGCAGAGCACCATTTTACACCTCTTGCAAAACAATCAGAGCTTTGTCAGTCATACCTGAGCCGACCACCAAGAAGGGCGTAATGACATCTCAGCACATGATGTCTGGGCTTTGTTCATTTGCCATGAACCTGTTGCCAATTTACTTAACAAATATGGAACAAAGGCCACTTGTATTTAACACGCTCATAAAACAACGTATCTCTCCCAGATGACACACTGTTCAAATTCACAGTGGCAGCTTAGGAATGGTGCAATCATGTAATACATATGAAAGAGATGAATGTTTTTTTTTTTCTTCTTCTCTGTTGGCAGTGAGCTGATGAGAGAGAAATTAGTGCCGTATGAGTCAACGTTGTTGCGGGCCAGCTGTAGCACTACTCAGATTATGCAAATTTGTTAAATGCCTCATCCTCAAAATAAATAGTTAGCACCAATATCTTTTCCCCAATTTGCGTGGAGATGTGCTGCATCTCCATTTTATTCTGCAGACTCCAGCTAACTGCAGTGAGGAGGATTTTCCCTGTGGTATGTTGAGAAATGAGAAACATAGCTTTGAATAGCACAGCAGCTAGAAACACAGATCTACAACTGGAGTTCTGCCGAACACATTTACTGCTTCATAAATGAGCCAACTGTATTTGGACCCTATTAGACACATCAGTGCAATGATTTAGATGGAGCAAAACTCTTAGTGGCGTAATGAGATACAATGGGCTGCTTTGCATCTTCACAGTGTAAAAAATAGAGGCCTTCATTACAGAATGAGAGCTAATTGTGGTAGGGTCAATATGTAATGTGTCAGGCTTCTTTGGAAGACATTTTCAGCCTGGGTATTATTTTGCAGGAGAGGGTGAAAATATCAGAAAGCCAAGATGTTTGCCCATTTAATTACTCAGGTCAAAATGCACTATCCTCCAGTGCAATAATCCTCATAATCTTAACATATATTCTCTCAGTCTCTCAGCTATTTTTTTTTTTATTCAAGTGCTGATTCTTGCCATTCAAGTGAGAGGGAGTGAGGGGAAAATATGTGACATAGATAATGAAACTTGGTCTTTTGCACACATTGTATTGCTACAGAGAGGAAAAATATAGCAGCGGAAATATAGAAAGATAGAAAATTGGAACTGACAGTGACCTCAGCAGAAAGCAGGTTGGATTGGTTTTATCGTGCTCTGTCCTAGTGTGACAGTTCTTCAGCTGCTCGGTTGAACCGATGATGTGACGTGCAGAGAGGATTCTTTATTTTGATTTAGGCATGTCTATGGTAATTGCCATTCAACTTCACTTATTCAGGCCTTTAAATGTCTTAAAAATGCCTGTGTAAAATGTTATGTGAGGTACGGCATAATTGTTGAAAACTATTTTGTGATTTTATTTCACTTCACTTAATTGCACAACTGCACAAAATAAAATGTAAATATATGACTTATGGCATCACGAGCATGTAAAATTGCAAAATATATAGGCTTAAAGGGCCAACATACTGCTTCAAATTGAGGATTACTACACAGGATTATTTAAATTGTAGGCTTGTAATGGAGATAACCCATCCCCAAACGTTCTTTCACTCCTCCTACTTTTTATTAGGCCTGTTTCATGTGAATAGTAGACCTATTTATTACCTCTAAACATTATATATTTTAAAAGGTTCCCACAATATCCAAGATAATTATTCTGATGGTGGCTTCGCCTTTTCTGGTTGTCCATCTTCCAGAGTATGTCTCATATGTTTCCTCTTCAGATGCCCGTGCATCACGTTTATGCTTCTATGGTAAGCTAATGAAGTGAAAAGACAACCCTGTTATCATGTGTCAAAGGTTTCCCATGCTCTAGACCCTTTTGTCTTTGAAAACGTTTTGAGCTGTAAGCCCGTGCATCCGATACCACACCGACCTTCGACTCTGCTGCAGCCACGATTGAAAATGAAACTATGAATAGCAAGACTAGTGGTGTGGTGGAAAAGTGTCTCAACTCAGTTGAAGTGATTTTCTAAGATCCCAATTAAACGGTAACAAATTGTGTGCACAGTGCAGAAGATTGTGCGTTTTAATTTGCGAGACAGGAGTATTTAAATGAGTGTTTGGATGTCTTCATGATTTCCACCATGAGAGTTTGGACGTTCACATAGCCTGAAAGCACAAGATGAAATTTGATACTTTATTTAGAGATTTTAATCCAGAAGGTCAAACATATTTGAATTACAACAAACAGGTTGGGGGGGAAAAAAATCATTCAAAAAACGTTGCCAGACGAAAAATGCTATATGAGAAAGTATTTGCAACAACATAAATACAGTTGGAAACACCACTGGAATCAGAGAGGAACTGCACATTTAACAAATGCATTCATACAATTGATCACTCCAATGACTTTTGGAAATCCAGCAACCACATTAAAGCCATCTTTTATTTTCAGTATGTCCATCATACCTAACGTGGCATTTACAACTTGAAACTGTGCACCTGAGAAACTGTTCTTTGACAACATGACAGTAACTGCGATACATTTCTATTTTGTGTGCGTGTGTGTCAGCGGTTGGAGGGTGGAGTTTTAGGGTGGGATGTTGTCCATTTCCAAAAAACAGATTTGTCTTTTGGTTATATTTGCTGTGATTTTATCATATGACATCATGGTTTCAAATCAAATTTTTGCAGAGCAGAGGCCTTGGATGGTGGCTGGTAAAAACTATAATGGGCATTATTAAGTGCATTTTAGAAATATTAAGATGGACCTTTTTTCTGGAAAAAATACAACATTTGCTTTTGTAAAAACCTCAATGTATAATTTTCATATTTTTTGATTTGCATATTTCCAAAAACATGTCCTATATTCCCTTTTGAATTCAATTTAATTTCATTTATATTCTTTCACCTTATAATATAATGATGACAAGTAATGTGTATCTTCATCTTCTTGTGCTGATGATTCTCAGTTATATATTTTATTATACAGGTTTCCAGAGCTTGCATTCGATGAAAGATCTTTTAACAGGGGCAGCTATCTGCCCCAACCAGCTGTTATTAATTTGACTTTTCTAACGCCTTGTCTGTTCATGTGATTGCCAAGTTAAATGTGTGTTGTCCTGCCACATGCTGGATTTAAAGTTATGACCACGGTCCAACTGGTAGACGTGCCAGCAAAGAAGCTAAAAAGCATCAGTCACTGGCACATCTACTATGGTGGTGGGGATTAAGGTTACCACTGCACAGCAGTGTACCTGCCGGCTACTGTCACACTCATCCCACTAAACCTCACTGCAGGTCACAACACCAATTAACATACTTGCTACTGCTCCACTAGCTCTCCAGGAAGGTGTGTCTGACCACAAGGGAATCAGGGTTACCACAGTGTTTGCCACAACATTGACTCGAGTCATGTCAGGTCAGCCGAGAATCACAAATTCCAATGCCTCAGTGGGCTGGGTCAAATCTGTGATCTGTGTAACGCTCCTGTTCTTTCTATCCACTTGGTTCTCCTGGTGCTTAATATGAAGAGACTATGCAGAGCTGACAGACTGCATTTGTTCTTGCTGCTGGGAATGGGAATGTCCACCTAGCACAGACGACTCAATTGCAGTATGCCGGCTATGCTTCATTGCCTCATCTCATATCTCATCCCAACCAGCCTCCATTGCTTTTTTCCCTCTGCTAGTTTTCTCATTACGATCCTGGCACTTTCAAGGGAATAATACAAAGCTTTTCTATTGGTCTTGGGTGGAAAAAAAAAGCACTCTCATCGAGCCCTATGTGCAAAATCCACAGGACCTGTCCTATCACAATGTGTTTGCGGTCCTCTTGTTTCTGCTCTTCAGGCTCCTCAAATAGGCTATTTTCTCCTCTAATGTTGTTTCCCCTTTTCTCTTTTGTATTGATTAGACAAGCTTGCCAGATCAATAGATGGCTGTAGATCACAGCGATTGCTGCTCAGGACTCAACAAGGCCTCCTTATTAACCACTCAGAGGGGCTATCATTTCAGTGCCAACGTTATGAAATCCGGTGCTGATAAAGGTGGACAGTGAAGCTTGTTTGTTTTGACCAATGAATATGTTAACCCCTCTGGTGATGTAGCCAGGCTTCCATGAGCACTGTGGGTCTTGCCTTATTGTAGAGCAAATTACCTTGAATCAATGGTGTCTTTATTGCACCCACAGATCCTCAATGTTGTTCGTGCCACAGGGCAGCAGAACAGACGGGAAGATTGTATACTAATGGCCTCATGATGCTTGTGTTTCTTTGATTCAGTTGATATATAAAACCTCCAATCACTGTGCTGTACTGTATAACTGTAAAACTTTGTACTTAATCTTGTGTGTATAGTTTCAGCCTAATGTCAAAAAAAAAATACAAGCTGAAACTTTTCCTGTGGGTTTATCAAAGCTCTCATCAAAAACATTCCACTTGAATTAATTCCAGCAGCATGCCATGAAGAGACCAGTGGTGCATGTCAAATTGTGACTAGGACACAATAAATAGTCCTGTTTTGTTTTGTTTTTTTTCTCCTTTGAGACGTGACTCCACAGAAGGCGGCAGCACCTTTACTCATAAAGCACATTATGTTAGAAGTATGTGATTTACATTACAGGATTACACGTGTAATGTAAAAATACTTTGTTACAGTCATAACCTATAGAGGATAACATCACCTTGAGTAATACACAAAATGCTATTTGCGCTTTTGTTTAATCCCAACGACTGTAGTACCTCTACTGGTCTCCCTCACAAATCAATTAACCGCCTACAAGCCTCCACGATACCACAGCCAGAGTCTCTACCAAAGCAAGAAATTTTCATCACATTTCCCTTGTTTTTGCCTCACTGGAACTTGTACAAATAGCAATATATGTAATTGTATTTTATTGTATTCTTTTCTTTTTTTATTCTGTTCTTGCACTGTTTACTGTGTTTTAATTGCCTCTAAAATGTCATTAAGCTATTCAGATGTGTTCAGACAAGCAAATTGATCATTTGATTAAAACAAAAAGTTAAGATAACATAAGATACACACAACAGTCATTTAATAAACACATTCACATAACTATATTCCAACTTTCAAGTTCAGTTCTGTTTGGATGTGGCGGAAAAGCACTGATAAAATCATCTCATATATTATCTTTTGCAGACCGTGGAAGTCTCACTTTTTATCCCGCTGCAACAGACTAGCTCATATCAAAGATTGCCTCCTGCAGTGTATCCAGCAGGCAAGATGCAGAGCTTCCACCAAGCTCTTAATAGATTGGGAGGATGTTCTTGTTTTTACAGCTGGTTTAATGTTCCTAATGAGAAGATTTACGATAAAGATGAAGCCGATACTGTACTTAACATCCACTTATATTCCTTTTGTCCTATATTTTATGCATTTTCATGAGGGGCCTCTCGTAATTTATTTTTTTACAAATGTGTATATACTGCATGGTAAATTGAGTGTTTATGCAAATACTGCTAATCTACATCTCTTTTAATAATCATGCAAAAGACTTGTAAACACAACACAGCATGATAAATATGTCCTCAGAAAACTCTGTCCAAACATCTCGCCAGCGTCTCACCATCGTTGACTATGTTTAGGCCATTTCGGAAATTTAGGGATAGAGGCACATTGGGGATGAAATGATAAACAGTGGAAAACGGCCATCTCTGAAAAGTACAGTGTCATTAGTTCTATCCACCACCCCAAACTGTCACCTAATTTCATTCAAAATACAAGTCATCACACAGCACATTTGCTCCTCTGAGAAACAAGGATATGTAAGGTATGTCTGGGATTTAAAAAAATTTTTTAGAAAATCATACTGTGCACGGTGTCAGTGTTATTCCTGTTGCTAGGATGGACACAATTGCATTCAAATAAAAACCAAAAAAACTCCCTTTTTTGGTAACAGGATACTTCAAACTGAAACCAACTTTGAAACCATGAAGAGGGCCTAAGGAAATTGGTACAAAGCATTATGACTTGTATTACACTCCAAAATGATTCATTTATTATAGTATAGCAGCCCTGAAAAAGAACCCTTAATGAACCCTCATCCATCATTTTTCCATCCAGCGCTCAAAAGCCTGCTGTCTGTTTCAGAAGACTGGCTTCTTCACCTGTGCCTCTTACTCTGGGACATTTTGCAAATGATCCATCAACCAGCAGACCCCACTGCTCTCTGGCCGTAATCAGTTGGGATTATTCCCAGGCTGAGGACACTTCTTCAGCAGAGGATTTCAATATGACCATTGTCATATACAGAACTAGTGCTACTGATAACAAAGGAGCCCCTCCTAGCACTGAGTGTGCAGAGAGGGGAGCTCTGCCCCCAGCCTTTGGAACTCCCACCCATCAGGTACCTGAAACATGATCACTAAAATTTATACTTGCTTTCCATTTATCTGCTTTTGACTATGTTGTTGAAGGTAAAGGAAAGTATTATTGTTATCATTGTTGAGAGTAAGAATTAGATTAATTCATTAGATAGATACTTTATTCATCTCTGTGAGAAATTCACAATCCCTGTCATATAACCACATATATACTGTATGCATATACAGTATATATGACACCATGTCAACACCTTAAGGGACTAGTATTTAAACATGTTTTATAATAAAAAAAAGTGTGTTCATGACACGTTTGTGTCAAATGTTAGTTTGCCTCTTTCTATAATATGGTGTTGATCATCCACTGCACCAGTGACATCAACAGGAGTAGGAGGAGCTTCTGTGACAGATTGTTGTCAATGTCCTGTTCCACTGAGGAGATGGGTACTCCCCCGAGCCATGACTCTCTACAACACCTCTTGGGCGAAACGATAACAGAAGCTGACGATGGACCTTGTCGTTTGTAAGTTAGACCTACTGCACCTACTAATAATGTTCAATATACACTGTGCCAACACATTCAGCTCAGTACTTTGAATGTGTCATGAGACACAAATGTGAGGAATTCCAAGCCAGGTGTCCAAAGATCAGTATCCAACTGGAATGAATTTATAATGTAACTATATCTAAGCGCTCATATCAACACTTGTTTCACATCCATCTTCTCCTACTGAAGGCAAACACACTGCTACATGTTTTGCAACTTAGTCCAAATGAGAGGAGAGATATTACATGAGTGCAAACAACCTTCTACAACCTGTTTGGCTGTGTTTGTCCTGTGGCACCAAAGTGTCAAAATACAACACTGGGCTCTGAGCCATATCAGAAAAGTTTCTATTTAAAGAAAAAAAAAATCTGGAAACAATGTTGGCACAGTGAACATTTCCCTTTCTTTAGTGGACAGCACTAGCCATGTCAAGCCCCAGAACACAACAACAACAGACTGTCTCCCCTTGTGTTTGTGTCTTTTTTTGCACCACAGATGAGCTTTGGCCTCATTACAGGGAACAGATTCCGCTCAGATGAAAGCCTGTGGCCATGCAAAATATCTGGTTGAATATTTCAATATTTCATCATGCCCTCACGGCAGTGAGAGTAAACAGCTCTCTGCAATTCCCCTAAATTCCCATACTTTCAACTTCTCTCTTGTCTCTGGTAACACGCAGTATTTAATATCTGTGATTAATGTCTGTCTGTATCCTCTAGTTTACACAGTTCTTCTTTCTGATGGTTTGTATTTGATTTGTGCATATACATACTAAAATGAATACAACAGTTGAAGTTCCAAATTCTGCCATTCAGAGCAAGAGGTAAGGATGTACTTAAAAGCGTATACACTGTTACCCTGACATCATGTGCAGACTAGGGACAGGTGATAATTTTGATTCTGTTAAATAAACCAAACTAGTTACATTCCTTTCAGCATCATTACCACGTTTGTCCATGTATGGGTGCATCTGCCTCTGCTAAACGTTAAACAGTAATGGGTATGAAAAGTACACCCTTCAGTAGAGTTACAAAAAAGGGAGTCTCTCTTGAAATGGAAATGCTGCTATTGCATCAATAAAACCTATACAGTTTCCAGAAATGTCTGAAGAATA
Organism: Aeoliscus strigatus; assembly: GCA_901007665.1. Lineage (NCBI taxonomy): Eukaryota > Metazoa > Chordata > Actinopteri > Syngnathiformes > Centriscidae > Aeoliscus > Aeoliscus strigatus. Next base: position 155,227 of record CAAKHB010007766.1, read on the forward strand.
AATCTAGACTGATCTGGGTGTGAAGAGATCTTGAACCACGAGATCTTGCAGGATTAAATTGTGACGATATTTCTCATTTATTTGAAAAGCTGTCTTTGTGGGCACAGGGGAAAAACAGTGTTTTACGTTGAAGAGTTTTGTTACAGAGCAAGTTGCGGTGGGCAAGTTAAGCAAGAAGCTAATTTAAAATGCACTAAATGGGTTGCTGACCTCAGAGTGCAAGAGAGCTGTTTGAGCCACACCCGTTTGAGCCACACCCTATTGTGATGTCTATTGTAACATCATCGTCCTGTGCAACAAGAGCAGAAATCCTCCACAGCTGCTGCTTCCTCCAACAAAACTTTCAAAAGAGCCACGACGTCTGCTTCGCCATTGTAACAATTTCTTATTTAATGTTCCAAGTAATTGAAGATGCTGTTGTTGATTTTGGGGTTGCTATGGAGACAGAATTAGAGCTGTGTTGTGTGATTAGAGCTGCTCACCGTGAGTGCTCAGCTACTTAACGTGCCCACTAACCCAATGCTTGGGTTATCGTATTGCACAGAAAATTTCACAGAAATATTAAATCTTGTTTATGGAAAGTTCAGAAGTGCATGCTTAGGTCATGCAGGGATGCAAGTTAGAAAACATTTCAAAATGCATTGTATTGTGACTCTAAAATTAAAAGTCCATTTTAGGTTTGTTCAAATCAGTGTGAAAATCTCTTCTCATTGGGGAAGGAGATCGTCACACCGCTGGTGTTTCTATGTCTGCAGTAATCAAACCATCTAACATCTACTTCAAGTAGTTAAAGTCCATCACAAAGCGTGGAGAGGGGATATTTGTGACCTGAGGTTCGACAGCAACCAGCTACCAGGGGCCAATCAATTCACATATTTTTACCGCTAGTTTTGAATGTGTATCACGTTTGTATTGATACCAGCATACAAAATTTGATTGGTAACATTGACCAGCACCTGAAAAACGTTTTCCCTGACCACATGCTCATTTTGGGATCTTTTATTATGTGAGCAGGCAAGCATGTACTATATATACCAAAAATATATATTTTTGTGCCAAAAACTGGTGTTGCTCCATCCATCATAAGCTAGAAGTAGTGGACATTATTACACCCTGATAACCACCACAATGAACGGTATGAAGCTGGTCATTGTGGTGGATGTCACAGTGAATAGTTGAAACATTCTGAAGTTCCTTCAAACTGGGTCAGCAAATCCACGAATCACTGCTCTGAATCTCATACCCCCACCCACATCTTCCTGTTTGTTCTTACTCACCAAAGAAATAGCCTAACCACCTTTATTCTTTGCTCCATTTCCTTTATATCCATTTCCCTGCACACCCGACATGAGAGTTTTGTCAAGGTGCTGACTGTTCTTGCATTCCTATCAATTATATAATAACCCTGAAATTGAAAAAATAAAACAAAAAGAACTGGTCTTGTGTTTGCTGTCAGCCAGTGAAGCAATCAAACTAAATAAAGTAAAAATATACAAGAAATGAAAAATGTACATAACATTCACATGTAAAATGCCATGCTGTTTCATTACAATTTATTCAACTGCAAATGATGTTAAAAAATATATATCACAATACCATCCAAATAAATGTTGTTAATATTTAAATACGCATGACGAAATAGGTTTTTAAATGGTGTACGCTTGCTGAGATATCTTAGATGAAGCATAATAAATGTGTTACTGTACATTGTATGTGAAACAACTGCTTTGTTATATTTTAAAAAATAAAAATATTTAATGTATTTGATATATTTAATAATTTACCGTCAAACTGAGTTTGTTCATTTATTCAAAGCTGGGGCGGCCCAGAGGCAGGTGTGTAATCTACATAGCACAACCACCACATAATCACAATTCCTAGCACATCTAGTTTGTTCATCACATTCCACTTAGTGTGTTGTTAGTTTTGGTTTCAGTTTTATATTCACATGTAAATTCCTCACCGGCCGTGAGAGTGAATGAGTGTTAATGAATACAGGAGGGGACCAAAAAAAAGATGAATAATTAATGAGTAGAACATGGTAGATGATGATGATGATGATGATGATGCACATGATTACATTGTGCAGTCCAGGAGGTCAGGCTGAGATGTAATTTAATTTACCTGATTATTTTGAAATTAAATCCCAATTTAAACCTTTTTTCCGCTCAAGAAGTCAGTTGACTTTGTAATAAACAACAAATGTACAAATATTATTTTTGATATGGCACATCATGATGTCTAGACTTATGTTCTTATTGTTGTTAGGGTACATGTCGTGGTTTTCTCCTCTAAAGATTGTGGGACCCTCTAACTGAGCATACTGATCAGAATTAATCAGTAATATCATAGTTCTATGCAAAAGCGAGATGGCAGCTCACTTGTGGATGGTTAACCGATGTTGACGGACGTAGAAGTAAGTAAGTAAGTAAAGACGAAGAGACTGTCAGGGCTGCTAATTTTGTCCAGTCGAGGTGTGAAATAGGAGTCAGCACATTCATGATGCTGTCAGAACAGCATGTCTACCGCCTATCCTGGACCGGATCCTGGGGATCAGTAGCAGCCTGAGAAGGGACGCCCAGACTTCCCTCTCCCCAAACACCTCCTCCAGCTCTATTGGGAGGACCCCAAGGCGTTCCCAGGCCAGCCGAGTGACATAGTCACACCAGTGTGTCCTGGGTCTTCCCCGGGGTCTGGACATGCCTGGAATAACTCCCTATGGAGGCGTCCAGGGGGCATCCGATACACATGCCTAAGTCACCTCAGCCGGCTCCTCTCGATGTGAAGGAGCAGCGGCTCTACTCCGAGCTCCTCCCCGGTGACTGAGCTCCTCACCCTATCTAAGGCAGCACCCGACACCCTACGAAGGAAACTCATTTCAGCCGCTTGTATCTGAGATCTTGTTCTTCGGTCACAATCCAGACTTCATGACCAGAGGTGAGGGTAGGAACGTAGATTGACCGGTACAGAGACCGCATTACTGCAGCCACTGCGCCGATCCGTCGGTCAATCTCACGGCCCGTCCTTCCCTCACTTGTGAACAAGACCCCAAGATACTTAAACTCCTCCACTTGAGGCAGGGACTCTGCTCCAACCCGGAGGGGGCAAGCCACCTTTCTCCGGTCGAGAACCATGGCCTTGGACTTGGAGGATATAAGAATTGAATTACTTCAATTACATTAATTCAGGCACAGCCTCACCTGTCTCCCCTAACTGCACGTCATTGCGTAGTAGGGACAGACAAACTTGAATGAAATCTCATCTCTGTCATTTCTTCTTTTGCGTGTATGACATGGCTAGGGTTGCCACCTCTCAGGAATGAAAATAAGGGACGCCCACCACAGCTCATCGGGGCCATGTCCACCACGGGCCAGACTCCCGTGTGGTGGGGTGTCCACAGCAGTGGTATGTTTTATTTTGTGCCCCTGTTTTCAGTAAAGGGGTGATCATGATACTTAAAGCTTGAAATGCTTTATTACCAATGAACACATTCTTTATTGTACAACATTGTTGCATATACAGTGCTTTTAGTCTCACTAAAGCTGTAATTACATGTGTCCCTATTTAACATACAATGAGGAAAATATATAAAATATATAAAAATATATATAACAAAGGGCCATATGCACACACATTGCGCAATCAATGAGATAGTGTATGATCTAGATCATGGCAGTAGCACTAGCACCTATTGGAGATCTGTTTGTGTGGACTGTGCAACAATGAACTTTTAAAATTGTTAAAAAACTTTTAACGTGCATAACTGTTAATCTAGGAAATGTATATATATTTTGAAAAATACAAGTTTTCTCTTGACAATATGTATTTATCTATCAACTGTTCATCCATTAGTATGATTTGTTCTTTAAATGGTCATTTATATTGGCTAATACCACTGTGTATTAAATAAATGATCACTCATTTGACTTTAAAACTCAACATCCTAACATATCAATCAAACCACAATAGTCCACTAAAATAGGCCGCGCCGATGCACTGACATGTTCTGTCAAAAGCACAACCCGATAGGAAATTGAATCAATCATGACATAATGTCCCATACCGCATGAGTCTCAGGAGATGAACAACTGGGACACTGACACTTGGGTCTTAAGCGTTCTTCCGTGCCTGGAGTGTTTCTCCAGGGACGCTGTCAGACAGACCACCGTGCGTCACTGAAAACACTTGCCAACAAATTTTACATCATCTCACATCTTACAGGGATGTTCCTCTTCCCATCCTGTTCTCTTTTGAGGACGTGGTGGAGTTGCGGATGTTGTGAGCAGCATCGGTGTGTGGTGTCTGTCTCACAGCAACTGACGCACAGACACACGACTGGAGCGGTGTGGGGGGGGTCCTGCATAGATCCCGCCACGACAATTTTGCTGGCTTTAGTATTTCCTGTGTTTTATTTTGTTCATTAGTGTCAGATTTAGTGTTGATGTGTGTGTGTGACAGATATGTGTATTGGACATTTATGAAAATATGGAACAAATCGTGAACCATATTGGTTCAATACGGGACACAACATTTAGTTGTCCGTTAAAGGACAATTCCATATTTTATGGGACGGGTAGCAACCCTAGACGTGGCAGAGCAGGACATGGAAACTGACAGAAGCCTGAAATATTTGCTGCCATAAAACCAGCTAAAACGCAACACATCCATTTAAAAGCTGTTCTCAAAGCTTTGGGGCACAGAGGAGACAGACTGTCCAATGGGATTCATTTGTCCAGATTTTCTTAGAGTTTGGTCTCAGTCAGATGGGTGATTTGGTTCTGATCATTCCTGTCACTCATCCAGTGGTAGGCCGTCAGGGCCTTCAAGGCCTTCACTGCAGACCTACCCAATATCTAACAGACTTACATAAATTCTAATTTCCGTGAATACGTGTTAAATAAGTCCTAATGGTCTGTTCTGTTTCCTTTCATAACTTTTCCCCTGGTTGCGCTGCTTCCAAACTTGTGTTTTCAAGTGAATGTACTCATCCAATCACATTTCACCCATCGGTTGTTGCTGGCCAAAGAAATCTTCCTTGAGGTCTTCACAATCAGTTCTGCAGGCCCTGTAGCATAGAACGAGTGTCAACCAAACTGGCCAATCAGATTGTGAGTTGAGGACCCCAAGGCCTTCTAGCAGGCGTACGCTTAATAGCTGTTTTGTCACCCTACAAGACATTCTCAGGACAGACTTTTCAAGAAAAGCTGGACATGGTTAAGAAAGGTCGGGCAGCTAGCGAGAATGTCAGTCTGGAAAAGACTTGTGGACATCCAGTTTGAGTCTGCCCAGTCCTCTGCGCAGTCCGAAAGAGAGCGGACCTACAGCTGAGCGACGAGGTGCACAGGGAAACGGTGCTCCACAAGGAGAAGGGGACGGAAAACAGGGAAATGTCACTATAACACTGACAGTGTCATAGAAAAGGACTTGTTGATGGACCTAAATCGCATGGATAATCTCTACAACAGAGGAATTGAGCTCTTCCTGAGGAAAAAGGATGGATTTTGTATACAAATAATCAGGATAATCAGGTGTGAAATGCTGCAGTTTTACGAGGTTATTATTGATGCGTTTATGTGTGTTGTATGAGACTTGTGAACCTTATTTCTTCATTAAAGTCATTTATTCAGGCTACAGGAGTTACAGTATCTATGCGATGCAACAGCCCCTTATACTGCATTTCTGCATAATAAGATGGTTTCTATAGACAGAAAGTAGTTATTGAGAGGTGGATTAATGAGTACTAGCACCATTGTGTGAAAAGCATGGCCCTCCACTGTACTGATCAGTAACAGTCTTGCATCCAAGCAGATGGCTCTTAAACAGCATCCTCTTTATTCATTGAAAGGAAGAGACTGTGTTTTTTTTTTTACAGCACTAAGCCATCTGTGTTAATCTGCAAATATGAATCAAGTTCTAATGGAAGTATTTTACACTGTCTCTGTAAAGGTAAACTCACTGAATCTCAATGTTAACAAGTCAAGAAGAAACCACCCAGATGGCAGCTGCACAGCGCACTGGCCCACATCACATTTAGCCTGTTACAGCAGAAGTATGATTGATCTTGGAAGGTTCGTTGAAAAACAGTTGTTGCTTTGTCGTAGACAAACACAGCGATCTGTCAATATGGGCTCAATCTGGTTCAGCATGCCACATCCTTGAAGTGTGTCAGGACCACATGTAGCTCATGTTGTATCACAGAAGCTCATTTTGTTGTGCAGACGAGTCTTTTATCATGTTAATGCTGCTCTTATTGCAGATAAGTGGCAGGGTACTCAAGTACAGGGCGATATGGACACAGGCTCTTCTGTAGCAGAATGTGTCGACTGCCATGTTTTGTAGAACACTAAAACACAAATTTCTCCAATGACATCTTGGAATATCTGACTCCAAGCACCTTCCAGGGTAAAGGAGAAGAAGCTCATTTGACAGTTTTGTATATATCTTCTCAGGGGAAGTGTGTCTCTACTCAGTCATTTCCATCACTGCACAAATGTTCTCTTTCATTTACAGTATATCAGTGTTGTTCACCATATCCATCCTTCCATCCATCCATCCATCCATCCATCCATCTTCTACTGCTTATACGGGACCGGATCCTGGGGGCAGCAGAGAAGGGCGAAGGGACACCCAGACCTCCCTGTCCCCAGACACCTCCTTCAGCTCTTTCGGGAGGAACCTGAGATGTTCCCAGGCAAGCTGAGGGACCTAGTCACTCCAGCGTGTCCTGGGTCTTCCCCGGGGTCTTCTCCCGGTGGGACATGCCTGGAACAGCTCCCTAAGGAGGCGTCCAGGGGGCATCCGATACAGATGCCCGAGCCACCCCAGCTGGCTCCTCTCGATGTGGAGGAGCAGCGGCTCTACTCCCAGCTCCTCCCTGGTGACAGAGCTCCTCACCCTATCTCTAAGGAAGCGCCCGACACCCTACGAAGGAAACTCATTTCAGCCGCTTGTATCCGAGATCTTATTTTGGTCGAGATCCAAAGTTCATGACCAGAGGTAAGGGTAGGAACGTAGATTGACCGGTGGATCGAGACCTTCTTCACCACAACGGACCAGTAGCTGGAGCACATCCTCCAGTCCCCCTTTTTAAAACGAGGGACCACCACCCCGGGCTGCCAGTCCAGAGGCACGGTTCCCGTCTGCCACACAATGCTGCAGAAACATCCAGGGACTTGAGGTCCTCAGGGCGGATCTCATCCACTCCCGTTGCTTTGCCACAGCTGTTCACCGTATATTATATATAATATATCATTTCTTTGCTCATTTAAAGGCACTTGACTGAATATTCTGGAAACACCATGATCTATTCACAACCTTAAAGTGTAACAAATCCCTATCAACAAAATGTAATAAAATGTATCTGGTGTCCTGTGGTATTGTAGTGAAGATATCAAAAGCTTGATGAACATTTCAAGTCCAGCATATACCCGCTGGTCATCTTTCGTGGCAATAATAATAGCAAATTCATATGTTGAGTACAGCTGCAAGCATTAATTTTGTGTGTGTGTGTGGGGGGAGGGCGGCATGCAAGTCACCATGGCAACTTGATGTGATCACGTTAAATCGCAGCTGTAAGCACTGACTGATATGATATCAATAGCCAAAGGCTAGGTATAATTTTCCCATGAGGTCATGCTCTGAAAAGGTTCTGTTTTAGTGCTAATGGATTATTAGATTTCAATAAAGGAGCATCAACATTTTGTTAGGAGAAGAAACGCAAACCCTTGGGAGGCGCAGTTTGCACCAGCACTCCAAATTCTTGAAGGAAAAAAAAAGAATGACTGGCAGGTTAAGAAAATAATAAAGCTATCGAACTTGCTGGGTAAATCCTAGGCAGGTGTACTGTACATGTGAGTACAGAGTAATTCACACAATATGTAGTCACAGCTATACCATCAATTCATATCTAGTTGTTCCTACAGACCTGTAGTGGAAAAACGGTCCCATGACCCCCTCTCATCCTCCCCATCGTTATGAACTCTCACCAATCTGTTCTCATGACAAGCTCTCTGTCATTATTTCAGTCCATCTATTATAGTCTAGAGGGGACGTACTTTTCCATAACCTGAGGATATTTCTGGCTGCTGTGACCATCCTGACCTTTATAACTGCTAAATCCTGTTTTGACACCATTGTTTGTGTTTGGTCGCCCAATAACCATAATCTTGGTGAGACTGCTGCAGATCTGATAAATGTTATTCAGAAGAAGTAGAGGAAGAACCAGCCCAGTGCCATCTTTTTTGGAACTACAAGATTTGAAATCACCTGTGCTGGCGGTTGTTCCTGTTGTAGATGAGAAAACATTCAGACAGTTTGTTGGTCTTCCTTTCACTTCCTGTGCCTCTCAGACATGTTTCCCCTCATATTCCAGGATATCTAGCAACCTGTTTTCAATTTGCACGTCTCTCCAGGGCTCCTCTAAGGAACAGACAGGTTCTTCGTTCTTGATGTATTTTTCCCCCATGACTCCTCATGCTTGAGACACCTTTTGTGAACATTTTCGAACCTTACACAGAGAATGTGACTATCACTTCTACATGATACCAGGGTAAAATTGGCTGCTACGAAATTCAGCCTCAAGCCGTGGAAGCGTTTTCCCCATATAGGTCGTATCAAATTGGAATCTCAGATGAAGGATGATTGGATGAATTAGTGTCACAGTGCTCACAACCAGAACACTGTAACCTCTAAACTCTTTCACGCTATCTGGGAAGTAAACTATGACTTCTCCCAGCAGTGTATTATTACAGAGATGGCAAACCTCTGTGGAGGTGGAATTATGGTTTACTTGTTTACCAATTGCTTGTTACTTGTTTACTCCTTGCTGAGCCCTTTAGCCTTTCAGACACTTGACTACATTTAGCTTCATGTCAACAAAAGCATTGAGGCCTAAAGTATCTTTTAGATAAAAGCTATTCATTCATTTATTTAGTTCAACAGCACTTGATGATTTGTAGAATAAGGGAGCGGTGGGGCTGTGGTGTCAGTGGTTCAGGAAAGATGCAGATGGATTGTAAACAAGGACCACAATGGTGATGGATTTGTTCACTCTGGGACTTGGTTTCAAAAACAATGGTATTCAAGCTCCAAAACGCTGGTTCTGTGTGAAAGAAACATCTACACAATAAAAAGCATTTGTAGATACTCACAGACTTGTCTGAGTGTGGGCATAGGCACCTATTTCTGTTATTGTCATTGCACACGGTACGGTGTGTGAGCCACTTCCATCCCAAAACGATGATAAATAATAAAAGAAATTGTTCTTCTACCACGAGTCACTGAGAGAGTTTTACAAAGTACAGATTTTCAACCACTCATCATTCAGTGCGTCCAGTGTCCACCTGAGACAATGGTTTGATTCAGACAGAGGACAATCAGCTCACTGAGCCAACACACAACGTTTCTTTGTGGTATCTGGAGTATTGTTGGTATCGTTTTTACCGGTCATGAGCGTTTCTGTGTTCTTTGGACTTGATGGATAGATTTAGTTACATGAAGGTATGGGGAAATACATGTTTAAAACATGAATCTATATTTTTTAGTTGTCACTGGGTTGGAGGGCTGAGTAAACATCACTGTGTTTCAGAGGATTTAGGTGACCTACTTTTCATCATCTCAATCTCAAAAACATTCTTTTTTTTAAAAAAAAACTACACCTACTAAGCATTCTGTGACATGAAAAGCTCATCATGCACCGTGTCCTTGAATACAAAAAAAAAGTCACTGAGAATACAATTTACTAATATAGGATAGATATAAACATTTATTCTGCAGTGTTGGAGAAATCCAGGTATATGCACAGCTTACATACAAATTACACAGTCGAGGCCCGTTTTCTCTCTGCACCAAATATATCCAAACATCTTAAGAGTTCAGACAAACATCAATAATTCATTTAAAATGACTCAGCCTTGCTTCAGAAATATGGAAACGAAGAAATAGGAAGAGGAATGTGATTACTGACCGAGTGTAAAATAACCACTTTGCTGTGTTCATGTAAATGCCTTCTCTGATGTACTCCCATGATCTCATTTAATTTTTCAAAACTTCTTTCCTCTCCACATAAATGAAATTTAAAAAATATATATTTTTCATGTTGTCTCCAGTCTGCTATATTTTCCCAAATGCATGTGTTATTACACGAATTCAGTCTGTTTATGAAAGCCACACAGTCGTAGTTCTTAATCTGCGGTCCCTTGAATGAGTTAGTTCAGGTGCACCTGTGTGGACAGCCCTGGTGTCACACCTGTTTGTTTTGTTGTTACCTAATCATGATCAAGAAGGAACGCAAACATTCTTGACCTCAGCATCAGCTCCATGCAAGGCTGAAACAAAGTCTGTTCATTTTAAAACTCCTGGGACATGCTGTCTGACCAACATTTGACACAAAGTGTTTGTTGTGATTAAACTGTCATACACACACATTTACCAATAACTTCATATGATCAAGCGTCATGAGATGAGGAAAAACAAATTGGCTGATCACATGCAGTGAGAGATCGGTTCCACGAATTCCAGGTTGTTCACACTTTCCCATCGGACCTCTATGTCCTCCTGTGAACCATGGAGGAGATTGAGAAATTCCATCCGGAAAGAAGATAGTCTCCTGAATCCAGTGATATCTGAGCTGCTTTCCTCGGCCAAAATATAATTAAGTTATTAATAGAAATGTGTCGGCGTGTATGGGGAACTCTGTGGGTTAAAGGCTATTTAGCTGTGTTGCTGTCTACCGAGGAGTTTTCAGAAAGAGAACGGGCGTATTATCCAACCACAAAATGTCTGAATCAGTGCTAAATTGATCAAATAATCCCATTAATATTGACCTGTAACAGCACCTGAAGGCCTGAAACTTCACCTCATTCGACTGAAGAGCACTTTAGCATCACAAATGACTGTGATTGGTAAAAAACATGCTGATGTGCATTTTGGTAAGCATGGAATAACATTAGTGGTTTGGTATAGCCAGAAGAGAAGAGGGATTGGTGATCTGTGGCAGTTCAATTGAGGAAAGGATACTGGCCACCCTGAAAGGGAAAAAACATAATTACTTAATGTGCCTGCACATTATGCTCCCCATTGCTCCTGGGAATTCTTTACCTGTCTTGTGGCTGTGCTGTATTGAAACATGTTTACCGTACTTACATCGAAAACATCTGGACACATACCACAACAGTACATCTGACACAAATGTCCCCTTCGTTTTTAACGTGGTTCTGTTAAAGTTCAAGATGACCTTATGTGATCATGGTATCTTTTGAGATTCAGTTACAGGGATGTAAAAAGATCCAAATACCATGTTTATCAAAGCGTTTGCGTTTTCAGTCAATGATCACTGCTTCCAGTTGCTCACTTGACCAGTCAGCCACGGTTGGCTTACAGTTTTATCAACAGCGACACGAGTTGCTGAAGATGAACTCAAGAGTTTCCTCTCTTTTAGTGACTCGTCTCTTTCCGGTTTGTTTTTCTGTGACTCGCAGAAATTCTCTACCCACCTGACCTCTCCTTGCCCTCATAGCTGCCCCCCCTGTGTTCAGGCTCCTCATCAGATCTTGTTTGCAGCATAAGAACCTCCAGCTTCACTGTCTGTTATCGGCAGATTGTCTGTGGACTTTGTTATTGTGACTTTCACATTGTCTTGTCGGTTTTATCAAAAACTAACCAAATCACGTTTGCATTAAATATGTATAGGGGGCGCCACCTACAGATTGGACTTGAATTGTGGTACTGGCTGCAGCTGGTGTGACTGTGTTACCAGCTGTCCTCTTCACCCCGCCTGCTTGTGACTAACAGCCACTTGGCTGTGCACTGTGGTCCTCGATAATGGGTTGTTCCATTTTATAATATCAACTTGTCGTACATGGCGCCCAGGATCCTCTCCCAGTGCTGTTCCAAATCTGCCACACCTCAGATCATCGTTAACCTTCTGTGGCTCACCATACTGTCATGTTTGCGTAGCTGTCTTAAAAAGATTCATGCCGGCTCTGAGAATACCTTTGGATGCTGGACACTATCTGATTAAGTATAACCAGATGACTTACTGGTTTTCTCAGCCATTCAGTTGCCACCATAAGTCTAGAAGATAGCAGCCATGGTAGTTCCATGTTAAGATCACGTTTTTATGTTAAGCACAAGTGAGCAATACTTATCACATGAACATTAAACCTCTAAGTGCATATAGTTATCTTGTTAACAGGTTGAAGTCCATTCAGTTTCAAGTTATATGCTAATTTCACAATGATTTATTGGTAATTGGCTGATAAGGCTGCATCAGCGTGACATTTTTCAAATGAAGTGCATACCAAGTAACAGTACGTTTTGACAGTCTCGATCTTATGCATGGATTTCACTTTCAGTGGCGGGAGAGTTTTTGTGTGCCAGTATGTGGGGTACTAATCACAGAAATGGATATCTCTTGGATATCTTCTGCTCATGGATCGTCACGCAAACCCTGCCAAATTTGAGTCCAATGTTACATCTAAACTCTGCTCAGACATGCTGGGCGAGTTGGAGCCCACAGGAGCCCCTCTAAAGAGGAGATCAGAGGGACCAAATGGCAGAAAATAAACAGCGTGGAAAAACACGGGCTTATGATATTCCACAGAGATATTGTTTGCTGGCCCTGTGCCTTTTTATATCAGTTTGAATTAGAATGATCCAATCGATTTCTGCAAGAGTGGCCTGACAATGTGCCTGTAGCCAGCCCTCGGAGAGACAGAGGCAGAAAAAGGGGAAGGGACAGTGGCAGACAGGGAGATAAAGAGGGACGGGAAGAAAACGACAGAGATAGAAGCAGGGAGTGAGAATAATGGGTGTAGAGTGAGGGAGGATAAAGGAAGAGCAAGAGGCAGAAGCACGAGTAAGGGCCCGCTTGCAGGAATAGAACAACTCCCCAATCAATTGTGCATTGGTGGCCCTGCTGTGACACTGCAGGGGCTCCCTCTGCAGGACCACATAAAGGAGAGGTCATAATAGGCCAGTAAATTAGAGAAATGGCATTTACTGCTATGGAATGAACTCCAACCTGGCTTGTCTGCTGTGGCTGGTACCGGGTTTGTACCCCGCTTTTCTACACCATCACCCTCTGCACTCCAGTGTCATCCATCCATCCATCCATCCATCCATCGCTACCTCACTGCCCCGCTTCAGACACCAGCTGCCCCTCCTCTTCTACAACCAGTTCCTGGCCTCTGTGGTGTTTCAGGATGCCACTCTTGGCGACGCTCCACTTCCTGTAAGGAATGACACGCTGTGGCAGTAAATGTTGCCCTCAGAGCGCCAACAGGGTGGAGCTGTCACAAAAGGTGAAACTCAAAACGGCCCAGAGTGTGTTGATCACAGATGTAAAACTGAGGCAAAGTGTTTGACATTAGAGCTATTGTTAATATCGTAATAATAAAGTAACACATGCACATCATGGCATTGTTCTTTTATATACATTTCACACAACCTCCCAAATATTCTGGGATTTGGGTTGAATACTAGAAATAGTTGGTATGAGAGTGAAGATTCTCTGAGTACTGATGCTGTAGATGTAAATGGGGAATGATGCCTCAAAAGTGTACAAGTACTTTATGGGTATTTGTTGAAATACTGTGTACATAGGAAAGGAGTTTTGATTTGTAGGGTCACTTGGAAACAACGTCATTTTAATTTATTGAAAAGGAGGCTTATCTGTCCATATCCACCATCTTTATTTCTTCTACAGCCTTAATGTTTGCTTTATTGACATGTCGAGATTTGACTCTCATCTATCGTGGACAAAAACACCATTTCCTCGCTCTACCATACCATTTATCTCCTATCGGAGAATTCCTTATTCAAATGGAAATGGGCAGACAGACTCACAATATTGTCTCAGAGCAAGTACTTAAAGACCACAGACCACTGTCACACTTAAGTCTCCCAGGGGGGCAATTCCAGCGCAATTTATTGAGCCTGAACATTAGACTGTCAGAATCAGGCCGGAGTCACTGCCTTCTCAACACAACTCTGGTCAGGTAATGAACAGGGGAGCAGAAGACTTCATGGATGGCCTTGCTTTCAGGTAATGGCTCTTAGCGACGCCTCTTCATTTAACAGTGTCTGAACAATGGAGCTCTGTGTAATGCATCTGCTTTACACATTCTGCATTATTTATTAGTCGAGAATAGATCTATATTCAGGATGGGTTAAAAGCTTAAAGGTTGTTGAGGGACGTGTTTTTATTCAGCTCCATTCATTCAGTGAAAAGCTTGAATTCTAAAAGGAGGCTGATTCACTGTAAATTAAGTAAAATATTTAGTGATCTCATTTTGTTCTCTTCTTTCAACCAGTGTGTTACTTGAATAGACTCGCCCCAGGCTGTAGGCTCTCTGTAAACAGTCTAGAGCTTATGACTGACCAAAAATGTCAATTTTAAGTTTTTAGTAGTGCTGTCATTTTAACGCGTTCATTCGATTAATTAATTATGCCGCAGTGTAACGCGTTAAAAAAATTAACGCAATTAATTATGAGTATCAACGGTGGCGAGCCAATGCTTGCGCATTTGAATTTTGGCCCATTGAAGGACCCGTAGTCTTCTCGGCCGTGCTACGTCCCCTGCGCCGGCAAACTAACAAGGCAGTGGGCAACAATAACAGACATGGACAAGACTCAGGAGGATGAGGGAAGTGCGTGTTCAGTCGGGCCACTGAACGGCAAGTTTATGTACAAAAAGAACAGAGACGGGACGATAAATAAAAACGCTGGGATTTGTAGTATTTGAAAAAAGGAGTTCTCTTACCACCGGAGCAACTCCAGCCTGACGTACCATTTAAATGCGAAACATGTTCAGGCAGGTTCCTCCGTTGCGAGTGCGGCTACCGGGAGCTCGCTCCGCCCGCCAACCCGCGCTAGCAGAATTTGGGAAACGAATGTGCAAATCCACAAAAGAAAAATTGACAAATACAATTGCAAAGTGGGTTGCTGCTGATTGCTGGCCAATTTCAGAATTTTATTGAACTGTATTATCGTATTTGTATTACATTTTTGAATAATGCACCTGGCCTAACTGGTTTGCGGATGTGCTTGACCTTTACTTTTGGATTTCATTTATGAAGTTCACAGTTCACCAATAAAAAAAATTGGATTTCAAATCTTCTCTTCTTACTGTATTCAATTGATTAGTCACGCACTATATTTTTTTAATATCCTGGAATTCAAATTCTTTGTCAGGAGACCTTTAGCAGATCTGACATTAAAATGCGATTAATTCGATGAATTAATTACAAAATCCTGTAATTAATTTGATTAATTTTTTAATCGATTGACAGCACTAGTTTTTAGGTTAGTTGAGTCTGAGTAAAACAGGAACTGAAAAGTCTATACATCCATGAATATCCAACCAGGCAAATCTTATAGCCACCTTTGATAATGTTTCTGTTATTCCGGCTTAATAACATCATCATCATCAACAACAACATATATCATGTTAAAACTTTCTATGGAAAATATGATAAATCCGTACGAGGAAAAAAATCCACCCGTCGCCCAACAACAGACCTTGTTAATGACGACACAATAAGACGATAACATGACAAGAAGTAGTAGGAGATCGTAAAGGCACAATTGTAGGAAGTGAATAAATCTTCAGCAATGACTAATTTATGGTCCAGTTGGACTATGGAACCATATATGTACATTTCTGTACATTTGATACCGGCTTAGCCCTAATATGAATTGTCTGCTTATTGTTAGTCTTCAGCAGCTGCCAGACAGAAAATTGTTTAGTTTATTACGGAACAAAAAACAAAAAAAATCATAGGGTTTAGCCCAGTAACAATCACATTTGTATTCCAAACTCTTGATGTGTGGACAGTTTTGTGACATTCATACCAAAATACAAACACACACTGTTCTTAATCTAAGTCAGAGCAACTGATGAGCTTTACCCCTGTGCTTTACTGTATTTATTCTGTGTCCCCTCACAACCGCAGGACAGGCTTCTCTTTGAACATAATAGTGTTTTTTAATCCCAGTAATACTCATATTACATTGTTTGCTGGTCCAGGATCCCCCCCAGCTTTTCTGTCTCTGCCAGCGACTCAGACTGACCAATCAGTCTAGCAGTGGTATACATGGCATTAGACAGGCTCCGGTGTGTAGTTTCTATACATTTTAGAGAAGGTACACACCAGCTCCAGAGCCTCCTCACACCCTCCATCCCCAGAGCGTCCTGCTGACTGTGCTCATGCATTCGTTTTAGGGTGTTAATGAAGTGTCTCGAGGCACAATAAATATGCAGACACAAGAACAGTTACCGGTACATTTTCACACATAAATAAATATGTCATTCAGACTACATGTGTATGGAAGTCTCATTGAACATGAATAGTTTGACCCATTTTCAGGCTCGGGGGTTTATTGTCTATGACGGGGCTCTATGTCACACAGTGCATAAACAAAATGACAATGGGCAAAAGCTGTGCAAAAGCCCAAACTGGGTCAAATCATTTTATACTGAGAAGGTCTGGTTCAGTAGAATAAATTGTGGATTGCAAAGATAAAAACAATTTCATCTTTAGGAACCACGATTTCTGATATCTGGAAACTACCTAAAAGAAACTGTTCTTGTACTATGTTGTACGTCGAATATGTATATACACACACACACACACACACACACACACACACACACTATAGTGTGACATTTTGTTTCGAGGTATCTCTGGACTCTGGTCCAGCTTGTGATGTGTGAAGAGGGTGGTAGGAAATGCAGAATACAACCACATACCTAACATATTACTTGCGACAGTTCATTGCAGAATTTAAGTGCAACTGCCATAGAAGGCATCGCTGTGCACACTTGGTGACAATGGGGTTTGGGATTTTAGTTCCTCTCTAAGGATTAGATGAGCAACTTCCTCAGCTTGGTGCTCAGAACAGTTTTAACTCAGTAGAGTTAAATCAGGGCTCCCAGATATATGTGGAAAGTCTAAATGACTCCCTGGGCCTGGAGATAGATTTTACAATCATAAATGTTCCTGCGCCCAATCGGATCTTCTGTCAAGGGACACCGAATTTCTAGCAGCACCCCCTTCAACGATTTATTCATAATTGTATCAGTGTCTAATGGAGCCCATCACTTAATACACGCACAACTGCAGTGTCAGTACTTTTTCCTGTTTAGGGTAATGAGGTGTTGTTCATACTCACTGTCATAGAAAATACTGTGGTTGTGAATCTGTGAAGAGCTCGGAGAACCAAGGGACTTCAGCATACAGTACATACAGGCAATCAATCCTGACAGAGTTTAGACAGAAAGGGACTTCAGCAGGTCGCTGTCCGAATATTCTCTCTCCTAAATGACAAGATTTGCTGCATTTGTGGAGGAAAGATCTGATATCAATACAGGAAGTTTTAATAGAGGAGATGCACACATTGTAAACTATTATCGCAGGAAATGATCAATCCGTCTTTTTGTATTTTTAGATATCACAGACAAGTCTTGTGTGCCATGGTTTTACTTAGACCCAGTGTGTTTGACCAGAACTGTTTCTAGACGCCTACAGCCAAGGACAGACAGTGTCTTTCAATCTGCTCCATTAGCAGTGCTGTCTGGTCCCAGTGACTCCTCTCTGCAATGGAGTTTCCTGTCCTTGTTTTTTTTTTCATCTTTTTTACTTCTGCTGAAATGTATTAAACCTGTAAAAACAAGTAGTCGTTAAATGGTATTTGGTCCTACGGTACCTATTCTGTCTGTATTCTGACCCCATACTGTAAATGTCCTCATCTGTTTACATTCTATTCTGACTTCAAATTTATATCATCTTACTATTCTCTGTGAAATGTATTTTTATTTTGGTGTTATGTTTTTTGTATTTGACTTTAGTTGTGAATGTTCAGGGATGTCCACTTATGCTGTCTGCCAATCGCACATGATAGATTTTATTGGGAAGCAATTGGTGTATTTTTTTACATTTTCCTTCTGGGAATATCAGAATATGCCAGTTATGCTATTACGTTCTACGTGTAAGACATAAGGAAGAGCAGCAGAAATAGCAAAAAAAAGGAGCTAGTAGTAAAACGCTTCTCCGCGAGTTTTTATTTCCACAGCACGTCACACTTGACATGTCTGTCATACACACTTGATGGTGGCGTCCCTCTGTGTAGACACACAAGGTCCTGAGAAAAAGACATTTTGTGTAATCTCTGTGTAAAAGTGGATGCTGTCTCCTGTGAACAAGCAATAGATGACAATATGATACATGGACCAAAGTCACTGCAGTCACTACAAAACATATACAGATTACCACTGGTGGGAGAGTTAGAAAGACGCTGTCACTGGACGAAAAACCTAAACTCCTTGAAACCGAACCAACGAGAGGCCAGTGTCTTCAGTGAAAAGCCGATGATGAAGGAAGCACTCATCAAATAGATCGCAGCTGCCCGGGCACATAACACACCACCATACACATCAGACGCACACACACAGTGTTTACACACGTAATTAAAATTAGTGTCACAGTAATTGAATAAAATACACAAAAAAGACAAGTTGTCTGTTTGAAGACTACATGACAGAATTAGTGTACACATTTTTTACAGACACCCGACAATGTGTATGTGTGCAGGTATTAAACTTGCAACTTCACTTCAGTCAGCATGGAGAGAGACATGGATTTGTTCCTGACAATTGCTCACCTCTGTACTTCTGTATATGGCACAAAAGGCAAGTGAATGTGAATTTGCAGATAGTCACCTTGTTGACATTGTCTGCCGTGTCATTTGATTGAACTGAAATTATTGTTTCCAAGCTTCTGCTTTGCGCTGCATCTCATAAACACAGAAAACACAATTAAACACAACTAAATCCACTATCTTGCTCTGTGAAGGTAATTGTCAATCACACTGACAAGTATTATTGCATTCATCCACCTCAGCAACCTCAAAATGTTCAACAAAAACCGATTAAAAACTCCGTAACATCACTATTTATTTACCAAAACAGCCACGTGAGAGGATCAGAAAGTCATTTTTATGTAAAATAAAAGAGCAAAATACATGCAAAAAAAATTCAAGTCATTTTAATGTACGAGCAGGTTTATTCCAGTACTGAACCTACAACCAGTAAGAAATGAGATGTTACAGCTGATGTGTATTCTGTTTGCAGCTGGTGTAGGCCAATGAATAATTGAAACTGTGGATGTACAACCATAAAGTGTAGCACTGGGCTGGCTGTGATGGAGCCTGGCTGAACAAACCTGGAACAGCAGGAGAGTTTTAGCAGCCTGGCTGTCGCTCTGTGATGCCTCTTATACTCTGGCAGGGGCACATCAGTGTGTAACTAGGCTCATTAGAACACAACTCCATTGCCACATCAAAGACATCCCCTTTTTAAACACGGAATGGGATAGCAGTCCTTGGGCTATCACAGCGCCTAATTCATCCCTTCTCCTTTCATTCTTGCAAATTTTAAAAAAGTATAAAAGGCCCTTTAAATAATCACAATAAAAAAAAGAAAGTAATTTGAAATGGGTGCAGGAAGAACCAGTGTAAATCAAAACATAACTGCATGCCCATTCTTTTATTTGGATATACTTATCTGTCATAATGTTTCAGATGCAGAATGCTTCACTTCATGCCCTACAATGTTTTACTGGCCTAATTTAATTCACTTCAGCCCATGGTGTATTTAATCTTTGTGTGTGCCGGTTGTCCCTCTTTGTTGTCTTTTCTTTTCAGATCACACCTCAGACTGTCTCTGATTCACACGTTTTCCTTTAACTGACGTATCAAACAAAGGGTGTATCAGATGTTTTACTATAACAGAACATCCAATCGAGTCCCAAATTGATGCAGCATTTCAGCAGCATCAGAACAATCACACTTTACCTCTTTTAGTCATCAAACCTCAAAACCACTCTTGGACTAAACATGGATTTAAATATGTAGTGGTACCAGAAAGGTTTAAACTACCTCTCTTCAATTCTGCTTAAGGTAGATTTGGTACGTGGTAGTACTTCTCCTCAGTCCACCTGTCTATCACCAACCACTCTTTTTGTCCCAGCTCTCTGCTAACTGTTCACGTTGCTCTGGACCGTCGTGGTCCCCCCAGAACGCTTCCTCTTCAGATGGTGGGCAGCATTGTCCAGTCGGCACGTCTTATCTTGCAGGTCTATCTGTCCCCTAATCCTGCCCGTGTTGGTTCTTTTTGGGACTATCCAGGTGAGATACACATCAGGGTTTTGGTTCCTCTGAACGTGATGCTAACCTATTTTATGTTTATGATCACAGTTTACACTATTGAGTTGCTTGAGTAGTTAAACAAACTCTGAATACAACTTTGATGAACAATGTATAAAAGGTCATAAAAGATGATTTATCTTGTCAGTTGCTAAAACAGTTATTGATTAAGTGTAATAAGATAATATCTTTGAGTTGAGTTAAAAAAAGTTTCTCCCTGAATTAATAAGAATAATGGGGATGCATTTGTTCCTCATGATTCATTGCTGTGGTGCCCTTGACAGTACCTATAAATTATTAAAAGACTAATATTGTGACTTGAGCATTTGACCACACATCCTTTAGTCTCTCTCCCACTGGTTATTCTATGTGTCTTGTGTCTGTCCTCTTTCCTGTACACTGATGGATAAGATGGAAATTTCTGTAAACCGAGCAAACCGCAACCCCCCCGCTGTAAGATATCCACAGCTACTACAGAGCTTCCTGCCCCGGCAGTTCATTACTTCTACTTCTCATCGCAACATCCCTGTTGACAATTTCATAGAAATGATGGTTGGCGCGCCCCAACCACTGGCACCACCAGACTCCACAGATGTCTCCTGCAGAGGTGGGAGTAACAAAGGCAAGAGTATAGTTTGGATTGTGTCATGACGTATATCCAGTTCTTGGTGTGTCTGTACCCATTATGTTTTAAAATGTGGCTTCAGTCAGATTCCAATGTGAACGGCTTGTAGTCTTAAGAACAAGAAGTCACTGTAGAACTAAACTGAATAAGAAGAGGCCGAATCAAGATGGTCCAGGATAAAAGGGATGAAGTAAATAAAGCTAGTCTTCAGCAGTATGCCACTCACGCATTGCTTTGGGTTGCAAAACAGCACTCGCTATTTCCAGGTTGCATTTATAACATCTTGTATTTATAGCATCACACGAGTGTTACTTACGACTTACATGAATCCATGAATCCATGAATCAACACTTTGGGGCAGGTCATCCAATAACCGGAAGGTTGGTGGTTCAAATCCCGCTCCATCCTCGTCCCTGGGGAAGACACCTCACTTCATGTGAGTGGTCAGAGAATTGGCAGCCTTTTTTCTGTCAGTCTGCCCCAGGACAGCTGTGGCTCCAGACGTAGTTTACAACCATCAGGGTCTGAATGTGGAGTGAATGTATCCTCTGTAAAGCGTCTTTGGGTTGATTGATTGATCCATTATTATTCATTTTTACTTCCTAAATGAGTACCGGGCAGCTTCAGCTTCAGCATCATACAGTTTTTCCAGCTGCACAATAAATGTCTTTCTTGTTGGGACTGTATATTCCAACTAATAATAATAATAATAATAATAATAATAATAATAATAATAATAATAATAATAATAATAATAATGGCATTCAACTTTGAAAAGCGGATGTTATTCACTATCATCTTTGAGAAAAGGACCATTGATTCAGTTAACATGTTTCTGGTGACAATGGCAGCCCCTAGGGGTGTAACAAAGAATCGATAAAAGTCAGAAAATCGGGTTGTAAATATGTTTCACTGTACAAACGTACTGTAAAACACAACAAAAAACAAAGCAGGACATTTTTTAATTTCCTTTTCCTCTTGCTTTCTTTGGATGTCCCTCACCCTCTCTCTCCACATCAAAGTAGTAGCTGCAGTCATTCCAGTGCTGTTTAATGAACATATTTCCAGTCCACCCACATGCTTATTCGGTGCCGCCTACATCAAAGAACCTAGGAGGAACCTTGGATGCTGTGATGAAAATGGGGCCTACTGCTCCCTCAGTCCAGCTTGGCCTCAGGCGTACTCTGCTTAATGTCCTCTTTTCTGACACTGAAGAGTTCCTCAGATGATGAGTCGAGCGTGGAAAGAGGTCCGGCCAATAGAAAGTAACACCAGAGGTCAAGTAAAGCTGAGGTCACAAAGTAGGTACGATGTTTGTTGTTTGTTTATGACACTTTCAGTGGGGAGAGAACATCTGAAGAGAAGCGGTGAAGGCAGCTTTCATTTCAGGAAGCTTGTCTGAATGGGTCTGTGGGTGTGGGGGGGTGTGTCCGTCCCCACCACATTTCAAACCAAACTCACCCCCATGCTGCTATCTAACTAGCAATCTGCCATGCGCTCCAGGCACACCACTTCTAAAGGGAATGAGAGGTGACACACAGAGTGAGTCCAGTCCTTTCACACTCTAAAAACGTGGCATCGAACTACCAAGTTGACTGAGACACGCCCAGTGTTGCCAACTCCTCCATAGGGGAAGTCTCTATCGGCTGTCATCATCTGATTGGCATACTTGTCTATTTGCATATTTGAATAACATGGAGGGGAGATGAAAACTGAGAGAAAATCACCAAATAAATTTAGAACTACAGATGGGCTTTCTTCTGTTGATTCTTTTGAGTGTGGATTCCTATCGGTGAAGGAGGGACTGTCTGCTCTGGATGCGGCAGCTGGGACTGATGCGAAGATGACCACCGTGAGAGCTTCGGGCTGGGGGAGGGGCTTACGTCGCACCCGCTGCTGCTCCACTGGCGCTGAGAACCGAAAGGAACTGTGGAACAATACGTGCTGTTGACTCGGCGATTCGCCACCAGAAAAGTCTCCAATGAAACCAGAACAAGTATCTAGTTCTAGTAACTAGTTGCTTTTATGAAAAAATGTCGTTGGAGGGCTCTGAAAAGTCGCTTACTACAGCAACAAAATCACTATGTTGGCAACACTTTGCCCATGCGTCTTTAGACCATCTCATGAGGGTGCTTAGAGTGTCTCTGACTCAAGTTTCTTCAGTGTGGATGTTTCTGTCCTCCTCTGTGACCTTGTGTTTTTTTCATGTCACACCTGGTGTACTTTAAAACGTTTTCCTTGAAAGCAACATGCTTCTGACCAAACTGCAGTCTGCTAGCCTGTATATTAGTAGCTGCGCTGGAAACATCCGTTGTCACTTTGAAGTAATGTCATTCATAGAAGGCCAATTCCTGTGCACTCTCTCCTCATTTACTGGTGTATTAAAGTGTTGCCAAGCACTTTTCAATAATGGTGGAATTGTGCGGTCTCTGTATATGACTCAGCACGGCTGCATGCTCTTTTGCCCAAGCCAGTCTTACTCAGTTGGCTGCCATACAAGCCCTCCTAATATAATAGAAACCAATTAACTGAGTGGGTGGCTTTACCCAAATCTTGATTTTAAAACGAAGATTTATTAAAAAGAGTTACAATGTGGCGGCATGCTTAACCTGACTGGTGGCGGAGATATGATAAGCAATGTAATCCCTGAAGCGAGAGCTGATTAGCTTATCCAGACAGAGTCTCAGTTAGTGCAGAATGAAAATGGCTGCTGTCAAGGGGGGGAAATATGTTATTTCAACTACTGGGAAAAAAAAAATAAAATATATATATATATATATATATACACACACACACACACACACACACACATATGAGTGGGAGAGAGATGCATAGATATATAAAAATATAAGATTGTTGTTTACCATTACGGTATTGAAACCTTTGACGTGGTTGTGGTGACCTCTATTTTGGAAGCGTTTGGTGTTGTTTTATCCTCCAGTGTGTAGCAGGTTTGGGTTTCTTGTGTCCTTTGACAGGGTAGGGAGAGAAGGATGTGTAGCCACAATAGACTCTGATTTTCAGTACTTTCAGTTGATAGTAGTTCCATTGTCAGTCCAATCTAATAGGATCTCCGACAAGCAGTGCTGATCTACTAGTCGAGTGCAATGGGGTCCACATGGATTCACGTAGTGCTGATCAAGTTATTGACATTTTAATGAGGCATCAATGAGATAGAACACCAATTCACATGGGGCAAATCATTGAACAATGAAGAACCAGCACATTCACACATGTGGTGTCGGGCTGGGTATCGATTCTGAATTTCAAAATCAGTTCCTGATCCCAGTTCAATTCATTTAACGATTCAATTTGGATTTGATTCAGTCAGGGATATGACAAATATTAGTTAACAGTTTTGCTTGGATTTAATAAAAAATATGGATTGGACTTGATAATAATAAGAACTAATGCTCAACATTTAACAACAAACCATCTGCACTGGTGCATTATTATCAAAAATGTGTTAATTAAGAAGCATCATGAACAGGATGGACATTGGCACAGGGGCGAGAACTGGCGGTGTCAACAATTACATAAAAACATCAATTTTTGGATTTTATGAATCGTTATTGGACCATTTCAAGGAAAATGGATTTAACCCAGGCCTAATGTGTTGCTGTGAAACAACGCCTTGGATGTGGTCTCACATTTTATCCTTGCTGCAATCCATCAACGTCAGTCAAACAGTGGATGTTAAAACGCCATGTAAATGGAGCTCTGGTAGCAACCTCCACCACATGTTGGACTTGGCCGGTCAGTGCTGTTTGTCGGAGGTGTAGCAGTCCTTTACTTCTGCTGCCCTCGTGTTTGCCTGCTCCTTGTCGGTGTTTATCTATGGATTAGACCTTGTCTGTTTGTCTGTTATGTACAGTAACACTCTGCTTCTTGCTGACAAGCATCTCTGTGGGATGCAGTGAAAATGAGGAAGTGGTATATTTTATATAAACTAGATTCAAATGAGGTGGTTTAGATTTAGTCCTTTTTTAAAAAAAGAAAACAAATATAATCATGTTCCCAGAATTCAACAGTATTATGTCCTTCTTTCAAGCAGGAAATTGAAATGTGTGCAGTGGAAAAAGTGTTGCTTCTTCCTGCACCTTGTATTTCTGTTCTGGAGGTTCTGGAGGTGATGGTTATTTGCATTTACCTACAAGCATATAAATATTGATGACTCCACACCTCATGTTAGTGTTCCTCTTAACAATGCCCATCAAATCTCAACCATACCAGTTCAGTTGTATTCATATAGACCAATGCTACAAATCACAAAGCTTCAACGGGCTTTACAATGTGAAAGGTACTGATACTGTATTTTAAAAATGGAGACCAAAGCACGGCTTTAATGATGTTATGTGACAACGTAGTCGAGGTCCAGTGGAATTATCTTTCAATAAAAAATTCAGTCACACTTGAAGCATTGTAATGGAAAATAATATACTGAATGTAATGTTATGAAACCTCTGATGTGACACGTAGTTGAAGCTATATTCCACTAGAGTGTTTACATACTAATCACCTGTCTGACCATACATGAAGTCTGGGTCTAAACTTGTGACGTACATGGAGCTAATGAGCCCATGGGCCTGTTGACAACGCTGTATCTTCAGGGTTCTGCATCCCACATAGGAGCGCTGTGGCCTTCAGCTGAGATACGTTACAGCAATACACCTTCTTCTTTGTTGATTTTGCACATTTCACACCTCCAGTCTCTGCTCCCTCCTCTGTTGATAGAAGTGTGCCCGACATGATCTGGGGTTCGCACTCTGATTGCTCTCTGTACGACCTGTGTCTTGCAGCTGCTTCAAGACGTTCTGTCGAGACAATTCTTATTTCTCCAATGTTGGATAGCGACAAGTAGAATTTCCACAGCAAGCATTAAAACGTAATCTCATTTGTTTTGCTTAAACTGAGTTTCCTCAGACCTATGCAATTTCATCCAGTTAGGAAGTGCTGATGGCCCTTGTAGTCGATCATGTACCTGATGATGATGTACCTTCAGAAGTCCACAGTTTTGTGTATGGTGAGGATTTGAACTAAAAGTCAACATGCTTCCTGCTTTGCACTGGGCATGGAACTGAGCATGGGCTCAGATTGGGCTCTGAGGTCAGCTGGTGTCCATGTGTGCTAGAGGAAACACAGACTGAAATGTGCTCAGGGTTGATACTGTATGATACCCATCTAGGGCCCATTATTCCATGTGACCCATCCCTTGTAAACTGAGAGAAAATTATTTGTGTTTTGTTGATTTGACCACTGTTTCTACTACTTCATGTCTTTTTTAAATCCCCACAACTCAATGGAAGTACATATCAACTATGTTGTTCCCTTTATGATGTATTATTCTATGATATTCGATTCTATCTATGTCTTACACATACTGTAGATTCTGCGAAATTGGAGTGTAGGGGCCCACAGTAATGTGACAAAGATGGACCTGCTTGTTTAAAGGAGGCAGAATAATGCCATTCCAGTTTGTGATCTGGGAGGAATCCAGAGATGTGGAACCACACAGTGTCACATAGGACACACATCGTGTGCGATGTGCACTATAACCATCAGAGATGTGAACGCAGCTTCCTTAGTACCTTTATATTATGTGTCCTCTGTCCAGGAGCTCGTGATCTTCAACGTTTTCAGTCAATGTAGTTCATCTTCCCTATTTGCAGGTATAAAATACTTCCATCTGCTTCTTTGATTTGAATCAGAAGAAGTCGATTTCTTTGAAAATGATGTCACTCATCCAGTATTGTGGGTAGGTATCTCCCATCAAACTATTTTCTGAATGCACTGCGACAGGCCAGTTATTATTCAGTTATTCAAGCAAAAAAAAAAAAAGTCACTTTTGACATAAATGTGGAAGGCCATGATTTTCTCATTTCCAAGTTGTAATGTCTATTTAAACTTTATCCTCCATTTGCTGAGATCACGGCTCATTTGTGACTACTACAAACGCAGGAGATGGATCAGTGGCGGATACAGGCCAGGATAATGATGTCAGTCTAATAGGAATCAGTCGCTCTTTATCATCTATATTTTACTCTACTTGATACATCCCGATAAGCGTCTGCTTCCATTGTCTGGATGCTGAAGATAAAACAGAAAACGACACACAGCTCTCTCACAGGACCAAGTCAAACAGTAATTCACAGTTTTAGACTGACACTGACCCTTCACTGTATGCAGCATGCACCACGACACACGGGGGGGTAATTACTGTGAACGCCGGTCGAACATTGTTCATCAGCTGCTATGAAGTTAGTTTATTTAATACAACTCATTTCATATGTATTTCTAAGGCCTAACATCACAGATTACAGTTGTCTTTAGAGTCGGCACAAATAGCCCTTGAGATCCTCAATCAGGATGAGAAAAAAAAAACCCATAAACAAACGAACCTGCGTTATGGAGGAGTTCCATCAGCAGTGTCGGTCTAAAGCAGGATAACGAAGGGTCCTAATACAAGGGTCCTGAATACACAAGCTGAAGACATCCTTCATCAGCCTTTTTTTATTAACATGGGCCCAAAATCACAAAGTCTCTGCATCCCTCCATCCTTTGACCAACCATTCAGACAAGCACAAGCATATTTTCACAGATGAGCATCAACTTTCCATCATCATCAGAGGAGCAGCCCAGTTGTTCCTCTCCCCAGCAACACAGTTTCCTCTGGTAGAGAGGTGTGTACCGTGCACCCCTCCACAGGCTCTTCTGATTCTGACTCTGGTTCTCCTACCAGTTGGGAGCAATGCAACTGAGCTGATTAAATATTTAGTAAATTTACTGAATATCAGATTCAGTGTCTTGACCCTTTCTACCAAAGAAAAAACAGTTTCTTTATAATCAGCGTGGGAAGGGAGAAAAGGAGTCTGAAGGTAAACCATTTTCATCCAGAATCACTGTGTTGAGATGATTGAATCAGAAGTAGGAATGACTTAGAAGGAGGTTCAGGAGGTTTGACGTGTTTGTACTGCCGCACATATGAGTCGAGTGAAACATAATCACATATGAATTTTATTTCATCCGCCAGCACACTGGTGAAAATGTGATATGCATTAGTGTTGGTGGGGTAGCCCAGGGGGTCAGAGGAGCAGTGCTCCGCATGCTGGAATTCTCTGATGAGAATGTTCAAGCCAACAGAAATAATCTAATAGTTCTGGTCTCCGTATTAAAACAATACACCTGTATCCACAGGCCATGTGACATGAACGCATCACCGGCAGATACAGAAGGATGTTACAAGTTGTTATTGGTTGGATTCTTTTGTAGGTGGGAGAGAAGATAATGGGCCACCACTTGAGATGTTTAACCTAGTCATGGTTACCAGGAGTTTACTTCAAAAGCCTCGTGTCTAAAAATGGACAGAGGGTGTGTGTGTGTGTGTGTGTGTGTGTGTGTGTTGGGGAAGGGAGTAAAGATAGCCCATCTGTGCACAAAATTTGTTTGATCTCTGTGAAAAATTGGCTTCTGTTCTGATTCAAACAGCGGTTGAATAGCCTGCCAGCTGTTCAAGTCATTTTGTGTGTTATGACAAGTGTATTATTCGATGCCCTCCAGCAGTCGTAGAAATGATGACGTGAGAGATGACGTCCGTATTCGGAGGGAAGATATCTGGATGGACAGGCAGATGGGGAAGTTGATAAATATATCAACAGGACGACTGCAGTCTGGGTCCAGGCTTGATTTCACATTTGCAGCAACCTCAGACCAGAGACTATACTGATGCAGTGGAGGTGCAAAACATGTTCAATGTATTTCATGAGGATTCTGACGCAGCACTGACGTTGATTATTTCCCCCAAAATAGTTCTGTCAAGTTAATTGATATTAATCTGAAAATGACGGGTCATCTCTTCACCATGTAGGGGATTTAACAGTGTCATGTAAAAAGCTTAAAGTGTGTTGAGTCTACTTGAGAAATGTCATTAAAAGGGGCTTAATGCTCAAATGCTATCCCATGAGATAATGTTGGACAGGAGCTCAACTTTAATTCTTATCTGACTTGATGTGAAATGTACCTCACGTTATTCCCTGGATGTTGTGAATGTATACATTGGATGATGATGAACAAACTCAACTCATTCATATTATACGTCCATGTGCATGAGAACTACACGTAGGGGAGACTGGATTCTTTTAGAGCTGCTGGTGTTTGAAAAATGATGGACATCTAATTTTGGAAAATGCCTTACATTTTCAGAGCAGCCCTGCTCTCTCAGGTTTGTCCTATCTGTGAAGTGAAGTAAAGTGAAGGTGATGGAAACCGCATTCTTACTTTCACACCGTCTCACTTACCTCTCAAGTTGCCATTGCACCCTCTTGTCACCGGCAGTGGATCTTTTTCCTGACATTGGTTAAAGAGGAAAAGCTCATCTAAGTGCAGAAGTAGCTGTATTTTAACAGCAGTTAACTGGCCTGCTTCTCCAGTTTGGACTCCTTCATGACAGAAACAGTCATCTCTGTTGACTTCCCCGGTCGTGGTAGTAGGCCGATCTACATATCAACATATATCCAACATTCAGTCTTTTTATGTTTGTCTTGTGGATATTGAATGCATTCAATTCTATAGGAACTTCTCTTCTTGCCAATGCTATTTTTTCCGCAATGTGGTCATTCTTAATGATGCTGAACATGAACACACACACACACAAACACATACTGTATACCTACTGTAAAGGCATATCACACAGCCTAGCTGTACAATACTGTAAGCACTCTTTCCTGCTGCGATCTGTGTAACTTCTTGTGCAAGCACCATTGTTTTCATGATATATATTTCATTAACAACATTGCTTTTTGAGGCTTATGACAAAATGCTGTGTGGATATTTCAGTACAGCAGTATCAATCATCTTTTTAATGTCAGTAAATGTGTATACTCCAACACGCCACCAATGTCCTTTACGTCACGCTCCTGGTAAAGCTCGGGGCCTTTTCTGGGTCTGTGCCTTTCTAATGCGCTTTCTCATTTCTCCACAGTGTTTCTCCCCCCCTCCCAGCCAACCAGCACTGTCTCTTCCACTCCTCTGCTCCTCCTGCTATTCTGGCCAAGCTAAGCCGCGACTGTCCCACATGCCATGTCTGCTGGATGTGTGAACAAAGCTCAGAGGGAGCGAGGTGAAAACGGACCTTTTAAGTGAGTTGGACTCAGTCAGGCAGGACAGCTGGAAATGTCTTCCCTTCTGATTCCTGGGGGAACAGAGATGGAAACCAAATGGAGTCTGACTGTCTTATTTTCTCAAGGTCCTGGAAGTGACCTGCTGCTACTGCACAACACAGACTGGAGTGCTGATGTTTGGTGGCTGGTTTCTGAACTGTCCAGTGGTTTGTCAGCCTAGCACAATGTAAAAGCCCCTCCTACACACTCACACACTAACACACACACACACACACAACTGTCCTGCACCTCGTGCTGTTGTGGGTCACAGTCAAATACTGTATCCCCACATGACACTGTGCTAAGTATTATGTGGGGATGAAGCTAACATGCTGCTGGCTGACACCAAAACCTCTTTCCACCTGGGAATGAATTCACATATCATGACGTTCGTTAAACAGCTACAAGACAAGTCAAACACTTTTAACCTTTTTTGGATGAGATTTGC
>CAAKHB010007767.1:11202-32076 GCA_901007665.1 Aeoliscus strigatus
ATGTTTAACTGGTATGTGACTCTCTCTCTCTTTCACACACACACACACACACACACACACACACACAGACTGCTTGACGTCTAGGACAGTTATCCTGTGTGTTTCAGCAATCTGGGTGATTTATGCCTCTAACACTGTAGTGTTTTAGGTGGGGTCTTGGAATGCACAGCCATATGTCCTCATTTCTCTCTCTCTCTCTCTCTCTCTCATGAGGAACAACTAAGTTGATACATCAGTGAAAACTACAGGATTATATGAAAAACAAATTAAGAGAATTGTCCAAAATGCCCCTTTTTAAAAGCACTCACCATACAGGAAGGGCTGAGAAGTATAGCGAGCCCCTACGTGCGAGGATTGTCTATCCCAGCGTTTCAGAAGGTTTAAGTCATCTTGACTTAGTGTGTATAACCCATAATTTCCCATTCTTTTCACAGGCAGTGAAGTCTCGCAGTCTCACAGGAAAGAGTTGGCTTTCAATGACTTCCTCCGAATTTCTAAGTGCTCAAGAAGCAAAATGAAGTCATATTGCCCTGTTTGTGTGAGCCCTCAACAGAGCAAGATGGATAGCCCTAGTTTAACCCGTCCCAGCAAAAAAGAAAACCTGACAGTGAGGTTCCCGGAGAGAGAGCCAGGGAGAAGGACATGTGAGGTCAAACTGAGTAACTGAAAATGTTATCCCATCTAAATATTGAAAATATATCTACATGACAGACTCGACGAGTCTGACAGACTCGTCGAGTTCAGGGCAGATAGGAAAACATTTGGTTGAAAAGGGAGAGGGGCAAAGAGTGGAATGAAAAAAACTGAGAAAATGGTTCTCGGTGACTTCCACTCCTCGAGTACGTTCACCCCTCCCTCTCTCTTTCCCTTTCTTCTCCTTTTCCTTCTGATGTCAGATATCTCAGAGGAGGCTCGCTCATAGGGCCTGATTTATTTATTTACCGCCACCACCCCAGCTGTAGCACTCGTCATTAATTTAGCAGTGTCTCATTTGCGTGAGCAGTTAGACCGTACCAAGCAGCTACAAAGTCCACACATGCAGTGAGTCTCATCAACATGTACTATTATTACTATTCCCCGCAGAGTTCCAGCATTTGGTGTGAACCGCTAATGAGCCCGAAGCTGACCTATATATTTAAATCATGGATGTATCAGATTTTGCACTATTATCATGACTTTGCAGCGTTTGCTCTTACACACCACCTATCGGGACAAATGTGGGCGTTTGTTCTGTTTATAAAACAACTGAGATCATCTCACAAATATGAAAATAAGTTTTAACAAAGATTATTGTTGCATTCAAAGAATTTGCACAAATATACTGCGATGCACCAGCACCCACAGTGATGTGCTCTATAAATTAATCACCACCGCTCCGTGTTGGCTCTACCTGCATGACCCTGTGGTGCTCCCCAGTACAGCATCACATTCAAACAACATTATACACACATTTTAAAAAAATAACACAGTGAAATGTGTACCGTCTCTAGTACCTGTACTGATTTAAGAGATTATGTTGATGATGTTTTTTTTGTTGATAGCTTAAATGTTATGTTGCTGTTCACAGGCGTGATGTGGTTTGGAAATAAGTTACACTCAATCGTGGCTCTGTACATGAGTAATCTGTTTTTTGGTGTGTATATTTATGCGTAGATATATCTCTAATTCCTCAAAGCCAACTAAATATTCAGACCGTTTTAGACTGATTTTGCAGATTGCCCATCCTCTCCCTCAGCTCAAGTTCGTTAAGATCCCCACCTTCAACACATACATTTATAATGAAAGAATATATTAAAATCTTGATGGAAGGCCTTCAATAATACAATGCTATGATGAAGTAATAACTCCTACAGCTGGGGGGCTCCTTTTCAGACTGTCAAAAGAATTGAATTCCTTCTTCAACAATCAAGCTTATTTCAAATTTCTTAAAAAAAATTCCTTTGCATTCTTTTGCTCTGGAGGAATATTCAAACCAAGGTCCGGAGAGAAAAAATATTAAAAAACTGGTTAAAATAAAACAATGAATAAACTCAGTCTGCACTCCCTGGATTGAGATGCGGTGTAGGTGTAACTTTATAGACATATAAGTTATTTCTCTCCTCTGTGCGGGAAAAAGGACTCAAATGAGAAAGAGATTCCTTTTCCGTACAGAGGTTAAAGCCACATTTGCACTTCATTTGACAGGGTCAGTGTACCAGTGTGACGTCATGACCCTTCGCTCAAGCCGCTCAGATGCTACTCTGCGTCGGCATACATGACTTTCCATCGGAGACTTGTTTTTTGTTTGCATTTTTTTGGGCAAACAGGGGAAGATGAAGAGACAGTGAGTGCTCAAGGGAGGGAGTGAAAGCAGAAGCAGGGGTGATAAATGAAATGGGGTGAAATGGAGGTGCCTTGTGTGTAAAGAATATTCTAAAAGAATATAAAGAATATTTACTAAACTTAAAGCTATGGACTATGTACTTAGTGCTATTTCAAGCGCAGACATTTTCCACCATCCACTTTCCTCTTTGATTTGAGTTGATTTGACTTTGCAAATACACACCTTCGCTCTTTTTGCAAACACACAAACACACAAACAAGGACTCACTGGATAAAATTCTGGCGACTCTCATTGTTCTCATCTTGTTTTTTTTCTTTTCTGAAGCAGAGGGTCTCCAACAGAGATCACCGGTATCTTCTGCTCATGATGACAGACCCTAAAGAAACACTGATAATGCTATTTATTATTCATTCAGCAAGTGCGGCTTCGCAGTATACTACATGAATTTGCAAAGCTACTTCAGAGCATCTAATTCCAATCACACTGACAAATATGAAATGAGCATGACCTCAGGTAGTGTATGACACTGCTTTCAGTACTCAAGCAACAGCTATAAGCAGCATGCAACCACACGCAGAACTGTAATACTACCATTTGAATTATGGCACCCCCCCAGCAAACAATATACAGTATATTATAGCCGTATGTTATTTTTTTCCCCTTAAATAAAGTTCCCATATCCAAATAATTTCTCAACTGGGACTACTGTGTGAGTGTGTGTGTGTGAGTGTGTAGTATGTAATGGAGGTTTGTCAAGAAATACAAGATGGCAAGGGTTAAACTGTCACTATGATGCCCTCCAGTGAAGACCCTCCATTATGGATGTAAACCAAACTGCGGGCGATGTTTGTTTAACACTGTGTCACTTTAGACCGTCTTCTTTGCTTTCCTTTCTTCAGCAGTAGCTCATCCATGCATGTAAGTCATAAACCACATCTTTGACAACACACTACAGCATAGTACCTCCTTTTCATTTGGTGCTGCTAATTAATTCATTGTACCGCTGTACAAAGTATAATCTGCTGCAGAGTTTTTGAAACTCAACCCACTCAACTGCCTCAGGTTTCCTGAGACTCCAGTCAATACATGTGAGTTGGTGTCACAAAGGTGAACATCTACATTTATTTACACTGAAAGTGTTGTAAGAGAAAAGTTTTCTTTCAAAAGTGAAGAGATACGTTCAATTGACAGTTTGAGCATTCTTAACCCTAACCCTTAATTGATTTTATGATTTGGCTACGTTCGGTTGAGGTACACATTAGGGTTCAGGTCATTAATGACATTAAAATGCTTGTTGAGTGATCCCATTACAAGTATCTTCTTCCTGTGGATTGAATTACTGCCACATTCAGACCAGGTGACCACTAAGTGTGGTCAGTGCATGTGTATGTCAGGCCTGCACAGTTAGGGTTGGGGTTAGTGATGGTTATGGTTTAGGAAACAGGCAAAGGAAACCACCATGTCAGTAAATGGCTTCACAAATATGTCTGCAATCATAAGTGTATGTGTGTTTGTATGTGGGGGCATAGATGTCAAACAACAGGTGGAGCGGTATTGATAACTTGTCTGGCATTTTGACAGTCATTAAGGACATTTGTTGCCCAGAGTGACGTGGAAAAACACACTTTGACTACAAGTCAAAGTGTGTCTTGACATTGACTTGTAGTCAGATTTAAACAACAAACAGTAGAACAAACAAAAAAAATGAAATTAGAAAGGCATGTAACAAGTATTTAAGGAAAAATGAGTAAAATAGCAAATAGCAATAGCATTTCATGTGTTGTATTTTCACCCACACGATACTAAAATGTATAAAGACAATCACTTTCAGCATGAATAATCATTACATCCTGTGGGCAACAAAACAATGAAACAAAAGGAGATGCTTCAGAGATCACACTTGTTCCTTTAGGGCGTAAAGATGGATCCAAATGAAACCTTTCAGTGTTTGGGTTTGTGTACACATTTGGGTGACGCTGTGAGCAAAAGAGAGAATTACAGTCACTCTGTATCTTCAAAGCGTTAGACCAAGTGAAGAGTACAACGTCCAGAATCTCAAAGTGAGATTGGTGACAATTGCACCACCAGGCAGACAAACACACTTTCTGTGCAGTGTACACAAACACGATATATGCAACCTGCTGCATGAAGTGGCAACATAGTGACAGATTTGTATGGGGAGGGAGCAAATGCAAATCAAAAAAGGGAAAGGAAACGTGGGGGAGAACATTATAGTGATAGCAAATACATGTCCTTCAAGGACACCCACAGGAAGATAATATATAATATTATAACAAAAGCCTGCAAGTATGTGAGGGTTGGTCCAAAAATATTCACCATCCTCTGTCTTTGTTTGCTACTTGCTTGCTTTTTTAATCAGATTTCTCAAATTTACATGTAGGGTGTAATGTTACAGCACTTACTGTATTTTAACATAGTGGGGTTCTGCCACAATTGGTAAGATGCCCAATACCCTCTCCATACTCAAAAACATAATCCCCTCTGCATGGGCATTTATGTGTTTGTGTGCACTTCTTTTTTCTTAGTGTCTTTTGATGGGTGTGTGCCTGTGTGGTCCTTTATCCAGCTCCCCTGTTGATTTTGATCTGAGATGAACCCTTATCTGATTGGATCCTTGTTGCACCCAAGGGGAGGGTCTGGAAATAGGCTTATTCTGATTGGATCGTTGCCCCCTAAGGGAAGGGTACATGAGAGGTCACACACACACACACACACACACTCTCACACACACACCAGCAACTTCACTGTACAATGAAATGTGGCAAGGGCAGAAAATGAACATGCCCCCCTTTTTTAAAGAATTGTCTAACGTGTCAATATGGGTAGTGAGGAATAACGCCAAAACACCTGTCAAGGCCAAAGACCTAATCCCATATATACACACACACACACACACACACACACACACACACACACACACACACACACACACACACACCTTGGCATTTAACAAAGCTAAATGACCCCTGTCAAATACAGCAAACAACATGTTTGCAATGGTATAAGTGGACTGTCCCCAGAGAAAAAGACGAATACCACAGGGCAGCATGAGTAGCAAAGATAAAAAGGTGAGGAAACACGCATGTCATAGTGCTTACGAAGTGTTAATCTTTGGCAGGTAAGCATGATCTTTGCCTTATGTCTCTGTAGCATGATGTTAAAGATTAATTTTTTTAACCAGGCGATGTGTCTGCATTCTAAGGAACGCCAGACGAAGACTCTGGAGAAACATGTGACCTTTCTGTCAAAGGTGCTGGATGACAGAAGTGAGTACACGTTGATGTAGACAGGTTTCAGGATAGGTTGGGCAGCCATGGGTCTGACAGATGGATAATATCTATCCTAAAGAGGACTTCTAAAGGAGGACCCAGCCGCCAATGTCGACATAAGCTTAGGTAGGTTGTCTGACTATCACTTGCTGCTTCAAGTAGATTCTTGAGTAGGTCAACCAGTCTTGTTCCAGGTGGCTGGTGGCCGTTTTTTTTGTTTGTTTTTTCAATCCAATCACAGCCGTGGATGATCACAGCAGCCACAGGTAGCAAGTACAGACTGAGTCCCAGTTTGAACCGATCCATGCTTCTACTGAAATGTGATTGGCTCAGCCGCTCTGTCAGTCATCCAACCGGTTTGTCAAAAAAAGAGAGCAAGAGGAGCGAAGCAAAGGAGCAAAGATGAACTAGAATAAGAAACCGATAAAAGAAAAGTTTGAGCAAGATGTAGGCGAGCTTTTCCGTGGCGGAGGGGCCACAGTCAGCCAGGCCAATGGCAATGACAAGGGACCAAGCAGCAGCAGCGGCATCAGGTTCGCAGCATTGCTGGTATGAACCTGTGATCACAGACTGGATGTGTTCAGGACACACAAAAGAAAACATTTCAGGAGAGAGACTGCGTTAAAAGTTTTAAAAAATATATACTTTTTGAATATAGAGGCTATACATCCTGTTTTCCTTTTCTCTTTATACAGTAATAATTAGCCAAAATACATTAAAAGTGATTAATTAATTTGCTTTATGTACGTGTGTGTGGTGATATTCCTATGTTGACTTTTATATTGTTTTTCTGTGCTAACACAAAATTAGTGTATTAATATTATTGTTAGCTGAAAAGGCCAGGGTCAGTTGTTTCAATTGAACAAAACCTTATATATGTATTTATAGTTTTTTAATAATGCCTAAACGTGATAATTGTCATATTCTTATTAGAACTCATAAAATACAAAATATGTTTCTTGTAAAAAAAAAAGTGTTTGCTTGAGCCAGTTGAAGGCACGCACTAGCCTATATGCGCATGATCAAGATGATACCACCTTTGTCTCAATTTGAGCCAGAAAAAAACCCTGGATACTCAGTACATTTATCACATCCACAATGGGTCACCATCATACCCAGTGGATATTTCTACAGGGTACATGAATATTGAAGGAAAATTGACAGTGCTGACCTGTGCTTGCCTACATTCAAGACAAATACTGATAAACATGTCTGGCAGTGTTTGGGAGTTTTTTGTTTTGTTTGGTCTTTCATATGCAAGTGTCAGCCTGAGTTTGCAGGAAAGGATGTGGGAGGCTATTCTGCCCTGACATTTTGACTGTTGGCAAGTTAAGAGGACATATGATGGGTCATTCCTGTTGACGAATTGACTCAAGGGTGGTCTGACCGTAACAGAACAAGATTTTGTTGTCTAAAACGACAGTGTAAAATTATTGTTTCTTAGTTGATATCAAATGAATTAATCTGGTACAGTATACACTGAATGTGCTTGAAATTACATGCTCTCTTTCACAAGAGAGCTCTCACATGACTGGTGTATGTAACACTCCTGTCTGCCGAAATAGACAGAAATAGATCAAGTTATGACTTGTCACAGCAGGAGTTAGCCATGGTTACAAGAGGCCGGGGAGACTGGAGATGGAGAGAAGAACAGAAGCTAAGAGAAGTAAAAAAATAGAAGATGGCATTTCTATTAAGTATGAGAAAGATGGGGTCAAGAAATGGGAGGGAGAAAAAGTAAGTGACTACGAGACCAAGAACATAAACAACAGGATATTAACACATTTTAAATTAACTCAAAAGAAAAAAAAAATTAAGTATGTTGGTAAAAATAAGATTTAGAAATTGAAAACAGCATATTGGACTGTCTGACAACTGAAACTAAATGTATGCACCGGTGGAATTTACTTTTCGGAATTGACGATATTATATAGTATGATATAGTATATAGTAGTATATACTATATATATATAGTGTTTTTTGATAAGGGTATTTATCATGCTGACGATTACAATAACCTAAAACCAGTGTGTGGAGGCGAACTTCTCAGGTAAAACAGTGAACCCACTGCTGGCACCTATACTCACTTTCTGTCAATATGTTCCCTATATTGCAAAGCCTTCTGTGAACTAGGTGAAAAATCATAATATCGAAGATGGAGGCAGCAGTTATCCAGACACAGTTGTTGTTGCTGGTGAGAGTCAGCCGGACTGTGTCTGCCTCTAAGGGAAACCTATAGACCAATCCTAGGACTTCATTTCCAATGCAATATAAATAAATAGCCCTGGTGTCCAAAGAAATGTATTGTTGTCTGTGAAAGGTACCTCCTTTGCTCCTCTGTTGACCTTCCTACTTAACCTACTCTTCCTCTGCTGTTTTGCGTCCCGTCAAGAGAGCAGGCCAGCACGTATCCATGTGTACCGCCCACTTACAAACATATGTACATACCGTCAGGTACACAACGCTACAAACAAAGTCATGCATAACAGATGGATGATGACCAACCTGATTTGATTGCACTTTCTAGCACAAGTAGCACTATGGCACCGGAACACTTCAACACATTATCCAGATGTATTTGAGTAACACACATTCATCTAGCAAGCTCACATCTTAGCTGAGGCAGGGAGAGACCACAGCTCATAAATATTTTACAGGGCTGAGTGTTTTAGTCCAGTCAGATAAATAAGCAGAAAAAGACTGACAGAGCTATTTCATATTTTAGAAATAAGAGACACTAACAACAACAAAAAATGATGCTGTGTGGCAGCAGAGGAACAGTGCGTGCTCTATTCGTGAACTCGGTGAAACTCATGGCAGGTAATCAATGAGGAGAACAGGAGCAAATATGATAACATGACAGAACACAAAGAGATGAGAGCACATGCTGCGGCTGGATATAGAAGTCATGACACACAGGCACCGGCACAAACCAAATTTAAAGGTCATCAGTACGTTCAACCCCACACCAAATGGCTGGCGATCAATGGCTGAAGATGGAACAATAAGGCCGCAGAAGGCCGCAATGTGGATATATTCCATCTTTTGTTCCTCAAAAAGCAAGAAAACCCTGTTGTTTCAACTGACCTTCAAATGTCATCAGGAAATATTTCATTTAAATTCACTTTTCTGGTGCAGACACCAACAATTTCTCAACAATGGAATTATAAATATTAAACTGTGGAGAAAATATCATTTTGTCCTTGTTTTTTGTCTATATTTTTTGTGTAAGTATATACAGTATACAGTAAGTAAATATATATGTGTATACACCATTGCATTTTATGTTTTTTGGACTTCTGGTTTAGTTGCTGAACCACTTGTACTATGGGCAATCTAATCTAATCGATTCCACTTTATTTTCATATCATGTTTGCTGCTTCCAAAATTGTAGCATCCTCTAACATTGCAAGGGTTGTCCTACAGTACGTCACAGGAAATTCAATCATTCAGCAGACATTTGTCGAAAGCAACACAGATTTATTGTCAACCAACTGTGAATCACATCAGGACTCTCACAAGGAATTCACTCAGGGACATCATATCTGGTGAGTTTCTTTTAAATTAGCATAATCTGTGAGGCCCAAGGAGTGGTATTTATCTATTCTCTACAAAACAATAATAAATTGAGTTATTTCACATGTGTCTGTCGCAAGTCCAAATGTCCAAAAGTCCAATTCATAGACAGGACGATGCAGAAGAAGTATAACGACAATGGCCAGAAGAATAAATCCAACACCTTTCTGCCACTAAACCACCTAATATTGTTCCAGTCAGATGAATGTGATCTGCTGTTTGTACCTTTTTCATGTGGTAATGTTGCTCAGCAATATATACTTGACACGTTTCCAAGCTACAAGGAGGCCAGGAGGTATCCCAAAAAGCCATGAATGGCCACTTTCAAGAGAGCATTAGTGTATAGCTGATGGTTCACCCTGAGCGCAAAGGATATAGGTATCGCTGAGGGATGAGGGATTACAGCTTCCTGCTGCAGCTGGTGGCAAACACCTCCAGCATGTCTGTGAAGATGTCTGTGCAGGTGCTGTGAAAGTCTACTTTGTAGGGGGAATAAATGTGGCATACACCAGCAAGCAGCTAATTATACTCACAAATACACACACACACACACACACACACACACACAATAATAAATGAGTGTACTTAACCTCTTTGTGTCCAGAAACACACCTCTGCCCACTTTATTGGGGTCATGCGACAAATGACGGTGGCTCTGGCAGACAGGTAGAAAATCATGCAGTTATGGGTTATTTACTATATCATGCCCATACACTCATGCACACACAAAGAAAGCAGGCTTCCCTAGGGATGGTCAGGCCCGCTTGATAATCTATCTCTGTTAGGCACAAGTGATTAACGGGGGCAATAAACACGCACACAAAACACGGACATACTAGCCCAACACCACCATACCAGTACAATCATAATGATAGTATTGTTATGTTGGACGTGAATAAAAATGCAATCAGGAAATCCAAGTATACATACACTTATGCAATCTTCTCTTCTTCTTCTTTCGGCTTTGTCCCTCTTCAGGGGTTGCCACAGCGAATCATCGATTTCCATCTTTCCCTGTTCTCTGTATCCTCTACTCTGACTCCAACTATCTCCATGTCCTCCCTCACTGCATCTATAAACCTCCTCTTTGACCTTCCTCTCTGTCTCCTACCTCCAACTCCATCTCTAACATTCTCCTACCAATGTATCCACTGTCCCTCCTCTGTACATGTCCAAACCATCTCAATCTAGCCTCTCTAGCTTTTTCTCCTAACCTTCCTGTCTGTGTTGTCCCTCTGATGACCTCATTCCTAATCCTGTCCATCCTGGTCACTCCTAAAGAGAATCTCAGCATCTTTAACTCTGCCACCTCCAGCTCTGCCTCCTGTCTTCTTCCTATCACTAGTGTCTCTAAACCATACATCATAGCTGGTCTAACCACAGTCCTGTAAACCTTTCCCTTCACCTTAGCTGAGACTCTTCTATCACAAATCACTCCTGACACTTTTCTCCAGCTGTTCCACCCTGCCTGCACCATGCTCATTTCCTCTGCTGAGCAGAGGTATTTAGTCAAAAAGAAAAACCCAAACATTTTCACTTCAATTGATTCTAATATTATTATCATCATCATTTATTATTATTGTTGTTATTATTATTATAAAATATTTGTATGTATCATATTTCTTGTTTCCTCTGTGACCCTTCCTATTTTCATGCTCTTCTATCCCTTCATTCACTGTGTCACTATGTTGAAATACTTTACAAACAAGAAACAGCAAACAAATGATGTATTTTGATCTGTTGATGATGCTTCCTCGACAGAGTGCACAGAATGCTGGTGATGATGAAGAGCGGAGCCTGATGACTCAGCTGATACATTCTCCACAGGGGCTGCGAGAGCCAACCGCTACAACCAGAGAACGACTGTGATTGGTCAGAAATGCAGCTCTGACAGAGTGTGTGTCCAGAGGTGTTTTCTGATCAGATTTGCCTCACAACAATCAGCTTCCCTGCCAAACTCTAGTGTGTGTTCTTCACTGTGTTGTTTTGGTTCAGTTAGACCTAACAACGGACCATCAGATCCCCGTCTCACCTGTGGGACTATGTGGGCATTCAGGGTGGTGCTCCGGACTGATTCCTGATAGTTAGAGGGTCAAAGTTTCTGTGTCTGCGTTGGAACCGCTGAGTCCTCTGCAGCGCCTCTCACGTACGGAGTGCCTCAAGGCTCCGTACTTAGCCCTCTTCTTCCTGTATGTACTTCCCCTGGGATCAGTTTTGCAAACACATTTTGCATTTTGCAGGTTGCAATACTAAGAATGTACTGGTGGAATATTCTGCCTTTATGTGAGGTGGTCAATCCAAGAGCTGTTTTGTGACGTCCTTCGGGTAGCTGAGGTGGCAACAACGGTTCAGAACAAGAGCTTCCCTCTATTTTGTGCTCATGTATAAACACAATTTAGCACGGCGGCGCACCAGTAGAGGCCTGAGGTCGAAACAGATGTTAGCAACACCTTCCCACCATTTTGTATAGGCACCAATAGAGTTGTCTTGTTTCTGCGGAGTGTGAAGCTGAGACTGTCTGTCTACTGTCTACTACTGTCTGTCTGTATCCTCACATCAATGAACCACGTGTTCATTGCTCGTGTTAATCACATTGTTCTGGGTAGTTTGAGACTACTTCTCCCTTTATTTGACGTTTGTCTGGTGGAAGTGACTGAAACAAAAAACAATGACGTTCCCTCTCACTGAGAGAACACTAACAGAGGGAACTGATCACCGAGGACGGAGATGTGTGCTGTGAAGGTTTCAGTGTGTCTGCAGATCACGTCCCACAGAGAGAAGAAGCGCCGAGTGTCTTTGTGGTCGATCAGAGGGTGATACGTAGATTTCTGCATCTCCTTTATGAAGTACTTGATGTGTTTTCATCACGTATTGTACGTCAGTAGAGATACTATTCAATGGACACAGCTGAAGATCTCCATAGATGCTGATATTAATATTTGTCCTTGAAAACTGCACACATCTGCATACATCTGCATCAGTTCATTGACTGTGACTCGGTGAATGTCGTGGAAAGAAAGGATTTTTTTGTGCATTAGCTATTTTTCCCCCTTTTAAAGTGTAAAGTGTCAGATTTTAAGTGGATGAGAACAAAAAAACACTTATCCTGTTATCTGTGCACTTTCAGCTGTCACATGAGGGGAATGTCTTCGTTTGAACCTCGTCACCTGTGTTTTCTGGCAAAGACGAGATGTGCTCAAACGTGAAGGAAAACGACCTGAGTCTCATGACCTTTCACTAAAAATGTACCAGTCTAATGA
This sequence comes from Aeoliscus strigatus, assembly GCA_901007665.1. Taxonomy (NCBI): domain Eukaryota; kingdom Metazoa; phylum Chordata; class Actinopteri; order Syngnathiformes; family Centriscidae; genus Aeoliscus; species Aeoliscus strigatus. Next base: position 23,652 of record CAAKHB010007767.1, read on the forward strand.
TGTAGTACAGGGCAGGTCTACAATAAACAACACAAAGACTGAACGATGAATTGTTCCAGTTTCTCAGGCTTTAACGCCCCCCAGGTCAGGTGGGGCAAACCGCTGGATTTACACCTACAAACGCTGGTTTGGAACAAAACTCCACAGCTGATTGTTTGAAGCCAACTCTCTGGTTCTATGTTCTACGGTTCTACATCGGCGCTCCTTCAGACCGGTTCATTCGTGTAAACGATGTCTGTTGTCTGAGCAGGTCCAGGAGGTGACGTCAGGTTTATTATCATAATAATACTAATTCATAATACATGCATGTTCTTAGTAAGTCACCTGGACACCGTGTGTGACGGTGGCTTAACAAAGAAACGTTCTAAAATGATACTAACACTAATAGATTAAAACAAATGTATAATTTCTTCACTGAAGTCGCGGTTCTTCAACTGCAAATTGTACTGTGTTAATACGTCTGCATCTGAACTTGTTTGAATCCTATTTCACGAGTGTGTGTGTGTGTGAGTCAGTTTCTGCAGGACCCTTTCAACAGAGGATGAGATCACGGTGAAATCTGAAGTTTTTCCAGCTGTTGATATTGATCATGTCAATGTGACTGATCCCTGAGAACAGGGGTGTGAGCCGTCACCCCCTGTGTGGATGCTGCGCTGTGAATATTTGGTTGCTCATGTCGCACACTGGTCTTAAAAGTGATGGAGGTAAATACATTCAGAATGTGCAGGAACGTCAGCTCCCCGATCCAGGAATGAACAGTGAAGAGCCTCGCTGCAGGGCGTTGTCAGTCAGTCGATGAACGCGCCCCCCAGCTACCAATAAATTCACCGTGTTGCTTTTTTGATGATTTTTATCGATACTGCCTGTTCATTTAATAATGTGATGCAGCACTGATGGGCCTGAAAAATGGGCCCCCCAGGTTTGTTTGATCAAAAAATATTTTACAAAAGGGTTTGAATCAGTGAATAAAACGTACAAGGCGTTAACCTTTAACCATCTGTGGATGTTTTTCTGCTTGAAAAATGTCTCCTTGTAATTCAATGGACTAATTGTCTGGCATTTAATTTAGAACGAGCTCTTTCATTCGTTTGAAAGCGGGTTAATTGCTGCAGGTGAGAAACGTTAATGAGTTAGAAATCCTGCGTCAGGATCGACGGGGAAAAGTTGAAGAGTCTCACGGAGGAGACGGATGTTAGAATGCTCCTTTATGTCTTTTGTTTTTGCTGCCCTCTAACTCCCCCCCCCCCCCGTGGACCTGATGAGTGACTGATGAGTTTCCTCTACGAATCCCAGCATGCATCAGGTGAGGTCAGGTGATCTTCAACTGACGCACACACTACTCTCATTTGGACATTGATCTGGAGGAGGACAGGCTGTGTAAAGACTACAAAGATGGGTCCTGCCAAGGTTCTTGTCAAAGTCCTTCATGCTGCCAGCTATTAGTTGTTTAATAGGACAGATTTCACTCCCAGCTGAGGGGGGGGTGTCCTTTCTAAACATTAATGAATTGATTTCATTCAAGGAGCTTTTCTCTTTCACAGACTCCTGAGAGAGACCGTGTTAACATTTCCACATGAAACATTAGTTTGCAACACGTCCAGTTAGAGACAAACGCAACAACGACAAACCATAGATCTACAACGACAAAACATAGATCTACAACGACAAAACATAGGTCTACAACGACAAAACATAGATCTACAACGACAAAACATAGATCTACAACAACAAAACGGCCTTTTTAAATAGTGATGGGCTTCACCCCAGCAAGCTTGGAAGCCAAATTTTAGCTGCCAACCTACAGTACGCGGTGCAAAGTTACCCAGATGACTGACTACTAGTGTCTGCGCAACATCCACCCCGTCTTGCTCTCCGGTGTCACCTCTCAGTACCCCCTCCTGCCACAGCTCCCCCTACAGGCCCCAACTCTCCCCATTCAGCCCATCATCTCAGTCAGACCCCACCGTTCTTACAAACCTTAAGATGTCCCTCAAACTGGCTCGACTAAACACCTGTTCACTCAATAACAAAGCACTTAGCTTGAACGAATTCATAACCGACACCAACCTAGACCTGCTATACGTCACAGAAACCTGGCACAAACACCTGGATTATTTCCCCCCGGATATACCTACACCAACCAGCCCCGTCTTACTGGAAGCTCAGCCTCAGTGCATAGATGTGGCCTAAAACTAACCTCCTTCCAGTCATTTGAACACATAGCTTTTAAACTCCCCGGCCCTGCTCCCCTGGTCACCTCAATTATTTACCGCCCTCCCAAACCCAATCCATCTTTTCTCTCTGACTTCTTTGATTTTGTTGCACAGCTCTCGTCCATCTCACCCTCTCTCCTACTCCTCTGCGATTTCAACTTCCACATCGACAATGTTAACTGCAAACATGCCTCTGAATTTCTCGATCTACTGGACTGCCTCAATCTCACTCAACATGTCAACTCCCCCCCTCACAACCATGGCCACACCTTGGATTAAGTCTTCTCCACCGGTCTCACAATCCAGCAACTCTCCTCCGTCAGTCTCCATGTCTCTGACCACCTAGCCATCACCATGGACATCCATCTCCCCACCCCCAAATCCATCTCCCATCATGATTTCTCAGCCTCTCTTTCCACCCCTCTGCCTACCCTCCTTCCCCCACCATCTGGAGACCCTAATGAACACTCTCCTCCTGTCTTGATCAACTGGCCCCCATCAAAACAAAGTCTGTCTCATTCACTCGCTCAGCACCCTGGTAAACATCCGAACTCCGACAAATGAAATGTCACAAGCGTCAGCTCGTAAGGCTCCTCACAAAAACTGGTTTAACCGTTCATCACCAAGCCTACACAGACCACCTGCCGCCCTCAACACTGCCCGATCCTCTTACTACTCGGACCTCATTCACACCGGCTCCAACAACCAAAAGGCTCTGTACACCACTGTTAACAAGCTTCTCAATCCCAGCGACAATGTCTCCAACTCATTCTTTCAGTCCAAAATCGAGACCATTGACAGTTCTCTCACCACTACCCCCACCCCCACTCCTTCCTCACCCCCTCTACCCAGCCTATAACCCTGCCTCTCTCCAAATTCACAACTGTCTCTCCTGCCGAGCTGACTAAAATAATTTCAACCATGAATACCTCCACCTGCACCGTTGACCCCATCCCCTCCTCATTTGTTAAACACTGTGTATTCGCCATCTCACCTCTGATCACCCAAACTATCAATTCCTCCCTCAGCTCTGCCTCTGTCCCTCCCTCACTCAAACTGGCTACAGTCACCCCCATCATCAAGAAACCTGGACTCAACCCTGACATCGTGAGCAACTTCCGGCCCATTTCCAACCTCCCATTCCCGAACTCTCTGAACAATTCCAATCTGGTTTCCGCCTACAACACAGCACCCAAAGCTGAAGACTTCCACCTCACCATCGACAACTCCACTCTGTCCCCCTCCCCTCACTGCTGCAACCTCAGCATCATCTTTGACAGCAACCTCTCCTTTGACCAACACATCAAACATGTCACCAAAACAGCCTTCTTCCACCTAAAGAACATCTCCAAACGTCTCAGTAAACTCCAGTACATTCAAAACTCTGCCGCCCGTCTCCTCACCCACTCCCACTCTCGAGACCCCATCACCCCTGTCCTCCAGAACCACCGATGGCTCCCTGTCCCACAGCGCGTCGACTTCCAGCTCCTACTACTCACCTATAAAGGCCTCCACAACCAAGCCCCCTCCTACCTCACAGACCTGCTTCACCCCTACCCCCCTTCCTGTGCTCTTCGATCCCCCAACGCCAATCTCCTCTCGATCCCTAAGACTAAGCATAAAACCTGGGGAGACAGGGCCTTCTCCGTCGCTGCCCCCACCCTCTGGAACTCACTTCCAAAGCACATCTGTGACTCCACCGACCTTCCATCATTCAAATCCCTACTGAAAACACACCTTTTAATGTTTCATGTTTTTAATGTTTAAACACTTTCACTAACAGTCACTACCTCTTCCACGCCACCATTGCTCCCTCCTCGTGTAGATGCACTTTGTGCACAACTGCCACTTTGCTAATTTTTCTTTCTCTTGTGTGTATTTTAATGTATCATTCCTTATTATTATTATTCTCTTGTGTGTACTCTATTGTATTATTCTTGCTGTCTCACACATTTTAACTCTCTACTGAAAAGTGACGTTGAGTACTGGGAAAAGCACTTATAAATAAAATGTAGAATTATTATTATTATTTGTATCTGCTGCTCTCTTATCTACCTACTGTATGTGCTGTGACGGAGTGATGGATGTACAGGTTATTGATCATATATTCACACGCCAGTGAAGACTCAGCTCTAATAATGGAGTGTGAAATGTGAAATGCTGTCAAGAGAGAATGAGACCACCTGAGGTTCATTTACAAAATGCAGCTTTCTAAAAAAGACTCAGTGCCTCATCTCTGTCCTCTCTTATCTACATACTCTTTGTCATGGGTTCAGACGTCATGAGGAGAAGCTGGAAGGAATAATGGCTGTTCCCTTCCTTCAGCTGCCTGTCTGATTGAGTTTTCTATTCAGCTGTTTCCAGTTCCGCTGTGAAATCTGATCAGCGCGCTGACACAGGGTCCAGATCAAATCCAGAACCTCAGCTCACCTTTTCTTATTGGTCACAGGGTCCTGAAACAGGATGGGGGAAGCAAACTTTGGTCCAAGTGAGATTTAGGATCAATGATTTTATCTTAACATTGAATAAACTTCTCAGACGAGTGTTTAACAGTCCAGTTGTAAAGTTGTGTTATAGGAATGGTGTTATTGGTACTTGGGCAACGTGTTTTTGATATATTTTTATATATTAGATTGGCATTCTGGCTAAAACATCTAGAACAGAGATATATTTGTGCACAGGGGGGATTGTTGAATTCAGGGTCTGATGGAGAAAATTCATTTGGAACTTTGATAGGACATGGCTGAATAGAATATAAATTATATGACTGAGACTTGTTAAAGCCCAGAAACAAGACGGAAATGGAACCGATCGGAGTCGATCCTTTATTATTCATAACAGCAGCAGCACATTGACTGACTGGTAGTTTATATGGAATATTATCAGAATGAGACTTAAATGGAGAAAGAGGAGAAACGAATGAAACACAAGTCTCAGCAAATCAGATAGATGACGGACGGACGGACGGACGGACGGACGGACGGACGGACGGACAGACAGACAGACAGACAGACAGACAGACTTTTTAAATATATGGCTTTAATAGACATTCGACATCCCCCACCTTTAACCGTAATTGCTGGGTTAATTCATTGGCAGGGATGGTGCAGGTGCTATTATCCTCCAGGAAATAATCCTGAGGGTCCAGATCTTCATGATTATTAATAATATGGATGGATATATTATATGTATATGAATGTTGATCTGAAATACGGGACCTTGTTATTTTTAAACAGACAATTGGTTCTAGCAGTTAATTGGTTCTATAGAATAGTTTACGTTGCATATATACATATTTACAAAGAAGGACGTCAACAACAAAACAAGTAAACTCAATTAATCATTGATGAAAGAGGTTTGATGGAGGCAGACCAGATGTGTGCATACGATGCTATTCAGTGGTGTATGTGGTTACGACATCAGCAACTGTCTTGAGCTAAAAACGGGAGCCTGTGACGGCCCCTGGTGGAGATTCCAGACACTACGGGAGCAGTTGATTTAGGTTCAATTCAATTCAATGTTATAGTCAGCAGGCTTTGACAGATCTGCTGGAGTTACTCCTGTAGACCACTGGACTGAATGACTGCTGAGAACATCATGCTGTTGTTCACCTCATATCTATTGAACTTCATTCTAGAAAAATCTGTTTGTAATGTGACATTTGATCCATAAAATGCAACATTCTGTAACTGAAACGACCCCTAGTGTGACTCTTGCAACTTCAGGCCCCTGGTGGACACTCAGTTTGCAGAATGCCCAAACAGACAGACTTCATCACTGCAGAACCATCACGGCTGACACATGACCTGCTCTGACCCCGCCCCCCCATCTGGTGGTTGCTAAGGAGCATCCTCTGTGAAGGTTCTCAGTCATGCAGAACGTCCTGGGTTAGATTGTACTTGAAGATGTTTGTCCACTCATCTGACACATCTTCAGTCCCAGTTTGGTTGTTGACACGTGATAAGATTGTTGTTTTCAGAGTCACCTGAGTGGTTTGACCCCAGGTGGACAATGGGTCGTTAGGCTGACATCGTGTGTTTGAATGGGTACTGATACTCCCAGGGGGTGATCTCAGGTCTTATCCGACCAGGCCAACAGACGGTTGTCCCTCTCTCAGTCCATCGGTTTTCTCTGGCCAACACAAGGAGTAGGTCCGGCTCACTGACCCAGCTGACAACTACCAGACTGCCCACTGGTCAGTTGAGACCTGAAGAAGGTTTTGGATGAGCGGTGAAACGTCTTCAAGCCAACGAGCAGGTCCAGCGTGTTTCGTCTGTCAGGTCAAACACCGACATCTGCTGGATGGAACAGCTGTGACTCAGGAGGCAGATGAACCAATCAGAGGGATCGATCAGCAGCTCTTCTGACTGGTCCTGATGACTTGACTGAAGTAAAAAATGTGGAGATTTGGTTTTCAGAAGGTTCATGGATGAGGAAGCGGTGAAGGGTTCTTTTAGATCTATTTGTTGTTCTTCTCTTTTTTGGTTTGGGATGCTTTCAGTTCTCCTGTACTTAGTTGGTTTTTTTTCTCTTAATTGATGATTGTTTTGTTTTACATGTTTAAGTTCAATTCAAGCCTGACTTCAAACAATTTGTACACCAAGAACTGCTCAGCTGATGGCTCCATCTAGTGTCTTCTTCAGGGTATTACATGCTGTAGCACACATTTAAGGATTCTGTCAGTGACATGCATCCTACACATTTATCAACTTAATTATTTGCTAGAGTGTTCTCACCTTTGGTGAAATAAAACACAAGAAAGAGCTTTAAATTTTTATAAGACTTATAAAAACAAAACAAAAAAGACAGAACACAATGACCAAGGCTTGTCATACATAGCGTTTTGTTTTTTTTCTTTCTCTGAGGACTATTTACAGGTGTATGTACAAATAGCACGAAATGGAAAAGGCTACATGTTGTCTAGCACAGACGACCAGTTAGCATAATGATAGTATATTTGTTATGTACAATATAACTGGCAAAGGCTCGAGCAAGAAAGAACATAGAAGCTTCTGCGAGAAGGTTCAAATAACTTCAAGTATCGGTCTGGAGGTTTCGTTTTAGTCCTATTATGTAGATTATTATTATTATGTAGACAACAAGGAACCAAAAATCAGGTCAACCTGCAGACCAGGTTGTGTGTCTGGGGAAGGACAGCTCTAGCCGTTAGAGAAGACAACACAGACGATGCAACAAACGTTGAAACACACAACAAGAACGTCTTTGATAAATGCCCACTTTTGAAGAACCTTTGAACAACCATGGGAGTCTCTTTTTTCACATATAAAGTGATATCCAGCTTATTGGCCTACAGCACGTCTCTAATGCTTCCAAGAACAAGAACATGTGCAACAGGTAGAAATCAATAAAAAACATCAATGTACTGTTCCTCCAAGAAAACCGACAGCCGCTGACAACGACATCAGCCTGTTTTATCAGGAGGACACAAGTCCAGCAGGTCCACCGATTCTGGACTTCAACGCTTCAACATTTCAGGTATCCAGAGGAAAATCCTCCTCAACATTCTGGCGCCATTTTTCATTGTCTCTGACATAAAGTGGAAAACTTCATCTGTGTTCAATTTGATGAAGGAAAAGCAGTAACGGATCCGTTACCTAGTACCTTAGCTGTGAGTTACAACTCTAAATATACTGAAAGTAACGTTAGAATTGCACAGTCATCTGCGTGAAAAGAAGAAACAGCTTGACTGAAGACTGAATTCTTCCCTGTTGGCAGTCGACAGGCCTGCTCTAAATGTAAAGCCACTACTGAAAGACGTGTGCGCCAAGCACAGGCCTTTGTCCTATTGACGTCTTCAAGTGCGTAAAACACAAATGCTAGTTCAGTATGTTCATATTACAACACTGTAGGACTCGTTTTAGTTTCAGGGGAGAAAGAAGTCCACATACAACAAACGACGGGCTGAAGCCGGTGACGTGGTCTCTGGAATCTCAAACGGCAGCGGTCAGAGCGCGCTGACCGGTACAGTGTCGTTTGAAGACCCAGACAGACCCATGCAGAGACGGTAACCGCTCATCTCTGTTGAACGGCCCAGAGGAACGACCCCATCAGGTGTCAAATCGGAAGCCACGCCAGCAACAAACTCTAATTCAGATCGGCCCTCTCAAAATTAGTGCACTTTCTGTGACTCTTCAGCACCACTCTCACCAGAGATCGGAACCCCCCCCCCCCCCCCCCCCCCCCCCCCCCCC
>CAAKHB010007768.1:0-13213 GCA_901007665.1 Aeoliscus strigatus
CCACCACCCGATTTAATATTTATGACAATACAGAGGAAAATATTCTGGTCACGTTTTGGGGCTGACAGCCGGCTGTCCTGAGAGAGCGCTAAAGTGGAGCGGGTCCGGAGGAACCGGCGCAGCGCACAGACACCTGCAGTAGGATGTAAACGGGATTCCCTGAGCTGGTAAGTTGACTCGGCCACCGCACTACTTATCGGACTGAAGCCACATCAAGAATCCTATGTGTTGATGAATAGAGACAAAGGATGAAAGGTTTTTTCTGTCTATACATACATAGACACACACACACACACATACAGTGAAGGTTGGTGTATCTCACTCATGTCTCACTTAACTCTTGTCCTGACAGTCTCCAGGGGTCTTGAACTGCCATAACCCCAATGAGACAGTCATAGAGGAATTGTTTATCAGGACTCATTTTGCAAGCTCTTCCACTTAAAACAGGGGATTTTCTCCGCTGTACATTTGAATTCATTTGAATTTCAAATAGGATTGTGTCACATTGCGGTGCAGCATTCTCTAAGCTCCCCGACCCCTCCAGGTGAAACTGTAGGAATGGTTCAAACACATCGATGAGTCCTGTCCTGTGTCTGAAGAAGGAGCCGATGTGAACGGGCTCCTGCTGATGAGATGTGAAATGGGAGTGTGTTTGGGTGATATTAGAGTGGTCTGCTGTGATGGATTTGTCCCTGCTGAACACTGGTGCAAAGCAATATATTGTCTCATTAAACTGACCAATGTGCTTGTGGTCCCAATTAGCTGAGTAGTACATGTCACACATGGGCTGATCAGTATTTTACAAAGTAAGCATCGGAGCTTTTGGTTGCTACATTCCACAGATCCTCTGCAGCAAAGTGTTTTGATGGAACAGTCATTCACTTTCGTCTCGCTTACATCACTGTTTTGCTCCCTCATATTTCTCAAAGGGTTCTGCTGACACATTTATCTGCCCCCCCATTAGAGACTCCCTCTATGAATTTTATTATATAAGAGCCAGTGTGCCACAATAATGTGTCAGTCAGCTCAGACATTTTACAGTAAGCCAGACCTTTAATTGTAAGATGTGTTGCATGTTAAAGAAAAGATATCATTAAAACAAACTCAGACTGTCTCTCTATTACGCTTGCATGGGGGGGGGGGGTTCTGACATGGTCTTTAACTGATTCAAAAGCTCTGCCATGTTGTGATTTTTCCCATATTGGAATAAAAAAAAACCCTTTTGATGAGAATGAAATCAGTACAAACTGTTGAAAGCTGTGAACTAAACCCTCAGCTCCATTTCCAGTCTCTCTTATGGTGGCAGCCAGTGTGCTTGCTTTGCATGTGGGTCAATGTGTGTTTGTGCATGTATTTATAGAGATGCTTTGATGCTGCTTATGGGGGGGCCGTATTCTCGCACAAGTGTCAGTCTTCAGCTACAGAGTAGTTTAGGGAATCTGTCTACGTTGGTTAGAGAAGAGAGAGTGAGGTAAAACTGCACATGGGATCAAACACACAGACTGACTACCTTTGAAATGTGAGAGCTGAAGATGGGTTGAGCCTTTTTTCAAATGTAGTAAAAAAGGTATCATCCTTCTTTTTTATATTTTTCTAGTTCCATATATATGTTTGTTCCTCAGCTGACAGTTTCTGCTGACTGCTTTCTAAAAATAATGTTCTACTGTCATGTGAACATCCACAGTGTTTGCAGTCCAGACAAGAAACAAAACGCTGTCAGCGCTGTAATAGCACCCAACAACACACTTTATGCTTTAACTGCAACATTTCTTCAGACTGGTCTTAATCAGCTTTAGTTTGACGAATGCTAAAGAGACACCCTGCAAATCTTTGAGCTGCTTTTCATAGCTGTGGCCACGCAAAACCAAAACAAGACTCAGCGTTTCAGCACAGTAACAGACAACATAATAATTCATCAGTGAAAGCTGATGAAAATAAAAAGAAACTGTTTGCAGTCATCTAAGCTAACGTACTAAATGTCGGCTGGAGAGAGGGAGTGCATGAAAACATAAGGCAGAGTCGAGCTCAGCTTGATAGGGCAATCCAGGTGGATGATTGTAAAGAAATAAGACACCTGAAGACCGAACAGAGAGGCGATAAATCATTAGAGGAACAGAGAGGGCTGGGATGAAATGGGCTGGACTGACAAAAAGGAGGAGGAGAGGGACTCGCTGCAAGCATCCATTTGCAACAAAGAAATACTTAGGTCTTACATAACATGTCAAAATATGGTGGAGCTGCAATTACGTTGTCCAAACTCATAAAACGCCTTTTACATGTATGAATACTTGACAAACTCATTATATAAGATGTCAGTGTAATTTCAAGCCAGTTACTTAGAATATGACATAATTTACTCATTTATCCTGAAATGAATCCCTGATTTGTGTGTGTGTGTGTGTGTGTGTGTGTGTGTGTGTGTGTGTGTCCTCCCCTCCCTCAGGTGGACCCCTGTCTGTCATTATGCTGTGAAGGTACAGATGCCTGCAGAGATGCTTTCCCTGCTTACCTGCTGACGTCCCTTCTGCAGGAGATAAATGACATTAATTGAGCTCTGACTGTGAAGTGAAATAGCTTCATTTCAAACTGCAGCTTCGCTTTTTCAGCTCTGCATGTTCATTTCTTAATCTGCTCACCATTTATTTAAAAGCTGATAATGCAAGGACACGAGTCTATTTTAGACAACTTAGATGCTCTCTCTCTTTCTGCGAGCACTGATCCGCTGAAACAAGATTTGATTGCATTTCATCTGACAACAAGAGTCATGATTAGAGATGGAAAATGTTCATTTGTTATTCATTTTCCTGTTGGATATTATGGAAGGGCCTTGGTAAAGGTAACCTGTGGAGTTTTTCAACCACTACTAGTGAAATATGGTCTTTAAGTGGATCTTCAGCTTAATTTACATAAATGCTCCAAAGCTGGAGACATGGGACACACCCCTACAAATGCTTTACCACTATTTTACTACTTTACTACTGCAATAAGACGTCAGCGATGTGGCAGATACGAATACTAATCAACCAAGAGCTCCTCACTGCCTCATGTCAGTGGCTATGAAAACGTTGTAGCTGAAAATGAAAAGTTCATTGGTGACATACAGTACAGACCTTGTATGTTCATATAAACATCAGGAAACACCGGTCTAAATGTGTCAGTTTGCATCGAAAAAAGTGCAATTTAGCAGATAATCATTTGTGTGTTCATAGGTTCAGAGCTTTCTCTAAAGACAGCCATGTTCTGCCAAGGTCTGACTGAGCGGGGGGAATCCTGAGCCAAAGAAAATCTGTTTGGAGGCTTGATATCACACAACGAAGTTGCTGCCTTGGTGTCTTGTCACCACAGCAACACTGAAGTGACCCAAGAGCACTTGGAGTTAGCGATCTAGCGACGACTCTCCAACACAATACAGCTTAGTGAACACACTGATTTGATGACTGATTTCATTAAATACATCATCTCTTGATGGAAAAAGCGCTAAGGTAATGTAGGGCATCATCACAACCTTTTCAGAGAACTTAAGGACTGTGCAGCTAATTAGAAAGAGAATAGATCCATAATGAATGCTGCTATGTCTTTTTACTGCTTCTGTCAAATTTAACTCTTCATTTTGAGTTCTTCTTCCTTTACAGAACTGTGATTACATGGCAGCCTTAATCAGTGCTTATTGATGGGTGGTATGTGTAATAGTAAAATTGCAGGCTCTGGATGTCATAGCTGTATGTAGGATAAAGAGGAGTGTCACTAAATGAACTCCATCACAGCCTTGTCAGGTGGTAATGATGCATCTCACCCTGTGGACTGGAGCTGCCGTGGAACCAAGGTCTCTCCATACAGCTGGTTATATAGATTATGGGCTTTGATAATTAATGAATCTTCTATTGCTTCTTTATTGGTGGTCTAGCAGCAAACTGCCAGAATTGTGGGCTATAATGTGAGTGGATGTGCTCTGTACATAGCTACTTCCATGGCAATATTTAAAATCCAACAGATATGGAGGCACATTACACTAAGGTTTTGTTGTGTAGAAGCAGGGCGCAATGTGTTTGATGGTTCATGATGGATGGGAGAGAAAGGAGGCAAGGAGGCGCAACAGGGACTATTCAAAAGAGAGATGGATAGAGGTTGTGAGCAGCGAACAAACATTCCCCTCCAGCAAGCATGCAGCTAAGCATCCATCTGCACACCCCCGGCCTCCCTCCGCATCCATCAGCCCTTCACTTCACCTGCCTCCCCTTTTTTATCTTACCTCCTGTTACCTCCATTCCTATCTGCCTACCTTGTCTAAGCGTGAGTGCAGATGGGATTCAGCAGTTTCTTAAGCACACAAGATGTCAGTCACCTCAGATGGCAATCCATCTTCTGCTGTATCTGCAGGGAGCACAGGGAGCATGTGCAGGGATGTGTGCCGGCAGTGGGTGGCTGTGTGGGTGGGTGGCAGCTAGAGATACATTGTGGACTACATGGTGTGCCTGTGTGCCTTGGCAAGCCTAGTCGGCGTTATGATATCCCAGTTTAAATTCTTAGCGTTTTCTTCGCCTAACGTATGGTAGCGATCACAAGCTCATCCAGCAGTATAAATGATCAAAGTGATATATTAGTTTGCAGTTGATGTGTATTTGTCCTAATGGTTGTTGTTGTTGTTGCATTTTTTGGGTTGGTTGTGTCGTACTTGGCCCCTCCAGTCAGTTTTGTTGGGAACCTGCCAGGCAGGGACGCTGCTGTCCGCTGGATGGCTGCTTGCTGCTGATGCGGCTGGATGAACTGAGTGAGAAAATGAAGCCTTTGATCGATTGTCTCACTGCGGATATTAGGAATACCTAAGACAGCACTGAGTCAATGTGCCGCATGCTCCACCATCCTCTTTCACGTCCTCTCTAGTATGTCCTGTTCTCTCTCACTCCCTGTATCTTATCTCATTTCCTTTTCTTCCCAAAATGTCAACTTTTGGTGTCAGCCCACAGAATCAAAGCCTCTGTCACGTCTGACCGTTTTGCAGTGACATTTCTCACTTTTATAAGGAAACAGCCAAAATAAAGCGAACAGATGCCAAATTCTCTACTGACTACTCTTCTCAATAAACCATTTTACAGTGGCAAACATCTTTGTGACTCCTGAGTCCTTTGCAAAGAGCACTGCCTATCCTAATCAATGAACGTAAACAAGATTTGCTAAGAGGGTTTGCTAAGGGACAGTTCAACATGAGTGTTCTTTAGCTTGAACAAGGTTTGAACAAATTCTCTGCCTGAGTGTGTCACACCTTGAAATAAATGTGCACCGTCGGTTGTGTTTTATGTGCCTTCCCTATGTGTTTAACATGAGCCCATTTGAACACACACCTGTAGCTCAGGAGGTGGACTCATCAGTGAGCTAAATTACCTTGGCACGAGCATCAATCGCTACTGCTGTTTTGAACCTCTTCTGGGACTACCCCAGCACCAGGAGCTGCCACGCCTTGAAACAACGCTCAGAAACCTCAGAAATTCTTCTCAATACTGGTATAAACCATTGTTATGTCCGTCATCAGTGTTAAAACACCACAGCAATAACAATAACAGCACAAACAAGGACAAAAACAACAGTAGCCGAATCATGTAATCACACAAACAACACATCACCATGAAAGCAAAGACTCCATAGATTCCAATAGTACTGTATTTATCCTTCCACAACCAAGATTATCTGAAATTTTGTTTCACGTTTGCTGTTTGTGAGCATAAACTTTGAAAGGTGACATTATGTAAGGTTTACACCGCACAGCTCATGTATGGACATGGAACAATAAATTGTCTGTATTGCCTTCAAAATTTTATGGTTTGTTCCTTGTGAACCAAAATGAATTCAGGCTGCACTTATCATACACAGTCAGAAACAAATACCGCCACTACTCAAACTCCTCTAAGAAATCACAAGGTTATTGTAAAAATCCTTACGTACTGATTCAGGACGGTGAAGGAAAGTGACATCTCACGTGCACCAACGACATTGTCATATTCATGTTGCTGAGGGCAAGAGATGAAAATAAGAGTGCACCCTGAGGTTGAGTGCAGGATCAGCACTTTTAACAGCAGCAGGTTGACATCCTGGCACGCAGCGGCCCGATGGACAGCAGCCATTACAGATTGCTGCGTTCCATATACTGATTCATCCTGTTTTCAGACCTGCCTGGAAATGTGAGTGTTGTGTTGCAGTGTGGTGCACTGGCCTGGAGTTTATCTGTCAACTGATGTGCATCTAGCTTCTATAATTAGTGTTGAGTGTGTCACGCAAGTAATAGGAGGAAATACAATGAAGTGCAGCTGTTTGCATCCTCTCATATTGGCTTGATTTCTAAGGGTCAGTTTTGGCGTCAGAATGCTTTTGAAGGTGAAATAGTCAACCAAGCTCAAATGTCCAGATAGACCTTCCTTGGAAATGATATGAAGTTAATACAGTGTCCAACCTACGTTTATTTATTTATTTAAAATGTATTTTTATTTCACACTTAGAGACAGTTTCGTTGGGTGGGGTTACAGTGGGTCCCAATATGGGGGTGGGTCCCAAATGCCAATACAGAGCAATTCACACACAATATTCAGTCACAGCTATACCACCTCCTCAGTTCATATCCAGTTGTTTTCCGAGGATATTTCGGGCTGCGGTGACGGTCCCGACTTTTATGACTGCAAAATCTTGTTTTGACACTCCCATTATTTGTGATTGGTCAACCAGTAAGCATAATCTTGGAGAGACTGGGATCTCTATCACCAGAGCCCTAGATGTTCTAATACTTTTACCCAAAACGGTTGTATCAGACTACATTCCCATAACACATGTAGGAAACTACATATACTTCATGACTGTTCCAGTTATACTGAACGTGCTCTGAATGTTTTGTCAGCTCTAATTTGTAAATGGGGTGGACAAAATTAGGACCACCTCTGAGTAATAACCCTAAGGAGTTTAAAAGCTGCACACGTGAATGCATCTTTCACTGCATGCCCTGACGAATGACTCATACTGGTAAAGCAGGGCCACAGCAGAGTTTTTATGTGCACGAATGGCAACATGCACAGAAAAAAATACTGAAATTATGTATGTGTGGGCTAGATCTCAAATAAATTATGAACATTACAATTTGCATGACAGAAGGATCTTATGCTGTTATATCATACTGCATTTGTTCTGAGTTGTATACTGTAAATATGCCAAAACAAAACAAGACAAAACAAAAAAATGTACTGGTCTATGCTGTCTGGGCCAGATGTTTACAGCCTGTTTTTTTGCTGGGTAGAGGCAATTAAGGCTCTGGCACGAAAAGAGTCATCAAGAATAGAAGCTAATCACTATGTGCGTAGCACGTCTGCATGAATGATTTGACAGGAAAACATTTAAAAAAGGGAAGGGAAGTCAAAACTGCTTTAGCATTTGCCCTGTGATATTTTAAAAAGCGACAGTGTGTTAGCCGTAACCCCCCACCTACAATAAGTCTCCTAGATGGGTCTAGAAGTTACTCAGTCTGAGGTGGCATATACTGTATCTGAGGAACAAAGAATCAGAATCAGAATCTGATTTTTTTTTTTTTTTACCAAGTATATGTGTATATAACAATAATCTTGGTCCAAGGGGCCAAACATTGAATTGATCTCAGATTTTAAACACTGCACATAATAATAAAATCAAATAAAAAATACAAGCACTGAATGTTCAATGTCAGTATAATTTTTATATGACATTTGGTACAATATTGTTTAGCTCACTGTATCAAGAGGTCAACGAATATCAGAGACTAAATCCCACCACCCTGTGTAGGATGCTCCATTCTCCTCTTTGACAGGTCAGACCTGTCAAATCATGCCAATCATCGTACAAATATAACTGAGGCACCCAAAGGTGCTTGAAACTCAAGATTGGTTACCTTAATAATAGGACAAATTTAAAGCATTTAAAGCAAGCACATTAATTAATCAGTGTTGGCAATCGGCAGTGACAGACACAAAGCACCACCTACACTTCCCCAGTTGACATTTTTACCTTTGTCTCACCCCGTAAAGGTTAAAAGAACATTGGGACTGTCTGCCAGCAGTCTCATAGAAGTTCTCTGACATGGTGTCTGGCCCTCAAACCACAGGCTAACACAGACGCTGTCTTATCTCTGCCATTTGACTCTCTTACAAGCTCATCACAGAGTTCTATGTCCATTATCAAAAAGCTGATTGGGGCTCATTGTTTCACTTAGTTGTGCATTCATTACTCTTTTTGAAAGATCCCCAGCCAGCTCAAATCGCCAGCACGCAATTATCCCCTTGTAATTATTGGCAGTGCGCTGATGAGAAACAGATGATGGCCTGATGTTTGATGAGTCTATTGAAGTCAGTTTCTGCAGATTGCCATACTTGGTTTTTTTCAGATGAACCACAGCAGCTTCAAGTACCTCAAAGTCAGGTTTTGTCTGCCTGCGTAGTTTACACAGTAATTAAGTTCTAATTTCACACAAACTATTTTCTTCATTTTCCTTCATCGAGAGTTTCAAACACCACTGTCTGATGGAGGACTCAGTGTCCAGGTCCACCCTCTTAAATAAAGTGTGATTCAGGTGACATCGTTTTCACCGAAGCTACTGAAATGTTATTTTTCATAATTTGCCGTTGCTTTTGGATCAGGGAAAATAATTTCATTAGACTTCTGAACTCTGTCTCTTTATTTGCATCTGCTGCTAAATGAAAGCAGTAAAACAAATTTCCTCTGTTTTACAAAACTGTCAAAATGAGATCACAGGTACCTGTAAGAGGAGTGTGTTTGTGCGCTCCCTTTGCCCCAGGCTTGTCAGATCGATGATGCTTTAAATCAATGTTCCAGCTTCAGTGCAAACCCCATGGAACCCATTAGTGGATTAAGATAGACCACTGTTCCTCGCTGAAGCCTGTTCTGCCTGTAGGTCCTTTCCACACAACAAATGAGAGGGGAAAAGCTGTGAAATAAAACAGGACAAAAAGGGCAAGCGAGAGGGTGAGAACAAAAACCGTGACAGAGAAAAGGTTGACAACGAGAACTGGCAGATAACGGCACATGAAGCTATTCACGAGACACGAGGAACACTTTGGGTTCTGTCTCTCTGTCCGTGCACAAGAGAGTGTACAGCCTGCATGTATAACATTCAAAGTTGTCCCCTACAGTGTGTGTGTGTGTGTGCGTGTGTGTGTGTGTGTGTGTGTGTGCGTGTGTCAATGAGAAGAGAGACTTCTTCTGATAGCATTGTTTATGTGCCACTGTCCGTGGATCATTGAACCATTCATCTTCATTACGTTTCCCTGCGAGAACTATTAACTGCTGCCACCTCCATTTGGGGGCCAGTGATGTTGACATTCAACACACGGTCTCTCACCGGTGTCCCTGCACCTCTCTCCTCTTAGGTTGGAGCTGACGGTTTTATACCTCATCTGGAATAAACGAGACAGAAGATATAAGAGCAGGATTTTTGTATTGACATTTATTGCGTTTGCTCAGGCATTAATTGTGTTCTTGGCGTGGGTCCTCAATCATCAGAAAAGACCTGCTTTAGACAACACGCAGGCTGGACGTTTTGTTTAGTTTCTCAACACCATGTCTGACCATCACACTTCTATTTTAACAGAAATATGTATAAGTTATTCTGACTCTGTGTAATTATTTGATTCATATTTATATTTTAAAATCAACTCAGAATATTTCAAATGTAACTAAATGGATTTAATGAAAATGACATCCACCCACTCATGTTCACAAGAAGAAAGGTTACTCATTCAGCATAATATATGACCTATAAGCCTCGTCAGGAATTGTAATCTCCATTTGTTTGTAAAAATATTTTGGCTTCCACCATATTGTCTGACGATCTGCTTAGTCCCGTCGCACTCATACCTGGGAAATCATGCAGGAGAATCCTTTGCGTGCGTTTACTATCGCATGTTGTCACCCCATTATCTCAGTAGGACATCATGGATCATCAGTGGCAGCTTGAACTGCACCCCATGACGCCAATTACTGCCACGATACTGTTCGCCTCCATGTGTCAACTCATAGTTTGTCTTCACCAGTGAAATCTGACAAGTTTGACACGGTGTAATTTTTCAGTACATACGATACAAGATGACCAGTAAATTCCTGAACATTTCTCTTTCTTGTGTCTTTTTTTTTCTCCAATTCTCCTCTTCTGCTTTTCTTTTTTAATAGAAACCCTGCCGCCAAAATCTGACCACCGTCTTCACTGGTGTCACATCAGAGCCAGGGCGAGAGGAGCGACAGAGCATGGTCTGGCGTGGCAGCCACTGTTGCTATGTGTGAAGGAGCGCTGTGGTGTCAATGGAGACCGAAGGCTATCGTGAGCTCCTGGAGACCAGCGATGGTCATGGGGTTGACCTGCTGGATGGAGGGGGTGGGGCTGGTGCAGAAGAGGACTGGAACACTCCCTACCCTCTGGGATTCCAGGTGTCTTTGACCACAGTGCTGATGCTGGAGCTGGTGTTGGGCTTCAGCAGCAACCTGACCGTACTCGTGCTCTACTGTGCTCAGTCCAACCTGGTGGATTCAGTCAGTAACCTGGTCACAGTGAACCTCCATGTGCTGGACATTCTGGTGTGTGTGCTGTGCCTGCCGCTGACTGTGGCTGTGATCCTGCTCCCAGCTAATGGAAGTGGGGTTGGGAGTCTGGCCACCCTGTGCTGCTTTCATGAGGCCTGTGTTACATTCACCAGCGTTGCCACGGCAGTCAACGTTCTGGTCATCAGTTTGGACCGATACGACATATCTGTGCGTCCGGCCAGTCGCCTGCTGACCCCTCGGCGCGCTGCCCTTCTCCTGGCAGCAGTGTGGGCTGTGTCTCTTGCAGTTTTCTTCCTGCCCTTTCTTGAAGGGGACTTCTTCTCTTCAAGGGCTGAGGACAGTGAGGATATGGAGCCTGAGGAGCAGAACCATGTCTCGGAGTTCACCACAGGACCCACACCATTTTTTTTGTCTTTTTCCCCGTCTGTTTTACCCTCGAACCAGCCGTCCCCGGCTCCACACAATCTGCCCCCGGTGTGGTTAAACAGGACACTGCTGTGCGTAGGGGGGCAGGGCTATTACACAGGCTTGGCTATATATTACCATTTGTTGCTCCAGGTGCCCTGCTTCTTCATAGCTGTGGCTGTCATGTTGTTCACGTACTCCAAGATCCTGCAAGCGCTCAACATTCGCATTGGTTCCCACATGATGAGGGGTACACGTACCAAAGACTCCACCTGCAGGATACGCTGCAGAAGACAGAAAAGAAAGGACCTCAGCCTACCCACAGAGGTCGTGACATCCAACCACAACCAGAATGTCAACCATCCTCCCCTTATACCCTCTCCCACCCCAACACCAACATCGCCTCCACCGCTCTCCTCCATGCCCCTGGGGATGTCTGACAGTGGTGCAACGGTTACAACTGTTAGTACTGCAGCCACCACCCCCATCGCCACCACACCAGCCACTCCTGCTTCTCCAACCCCAGTTTCAACCTCAGCCCAAACCCACGCCACCTCACCACTGCCAGCGTCGTCCATGGGTGTCCAGGCCTCAGTTTCCGCTATCATCGCTTTGAGACGCGCCGTGCGTAGGCACAGGGATCGGCGAGAGCGCCAGCGACGTGTCCTAAAAATGTCCCTAATCATTATTTCCACCTTCCTGGGATGTTGGGCCCCTTTGTCTGCAGTCAATGTTCTGATCCTATGTCTGGGTCCCAGCGATGGCCTGGTGCGGATTCGTCTTTGCTTCTTGGCCATGGCCTACGGAACTACCATCTTTCATCCTCTGCTTTATGCGTTCACAAGGCAGAAGCTGCGCCGTGCCCTCAAAACACGTGTCAAGAAAAGGGTTGTGTCTCTTCTGCAGGTGGACCCAGCTCCAAGTGGGGGCACAGTTATTCATAATTCCTGGGTGGAGGGGGGAGGCCAGAGGAAGACTCGCAAGCCCCGGGTGGAGGCCAGCGATGGTACTGATCGATGCCTCACTGAGGCGGTGAGGGAGTAAGGCTGGTGTTTGCAATGTGTGCATATGTACGTGTGTGTATTTGAAGATTTGTATGTATTGTTCCAAATCTCCGCTAATGGATCTTGTGTACATCCTTGAAAATCAGATGTGGAGGCGAGTGAGTCCTGAGTTGATTACTGCGCTCCTTACACCGGCCTGTTATTAGTCCATGTCTTGGCGGACAAGGTGGGCACAGCGTCTCTGTGGCAACACCCTGCCAAACATATCGACCTAAAACCTA
Source organism: Aeoliscus strigatus (assembly GCA_901007665.1). Lineage (NCBI taxonomy): Eukaryota > Metazoa > Chordata > Actinopteri > Syngnathiformes > Centriscidae > Aeoliscus > Aeoliscus strigatus. The sequence goes on from CAAKHB010007768.1 coordinate 12,251, forward strand.
CCTACGGCTACTGAAAATACTTGTGTGCACTTCATGTGTAGGTCAATGGTTAGATAACAACAAAGAACTACATCCTGCAAGCACTTTGAACTTGCATGTGCATGCACATTTGCACAGATAGAGACACACATACATGTAATGCACACTGGTCTGCATTTATCTGTGAAAGCACACCAATATCTACCTGCACAGATCCTCTCAGAAGACGTCTGTTTTATTTTCCCTGTTTTGTCATGCCTTAAGTGAGTTAATATATTCATATGGTGCTGAATGTCCTGCTGTATGTTTACAAAAATGTGTAGGAGTGAACGTTTGCGCATACTGAGACTAGTATAGTATATTTGATGGCTTCTGAATGCGAGCATCCAGATTCGTTTACAAGTATACAGATTCAAGTGAAACTACCAGGAAGCTGCAAAAAATACATTTTAAACAAACACCATATCTTAGAGGAATGTGTGCAAATTGAAGCTAAAGGCATGACTTTTTTTTTTTTTTTAACCAAATTAACACTGATTGTGTGGCACGGGTGTGTGACTGTGTTCTTATGTTTGCATAAGGGCATGTACACACATGTAGGTACGTGGGTGTGTGTCACAAAGGAGTGTCTGACGGTGTGTGTGAATGTGCGTGCGTGTCCGTGATAATGAGACGCGGTGAGCAAAAACAATGACCAGAAGGATGTGAAAATAGAGAATGTGAACTTGGAATTGTTGGTTTCGATTACAAAGGGAGTGACGGGGCTGAAATCCTCTGATGAAGAGCAGGAGGCCTCTGGACATAACATCAAAAGTTGTAACTATGTGTATATGTCACAACACTTTAATGAAATTCTGTCACTTATGTTTTAAAGTGAATATTAAAGGGCAATATTTTCATTGAATTGTCTCTGAGGTCACTGCAGGTAAAGTAGTGACATAAATGAGTGAAAACACTTCAGTGTAAAATGATAACTTGGGATAC
>CAAKHB010007768.1:38322-50429 GCA_901007665.1 Aeoliscus strigatus
TTGAAATGCTGTGTGGAACTATAAAAAGACTGGATGGGATGAGGAGTAGGCAGCAGATAGTAGGAGTCCTGGCACTTTCGGATGCTCCTACTGACTCAGTATTTCATAGTAGGAGAGAAGGCAGCTTGTACAATTAATCCTAGTTACATGATATAATGGGGAAATATGTGTGTCGGTATGAAGAAAACCAAAGCCATCACAAAGGTGTAGACATGGATAAAGACATTTGAAGGACTTTGACCCCAAATAACACATGAATCGGAGAACTCCCTGTCATCAATACAGCATATTATCTGTTGTGATGGCCTTTGGATGGTGTGATTGGTGTATGGACATTATTGGACATTATTTACTATTTACTACATTTTAACACCAGTCACTGTGTCCGTGACTCATAAGTTCCCACACCAGTCGTGGTGGTGGTGTGATGACAATGCAGGTCTGAGCGCACCACTCTCGTCAGGCCAGTCGGCGGAGGACGGGCTTCTTGCAAGCTGGTGATGTCAGCACATATGACATCAGCCAGTCCTCACGCTGAGGAAGACGCGTGGACCCTCAGGCATGTTATATAACACACCAGAGCTCACAAGGCCTTTTTGAAGCCGGCCACTTGTCCAGAACCAATCAGTGAAACATTACAACTTTTGTCTGTTGATGCACTGTGTGTATCACTGGCCCGTTCTCTGTTTGATCAACATCCTTCCTGTCTGGTTCATCAGTATCAGCAGCTGTGGTGTTTATTCTCAGTCTGACACCTCCCCCACCCCACACATAGTGCAGCACGCCAGCCCTTGTAGGGGCTTTAACTTAGGCAAGGGGGGGGGGGTTCTGTTTGTAGATCATGATGTAAATTAGCATTGCCGTTACACCATGTTTCATTTCACGTAGACACATCTGTTGGCTTCATTCCTCCGCCCTAGGTTGTTTTTGTCAACAAACAGAAGACACTTCAGTCAGCTACTGAAAAGAGTTTTCTTGAACTTTCCTCTCCACCTATTTATTTTTTTTTTAAGTTATTCATTGTGTGGAAACACCCATCGTTTATCGTTCACCTTTGTTTTGGTATTGGGAAACTAGCCCAGGTATTTTGTCGCATCAAACACTAGTTAACACTGTTATTATGATTTATTTTGTACGCTTCATGTTTTGTATTTGCTTAATAAATGTGTTTTTTTATGACACACTTCTGTCTTGTGTGATGTTTTCTTTCTCCTGTTTTGTTCATTTGTTTTCATAAATACTCACACTACCTTGGCTATCCTTCACTCATGTACTGCTTCACTCTTCCATTTAGACACACTCCTTTGTGCCATAAAATGTTTGTATGTGGAGATGTTACTTTCTGAAATATGTCTGTTTTTGTGGAAATGGGTTGGAAATATGGCATTTGAATCAGACCTACACTTGAAGCTTGAGCTGAGTGTTAACCGAGTCCACCATCTTTCCTTACAGGTGTAGTGTCAGTCAGCTTTGAAGAGGATGAGGAGGGGAATCTGTGCCTCATTGCCTACCCCCTCCATAGCGAATCAGGAGACCATGAAAACAAAGATTCCTCAACTGACTGCGAGCCCAAGAGCAAGATGCTGAAGTGGAGCAACAAGAAGCAGTCCCCATTGCACCTGGAGAACGACAACTACAGCAAAGATCGAGTTCGACAAAGCCGCAAAGAAGACAAGATCATGAGGTGAGGATGGAGACAGGAGGACCCTCCATGAGTAAATCCAAGAACACCTTTGCTGACGTATGTCTGCGCTGTAACCTTTTTCACAGTTTCCGTGAAGACGTGCAGCCGCAGCAGCAGCAGCCAGAGGTTCTCTACTACAGCTTGGAGAAAGGCAACATGGTGCCACAAATCAAACACAACCCCTGGAGTCTCAAATGTCACCAGCAGCACTTACAGAGGATGAAGGAGAATGCAAAGCACCGTAACCAATACAGTATCCTTTTACCAATGAACTGCACTCAGCAGGTCTTCCCTCGTTAATAGAGGACCCTTCTTTACTGATGTTAGCATGCTTCCGCTGCGGTCTGTTGTGCAGTCCTTGACCCACCTCCTCAGAGTTTATCCTTTTGGAGAACTTGACATGGCGCTACACCATGCCATGTGTTTTAGACTTGAAGATGGGGACTCGTCAGCACGGTGACGATGCTTCAGAGGAGAAGAAAGCCAATCAGATCCGCAAGTGTCAACAGAGCACATCTTCCTCTATTGGAGTGCGGCTCTGTGGTATGCAGGTACAGTTGACCGATAAGAATAAACAGTTACCATGTTTTTTTTTGTTGTTGTCAGCGTTCCATGTGTCACTCATGTTCTGGTCTAACACCTGTTCCCTACAGGTGTACCAGTCCGACTCTGGACAGCTGATGTTCATGAATAAGTACCACGGCCGTAAGCTGAACCTACCAGGCTTCAAGGAGGCCCTCTACCAGTTTTTCCACAATGGGCGTCGCCTGCGCCGTGAGCTGCTCTCTCCAGTTCTGCGCAGACTCCGGGAAATGCAAGCTGCCCTGGAGGCCTGCGAGTCCTACCGATTCTATTCCAGCTCCCTGCTCATCATTTATGACGGCGATCCACCCAGAACCCCCGCAAGACCCAGACACCGCGGTGGAGAAGAAGGGGATGAAGACGACCCATCAGATGAGGAGGAGGAAGAAGATGAAGAGGAGGAGGAAGAAGAAGAAGAAGGGGCCTTTGGCTTCCCTCGTTCCTCCTCAGCAGGTTGCAGCACAGGTGTGGTCGGCGGGAGCAGCAACAGTCGCTCTTCCCACAGCACAGTAGAGGCCAGCAGCCCTGTGGTGGACGTGCGCATGATTGACTTTGCTCACACCACCTGCCGGCACTATGGGGAAGACAGTGTCGTGCACGAAGGCCAGGACAGTGGTTTTATCTTCGGCCTCCAGAACCTGATCACCATCATCTCCCAGCTGGAGGATCACAGCACTGACTGAGGTTGGACTGGAGCCAACATGGTCTGAATTTGAAGCCTGGGAAAAGCTCGCTGAAGCTGAAACCCTGCCAGGTGCATCGTCCTTACGCCGCCATGGGGTCTGACCCTCCTCTGCACGGAGGGACGGGAGACGCCTCAGGGGCAGTGGGAGAGTCTGCGTGGTCCTTGCTGTGCTCTCCCATACCTGCCAGAGGACAGGGCTGCCTGTGCCCTCACTTGCACTATTGTCTTTCAGCGACTGCTCCTTTTCTTTGTTAACCTTGGTAGGAGAAATGCTGTAAGAGATGGCGGTGTCTCCATGGACACAGACTCCTGTAGCACCCTCCTGTCCATCCTCTCCTCTGGTACACACAGGTTTCTTTATTGGAAGTTCTCTCTGAGAGAGAAAGGGTGAGGTAGAGGTGAAGGAAACTCGTGTAAGTGTAGTTGTAGGAGCCTGATGTGGTGCTTTACCTGTGACATTTCTTTATTTGGTTCTTTTGGAGGGAGGGGGATGACGTTTGGACCACCGGTCCCCAAAAGTGCAGCACATTTTAGTGGGGAAGATGACTGTGCAAGCTGACCTTGGCTGGCTCGGTCACCAGCCGATGTAGCAATTGTTAAAAGTTGAGCTTCTGATCTGAACATTTGTGTTGAAGACCCTTGTAACAGACTTTGTGTGTCCAGCAGGGCACCTGATTTACTCCTTGTGGTGGAAGAACCAGCTTAGTTAGGTGTAGAAGAAGGGATATGCCTTTTTCACAAGTTGCTCTCCCGCTGTACTTAGTTGCCTATAACAAGATACTTGGCAATGGGCTACAAACGTTTTATCACTGTCTGTTTTTGTCTGATTTTCTCCTTCATTCCTGAATCTTTGACTTTATAAAGAGAATTTATTGATAAAGACATTGGCTACAAAGACTATACAGAGACTATTTATTTAAAAGGGTTGTTGAAAATGGAAACGGTGACATTCCATAAAACCACTGTAAATGTTCTGTTCTGATACCAATGTTGATTCATTTTGTTATATGATTGCAAGAGCCAATACCTCTCTTGTAATCGCGTGTCAAGTGTCTTGAAAAATAAAGACATTCATTTGTGGTAAAAAAAAAAAGTTTCTAATATCTATTCTCTTGAGAAAGAAGGAGCCAAGTGGTGAAAATGATGTAAGTCTGTGTCCCTGTGGCACAGTGATGAGAATGACAGCAACTGAGCTGTTACAATACGTTATTAAAATTGGTTTCAATCAGCTGCATTTTAGTCCATAATACATAATGGAGGCTGCTGGAGCCCATTTATCATTCAGGTATAGCTGCTCTGGGATGAACTCCAGAAAGAGATAAGGGTCTTAATCCATGGGAGCACCTGTACATTTGCTTCAGATACAAGTGGTATTGTGAGATTAGCAAACTCTTACACAATGTCCCTTTTTGTTGCTGAGCACTACAGCTATACCATGAATACACAAGTAAGTTCCCCTCTGGGTGTGGATGAGATGTGTGATCACATCCAACATCTGTTTTTTTCTCTTCAAATGCTCAAATGTGTCTCAAATATTTGCTAAAGCACTTTCCAACACTATTAAAGAGGCGGTGTCATGCGATTATGAACACAGAAACTCAGTTTCTTGCGTTACTTGTATGTGATTTGCATAAATACACAAAATCCTGCAGGAAAGTCTCTCCAGGGGAAACAGGCTTCCCACTTTCAGTGCTTCAATGCTTCAGGATTGCAAACATCACTCTGAATACATCACAGTTTGTTATTAATCAGTTTAGCAGAAAGTTTTGGACATGTTGTCCTACCGCAGCGACATCGGTGACTGCCTCAGATTACACATTTTCAGCAGAAAAAAACTCCCTTGAGAGCTGAACGTTAAGCAGGAAGTATTAGGTGTGAGCCAGCACCCAACAGCACCAGCGGCAACCTTAAACGACCTGTTTTTGTTCAACATACGCATTCTGAACTCCAATTATCGTTGACAAAAGCTTCATCGTGAGCATAATGAGCTTTTCTAGAACCACCAAACAACATGTATGTCTCTAAACGTCAGGTGGTCCTGAAGGTGCTGTAGCAGGTTACCTGCTTCAACCCCGGGAAACTGCATGGTGTGAGAAAAAAACGTGTTATCGCTGGAGAGATGAACAACACCACAGCCCAAGGAGCATGACACAACACTCTGCTGCTACAAGCCTGCACCATCAACTCAGCCGCTATTCACTGACTCAGAGCTGACCCACATACGCTCACACACAATTCACTGATAATAAATAGAAATGGATGGATCTCTTCTTCTTTTCTGAGCCTGGATAGATCAAACAATAGCAAATCCTGTTACCGGTCACATACAGTATGTCATAACCACATGCGTGTTTTGGTACTTGTTCCTATGGGCCTATCCAGGCTGACGGGCAGCAAACACCTTGAAACGGTTGCGTGCCGTAGATTTATGATTATGTTGTGCTATGTTAGCAATTATTGTGTGTGTTTATATCCATATACACATCAGATGGAATTCAAACTAACGTCATGCAGTGAGGTAAAACGGATACGGAGTGTAAGGAATCCTTTTGTTTTTACCGGATTAACAGACTTGCCTCATATCATGAAAGTATCAAGCAGAAACACCAATTAACACAACAAACAAGCAGATCAAGCAGTTAAACATTGTGTTGTAAGAATAAATCAAACCTGGCTGACCCGACATGCAAATAGGATGGTGTAAATCATGATGTGTGATTTCAATAACACTCATTTGAATATGAATGCTGCTGTTGCAGATGTGTGTGTGTGTGTGTGTGTGTGTGTGTGTGTGTGTACTAGGTCGTTGAAGTTATTTTATGTAGTTCCTTGCCAGTTTAGGTTAAAAACCTTTCTTCCTAAAAAATTCATGCATCGCAAATGCAAAAAAATAAAAAATCCTCACATTTAAATGTTTGGTAGTTTTTGAGTTATTAATCAGTACAAAATTAAATTTCGTTTGTTTTCTTTTTTGAAGTTGAAGCCAATCAAAAAATGGATGTGTCAAGACTTGTTGATGGGAGGATTGTAGGTTTTGGACGCTGGTGAGGTCATGTTTACACCTCCAAAGGACAATATGATGGTTACCACTTGGTTTTAAAGTTTCAGTCGGCTGGAGGCTCTGTTTAAGGCAAAAGAATGATAATTTAAGGAGCATGGATTATGTCCGCAGAAGGATCGAATGTGTATGTATGTGGTTTGTGTGCACATATGTGATGGCGTCTGCAAAAACAGAGAGTGAGTCGTCACAGTTCAAAGGTTCAAGAAAGTCTTATCTTATTGTGATGGTTTTAGCTACCTGAGCTCCTCAGCTTTATGACTTTTGAAGGCATCTTGAGGAAAAACAATCATCACATGTTTTAACAGGTGCCCAGAGAAAACCAACAGGCAAACAGGAAGTGAAACACGTTTAAATGTACAGAACGTCTCATCCCTGGGGCACTTGCAGAAAAGTGTGAGAATATGGAAAGAAAGACATCTAATATGAAGAGACAGACAGACAGGGTGAGGTACGATGTTACGCAACCTGGGAAATGATCCACCTGTTTTTAAAACCAAATCAGAATTCACTTTGAAAATATGAAAGTCGTCTGTCAGCACCAACATGGAGTCTGGACGGCATGACGTCACAGATGATTACGCAACCGTGTTCAGACGGTTCTGGTCATCAGATGGATCAGATAGCAGCAAAAAGGAGGAATCAAATGAAAGCTAATCGGGGAGAGAATTTATGACACAATAAACCTGAACACTCTGTCCTCGCCTTGCTGGCCTATTTTCATGTCAAAGCAGGTTATATCACATTTCACCTCTGGGCTAAAATAACCGCGCCAGGGATTTTAATGAAGAAACACACCAACTGTTCAACTTTGAAGGCTTAATGCTGATAAGAATGATGTTCACTTTCCACACAGGTGTCCTACATCTGTCATCATAAGCCCAGCCCCATTCCTTCTCCCGTCTCCTCCAATCCACCGCTTGCCATTTGTTTCTCCTTGTCCCATTTGTCCGGTTGTGTTTTTGTTCCTTTGCTCACAGCAACATGGAATGTTGACTAAGTATGAAATGGAAGAAGCTAAATTTGTTCTTTTCTTCTTTCTTTCTTTTTGTTATGTTCCAGCACAATCAGACTGTTTGCACAAATCAATGATGATGATTTTCTTCAGATACGAGTACAAACATGAGCCGTTAATAACATGTGGGGAAGGAGATCTTTGTGTGTGTGTGTGTGTGTGTTGTCATGCAGAAACTCTTTTTCCCTGTAGCATCCGCAGCGTATGTGTGCTAAAAATAACCCAGACAAGATGGGCACAGAGAGCCCTGGACGTGCAGCTCATAGTCTGGAATAATCTGGATTACTCTGTGCGCGGTCTCAGGGGTTATGTTATGGTTTGTCACACATGTCTGTGGGATTGTTGTGGATCTATACGGACCAGAACAGAGCCACATTAATCCTCCTCACATCTGACACCGCACTCTCTCGCTGACGTCCTGTAATTGCAGTGCCCATAGATGCTTGATAATGAGCCGCAGTGTTTCAATGAAAACCCGAGAGCAAACTTTTAATGACTGTAATTACAGCAGTGACTTACAATGCTGGCCCAGTCATATTTCACTGGGTTGTCATTATCTAGATGACAGTTTGAAACGTTTTACCTGCTCTGGGCTGCAATCCGGTGTTTATTCTGTGAATCAACCGAAGCATCCACATCCACAGCAGCTTTGCATCTATTTGACTGAAACCAAAAACCTCAAGTCTCCACTGGGGTCATTTGACTGACATGTATATGTTATTCTAGTAGCAGCGATGTCAAGGGACCTTTAAACATGTTACATAAGACCGGTACATTGAGGTAACACTAAGCGCAGCTGTTATGGTGAGATTAGCAGGACAAGAAAGGTAAAAGAGCAAACGCATTCATACTCTGCTCCTCTGGGATTTGAAGCTGCTATCATCTACACGGCTTTATCCCCATCATGGACATCTCACCTTGTCTCCTGCTGGTTTCCATCCACTCTGTTTTGCACATGGAGTGGGACCAAGAGTATATGAACAGTCCTGTTATGTCTGTCATAGGGTTAAAATGAAGTTAACTATATTTAACCGGATGTATTTTCATTTGGGGAAACAGTTCCATTTGTTGCGACCTACGTCGCCACAATGTTTACTTGGCTGGCTATGCATACCTACAGAAGAACAAAAGTTCCTGTAGGGTTTCAAAAGTCCACAAACCAACATCAGGGACGAGTTGTGGTTGTTTGGGTGTTTTCAGGTTGCTTAGATTGAATGAAGAAATCTGCTGTGTCAAAATTGTCTTCTAATCTACACATGAGCAAACAGTGACAGTAAGACATTAATAGACAAACAAGAAAAAGATAGATATGGTACAAGAAGTTGAATTGGTGCTTGGAATATAGCTTCAGTTGTTTCTGCAAATTTCTCCTTTTCACGCGTCTACTGTGCAATCGATGCTTCTTTTCGGAGGTGGAGAAAAAGAACATGTGCTTTCCTATGCAATTTTCCTTAAATGGAATACATAATCAGGTTTTCTTGTGCATGTCCTCCCATGTTTTAGCAAGAAACATCCACCTCTCCCTCAACATCGCCACAAATGCATTCAGGGGTTCAAAAGATGCAGTTTGCCACTGTGTTTGCATGCATCAGGCAAGGTTTAGTTTGATGTTTAGTTAGTTCAACAAGTAAAAGCTTTCAAATCGTAATTATTAAACTATTTTTCTTGCTTCATAGATGGGGTTGCCAACATGAGAGGCTGACTGTGGTGAGGACTTAGGGGTCTTTAGATGTTTATGTAACCTAGAACGTAAGGTTAAGGACAAAATGTTCTACTGGTTCACTGCAGATTACACAGACAATCAAGTCCATCTGTTAAATCACCAACCTACAGACAATAAACTACCTGGCAGTCACCTGCTGTTTGTTGTAGTGAAGACCTGCAAATCAAAGCAGTAATTTGGACAGTAATTACATCCACCCATCCATTTCCATGTAATAAAGATCAGTGACCATGCACAAACAAGGAAAGGACAAGCGTGCCGAGCAGGGAGTGTCTCACACTGCACGACTTCTTGGACTTATGATTGCCACAGTTTTCCACCACCGTTTTCTTTGTTCGATGCTTTCACCCGTCCCCTTCACAAACCACACAGACAATCCAGTGAGGTGGAACATGTAGTATTATCCTGCAACCACATACCGTGGCCTTTACAAATCCCCCACCATCTGTTGTACCTCCTTACTTTACCAGCATTACCAGTCCTGATAACTTGTGATAAACCTCCTTACACACACAGATGAAACTGCTGTAACTGAGAAACACACAAACCAAACCGATCATTAAAAAAGTCAAGAAGCTCTACATTGGCACAAGTCTTTTTTTTTTTCAAAGGTTTTGATCCTACGAATGAAAACAGAAGATGCATGCATGTGTTTGTTTTTCTGAGAATAAAACGTAAAAACAAATAAAACCCTTAATTGCATCAATTAATTAATCAATCAAATGTATCTGCATGGCACATTTAACAACAATGCATGATGACCAAAGTGCTGAACTGTTAAATACAGTAAACAAACAAACAAAAAAAGAACCAGAGAGGATGTTCAGGGAGGGAATATTTGACAGGGATGGGTGCAGGAGAGAGATGACTGATTGATTTCGATGGAGCACTGGAGGGCATGGGTGACTGTTTCTAGGTCTTTTTCTAAGGGTGGACAATTTACCAAGACTATTGGGTATGAGGTTGACATTGTCAGGAGGGCCAACGTATGATTTCTGATTTATTTTCATTGAGTTGAAAGACGTTTTCTGCCATCCGGGATTTTATATCATCAATAGTCTAGGATGTTAGTGAACTGGGGTCGGAGGAGGTGAGGAAAATAAAAAAAAGGTTAAGGAGGAATTCAACATTCCTTCACATCACGGTTCGAAGGTATTATGTAACACAACCAGCAGCCTTTCCTGAGTCTTCCCGTGTCTGTTCACTGCTTGTGGTGTTAAATTCTGGTGTCATCTACCTGTCAAAAGTGATTGAACACATCATAACACCGTGAATTCTCATCCTTAACTTGGGAAGTCAGGGAAGTAAGTTATTAAAAGTAAGCCTCATTTTGTCTATGTTTAGAGTGATACTAAATAGTCTTTACACCAATTAACAATAGAGATTGAATCACACATTTTTCATAATCTGAACAATGCAACTGCTGCCAGATGAAACCTTGTTGACACATTTGTACTGGAGAAACTTCTTGTTCATATTCCTTTGTTCCCTTGACATCATGCACAACCTATTCCCTTCTGGGGGCCCTGTAAGACCGAGGCCTCACCTTTCTTCTCAAATATGTGAGAAATGCTTCACTGAACATGAAAGAAAGAAAGACAATGCAACACAATAACGTTCAAACCTCTTTGTTGTTTGTACTGTCTATTCAGTCAATACACGATGATCTTCATGCATCATTAACTGCAGCTACAAAGTTTCTAAAACGTCTGACAGTCAACCACTGAGGCTGCACGCTTATCTGAGTAAAGAGTCACAAAGGTTCAGTTTGGGTACTTTTGATATTTGTGCTGCATTCAACACAGTTCCCGGTAGGATACTTTTTGAACTGGGAAGGACTCAGGCTGTTGCAAGATTCAGCCAAGAAATATTTATGTCCTTAAAAACACACCTTCACTCTTGAATACCAAGACAGTGATGTTTTTTTTTACTTGCTTTATTCACTGCACCGGCTTTCTGCACATCAAACAATCTAATTACGGTCTTATTTATCTCTCTTAATTTCATAAAGCACTAAATGTTCTTGCCTGAGGTATTAACACATTTCTGATTTATTTGAGTGACAGGACAGCGCCATCGCCCTCAGATCATCTGGAACAGGTTAACACCAGGTTTCAAACACATTCAAACAAGTTACAGCAGCTTTTGTTTTCAGTGTTCGGTTTGTATAGACCCTTACAGCACTACTGAGGAACCGGTCTGCTCAGTGAAATCAGGATTTCAAATATTAATTTCCATGTATTAACTACTCATTATCTGCCACTTGTGTTTGTGCACCAAATTTATTTCATTGCAGTGAATGAATGAATATATGTGAGCCAGTCCTTTTGTTTTGCACTTGAGAATCTAGACCCATCATAGAGTTTTTTTATTTGCTATGTCATTTTCATAATGTCTTGAGAAAGTCAAAGATCAATTGTTAACGTACATTCATTGATTCTGAAGTCAAATTTAAAAACAATCAAATAAAACAACAATCTGCTTTTGTGGCTACTGTGTTGTGTCTTTCTCAGGCTGCTATGGTTGTAAACGTGTACACAGTGAGTTAACTAAATTAAGTCACTCAGCATCTCAGGAACACAATCATCTTTGCAAGATATTGTTAAGTATATGTGTTTCTTTTCAATCTTCTTGTCAATCCAGTGACCTTGAGTGGGGCTGCAGAGAAAACATGAGATGATCTGATCTTCAGGTCTCTGTTGCTCTCTGGTGGAGGAATGTATGCGCCCATGAAGGGAAACCACTTTTACAGTGGCTTTAGTCCTCTTCTGTACGTTGTCACTGTGGATGCAGTGACAGTATTGTACAGTTTAACCTTTGAGAGTCAACTTATGATGATGTTTAAAGTGTTTGTGCATTCCTAAAGTATGGTTTTATTTGGACTAACTCAGTAATTTTATTTTATTTTTCCCCTGATGACGAGCAAACAGTTGATGCAAAGGTAATCCATTTTAATGGCAAAAGGAACATCAGCCTATTCAAGTTCTATCCAAGTGATTTTGACTAAAATCAAATGAACGGTCTTGACGTTGGCCGATGGACTGCAATGGAGCCCACCATAGGATCAACTGGATCCGTTGTAACCACTCAAACATCACTTATGAATATTAGAAACAGTTTTGTGACATCATGGTTCTGCGTCTGCTTACATATGTCAGGAACGTACATTTGTACGTAGTAATGTACGAGTATGTACGTACGTACGTACCTGTACGCGTGTGTGTACGCGCGTGTGTACGCGCGCGCGCGTGTGTCGGAGGACGGACTGTGTCTTTAAATAGCGGCTCGTGCGCCGGTAGTGGTGACGTGTCCGTCCGGTGTCTCCTCCTCTCTGACTCCCGGTGGCAGCGAGCCTGAGAC
>CAAKHB010007768.1:70303-97223 GCA_901007665.1 Aeoliscus strigatus
AAGATAAAAAAAATTATAATAAAATATTATATTATATTATATTATATTATATTATATTATATTATATTATATTATATTATATTATATTATATTATATTATATTATATTATATTATATTATATTATATTATATTATATTATATTATATTATATTATAAATATAGTAAAATATTAGTTGTTGTTTTCTTTAAAGCAGTCAAAGTTGGCAGGACAAAATGAATCTGGCAAATGAATGATCAGTGTGTCTCTACTATTGGTGTCTCCTCTTCATCACCACCTTTATGCCATATTTTGTATTATTTGCTCACTAATGATCAGTCCAGTATATTTACATTGTAGTTTAATAACTAATGGTGTACTCCAATTCAAGTACAGATAAAAAAGAGCTGCAGAGTTTCCTGCAATGACAATTGCGAGTGTTATGGATGGGTGTGTCTGTAGCTTTACTCCCTGAAGAACATGAGGCCTGTTCCAGAAAGCAGGTTTAGTGAAGACAGTGAGCTGGTTCATCCAGAAACTAACTCTGTGGATTTGTCCTGACAAAATGAATTTAAACATATCCTACTTACATTTAAATGCATTTAGTTTAATTTCTGTCAGTTTACATTTAGAGATTTCAGCATTAACAAACTCCGAGTTTCTAATAAACCGGCCCCTGGAGATAAACCTGACCTGAACTATGTAACCCAACCCTAACACCCCCAACTCTACAATAATCCAAAGTATAACCCTATACCCCCAACCATAGTATATAACCTTTAGTATAGCTCTTTAGGGGTTACCCTGCAACGTAACTATGACTCTATAACCCGAACTGCTGTATAAACTTGAGCCATATACTTTCACTGCAGACATGTTGTCTTTCACAGTTCAATGTTCCAGTTCTGTGAAGATGAAGCAGTTTGAGGTTATACTAGCAACAACAATAACAATGATAATGATAATATTACTGACTAATATTACTGATAATATTACTGACTAATATTACTGATAATAATACTGATGTGGATCCGGGCGTTCAGCTGACGTCACAGGGCCTCCTTAGGGTGGCTGCAGCTGTGTGGGGGGAGGACGTGAACACGGAACAATAACAAGCGAAGTGCGTGCGTGCGTGCGTGCTCGCGGGTGTTGACGCGTGAGTGAGCGCGCGAGTGCCTCGCTCCATTCATTGCTGCGTTCCTCCTCGGACTCCTCGTGCCCCGCGCTGGACGCACGAGCCTTGGACCGGGAACATGAGGGGCTCCTGCCGCCCGAGGAGCGCCAGGAACGGGGCAGGTGAGGGGCGAACTCCCGCTGACTTCTCCGCTGTCGACAGCCGCTGTGAAGTGCTCGAGAGCAGCCGGGCGACGCTGGGCAGCAGGGTGAAGTAAACACGGCTGTCACGTACTGCGGAACACAGACCTGGTCTCTCTTTTTTTTTCGCCTTCATGTCGCCAAGAATTGGTCTGTTACTTTGCAAATGGCGTGTGTTTGCTTGTGTCCTCTGTGTTTGTCGCTGGCTGCAGCTGCTGCTTAGCCGACAGGAAGCTAGCTGGAGTTTATCAGCGAGAACAAGACTTTGTGGCTCCTTGACGGTTCCTGGGGGTCTCTACCAATGAGCAGATGTGGAGCAGAACATGACTGTGATGACACAGCAAGAATGGTTTGAACGGGCTGATAAAATACACAGGTCAGAAAAAAGGGGGCATCATTTGACCCCAAAGACCCTCATCCTCTCCCCCAGTCCCTCCAAACCTGTAACCATAGTAGTCAGTCTGAGGACATACATCCAGCACCGACCTACCATCGACGGGAAGCGTTGTTAGAACTGCTCATTCCCGTCACAACAACCAGTGTGTATACATGTTTTGATAAGTCACACGTCTCCCTCTCGTTCACAAACACAGAGCAGGTGGCCAAGGTCAGGCCTTGGATCTGAAATCCTTGTAGAACAGGTGGTGACTTGACGTGACGAAACAGTTTGACTCAGATCTGAACATCTGTTTGATGACGATACAGCAAAGCTCATTGTACTGTTGTTGCTGATGTTCCTCCATGGTTCCTTTAAGATAAAAAAAGTTTGCCATGTGGACCGATGCTAATACAATGGCCTTGATAATCCTGTGACTCAGTTATTATGTAAGTCATGCAGCTCGATTATCATTTCATCAGTGTAGCGTGTTGTCGTGTTGAGGAACGTAAATGGAGGACATACTCGAAGGAGGGATTCACCTTGTATGCATTTGGTCACCTGCAGTCCGAGCTGTTGTGGCAGATGCACAAGGATTGAACAGAGCTCAGGCTGTGATGGTTGGTCTGTTGCCAGCGCAGAGAGACGGACAGAAGCAGAAGAACCTGAATAGCGGTATGCTTGGGGAGTCAGTATAAACACGATGTTATGTTTGAGCTCTTCAGTTTGAAGTTAAGAGCACACTGTCATGGAAATGTGATGCCACATAGAGAATCATGTCGAGTGCCCACAGACCATATGTTTGCTGAGGAGAGGATGCAGCAAACCCAGCAGATTATATTCTGATGTGCCCTTGTCCAGCTGAGGAAATCTGCCTTCTACCCCCAATTCGCCTCATCTTTGTGTCACACTCGTTTTTCAGTTTTAGCTCGGTCAGATTCCTGTTGTAAATAATCACAACAAATCCCTGCCTTCCATCTTTGCTCTTGGATTCTCTCTCGTCTCTGCTCACTCCCTCCCTCCCTCCCTTCGTCTGTGCGATATCTGGGGGAAAGTTCACCCGCTCCCTCTGAATCTCATTAAAGGCTTCAGGCAGAGCTGGAGCATACTGCTCTGCCTGTGTGTGTGTGTGTGTGTGTGTGTGTGTGTGTGTGTGTGTGTGTGTGTGTGTGTGTGTGTGTGTGTGTGTGTGTGTGTGTACATGATGCCTTTGCATTGATGCGTGCCTGGTCTAGCAGATATTTAGCGTGTGGGGACATAAATGGCTGCTCATAATGTACATTTGAAAAGGAAACGTCTGCACTATTATTCCCTGTCCCATGTAACACAACAGGAGGATTTATGTTGAACAAAACTGTATATGCAACAGTTTTAGTATTGCAGCTATTCTAAGTTTTATCTCAACGATTTATGATGCCGATCCATGTGAGGATATAGGAATGTTTATTGTTCCCTACACTGTTCAGCTGTTTGTTGTATTCTCTCAGTGGCCAGTGGGTAGCGCCAAAGTGCCATTATAAACTGAGGGTGCTTATTATTTTTCTTAAATAATAGAATATAATGTGCAGACCAGGTCATCTTTGCAGCACAACAATTTGGAGTTTTAAGCAGCTGTAAATTAATTTTTTTGTCCTAAGCACTGAAATGCACGCTGTGTGTCATGTATGTCGAATATGTTGTTTTTTGGATTTGACTTATGACACTGATTACGGTCACAATGGACCCTGAATTCATAACATGAATGTTATTGCAGTTCAGACGACGTGTTTTCATCTCAGTCACTTCAATCCTCTGCTCTTAGAAGCGTTCCAAGTGACTTATATTAAAGTTAGTGCATAGTGCCACCTGGTGTTACAGTTCTGGTACTACATTAATTTCATGGAGGCTGAGACCTGATCACTACTCCAGACATCAGTCAGATGTTGAATCCACTTGTGTCTGAAGTGAAATTTAAAACATGGTGGAGGTGACTGTGCTCCACATAAATTTCAGTTCTTGGATTGTAAATAATGCTGCTTCTAAATTATTATAACGAGTTTTTTGGTTTTTAAGAAAATGAGTATTTTAGGGCCGCTAACGTGCCAATGTGTGTTGATACGTGTGTTGATATCCAGAAAAGAAACATCTGTTATATCTGAAACGAAAAACAAGTTATAAGAAAAGAGTAAGCTGTTTTGTTTACTAGTCGTACTAGTTGTTTACAGACTAGTCCGATGATTGTTTGACTGTGACTGTGACTGTATCTGGTTCCTCTTGTGTCAGAGGTCCTTTATTCAGGGTGCATGGATACACAGTGGGTCTCATGATGACTCTCTGGTTGTTTATTAGTTTTGTCCCGAGACCTCAGACCAGTGTCTGGCTGGAGAGCAGCTTCTCCTGATCGTGTTTACTTGCTCAGTGCCCACGCGCTGCTCGTCCACAGATCCGCCTCTCCCATTGGCTGCTGGGTCAGCCTCTCCCCACCTGATTGGTTCCTTCCTCAGCTGCACACACTACCCATGTGCGCTGCATGCGAACGGCCGAGCACTTGTTTTTCAATTAGTCCGTGCAGTTTCCTCACTTCTGTTGCTCTTTCCTGCCATGATTACGGTATACTCCAATAGCCGTCGTAATAATAGTGCCCATAAATCAGTTTTCCACATCAAAAACACACTTTAAAGCTCCTAGTTACACACTTACTAAATAATTTGTGCTTTTTTTAACGTAGATAATTTATCATCGTTTTTTCCTATTTGCTTGTAAACAAATGGATGACATGCGATGTTGTGTTGAATGTGTATATTTGTGATGGTTGGGTGCTGTGTGAGTGTGTGTGCAGACAGACAACAGTCTACATTGGTAGTCAAGAACACTAAATGATAAATAAATGAATGCCATAGACACGCTTTAACGCTGGAGCGCCTGTTTGTTTTGCGCCTCACTCCTGTTGCGCTCAGTCTCCAGTCATTACGGTAAGCAGGAAACCGCTGTTTCTCAGCTGATATGACCCCCCTTCCCTGCAGCCTGTATACTGCTCCATCACGCTGCGAGAGTCGTAGTTTGCAGGAGAACACCGGTGGAGCATCATCCCCAATGTTAGACAACGAAGAGTTCATTTTGGAGCTCTCCGGCCGAGAGCTGATCCAGAACCCGCTCAGGAAGATCTGGACGTCGCGTAAAAACGGTCACTATGCGCACCGACGTGGTAAGATACAGCTGGCTGGCGAGGACCAATGTGGATGGGACCGATATTGAATTTCCTGCACATGTTTTCCAATTTTTATCTCATAATTATCTCATATATATATACCCTCTGTATACACACACACACACACACACACACACACACAGATATATATATGTATGTATATGTATATTTGAGAGATAGATAGATAAAATATGTTTTCCCTCTGTGATATTTTACCTTTCCACGTGAGTACATTTTAATCGCGTCCGGAGAAGAAGAGAAATCCCCCCCCCCCAATTAAGTTAAACCAATAACACACACACATTCACTCCAGAAGGAAATGCATCGGTATCGGTGTACAGTACTGTACGTGTCGTGGCTGAGCAGTTATCCTTTAATTCCAACCAGATGCTCCCAGTCTGCTTTTTTTTTTTCTTTTTTTTTTGCTGAGTCAAGCTCTGCTTCCTGTAGACTTGTTTCAGCTGTATCTCCTTGAGTCCATCAGACACAAACTTCTTTTGTCTGCAGTACATTCAGTTCATGCACCTTCCTACAGGATCCTGTCTTCCATTTACAGAGTTGTTGTTGTGTATGGTTTTTTTTTTTTATAATATAATAACACAATACTGCCACACGATCCTGGGGAATTAAACCTGAAGAACTTATTGAAGATCAGTTTCGCTGCGGTTTGCTACAGTTCACCCCCGACAGTGAACACTGGAGCAGTCTGGCGTTCATAAAGGAATAAATCTGCCTCTTTAGTTTCATTACGTGTTCCGGTCTTTGCAACAAGTGCTCTCACTGTGTCGCGTAATTAAGGGCAAAGTTCAAACGAATTAACTCCTGTTGAATTCGGTAATGTGTGCAGCCACGAGCTAAGTCTCTCCTCCTCTCTCTGACAGTGTGTACGACCAACTGTCCCACCCTCATTGTGACTGTGGGACTCCCAGCCCGAGGGAAGACGTACATTTCAAAGAAGTTGACCCGCTACTTGAACTGGATCGGTGTTCCAACAAAAGGTAGCAGCCTCCAGTATACTGAGATAGACATTAGACCTTTCCGGTAGAACTCGTCTTCACCGATTGAATGTGCTGATCTGTGACAGAGTTCAACGTGGGTCAGTACCGGAGAGAGTGTGTGAAGATCTACAAATCCTTTGAGTTTTTCAGTCCAGATAATGAAGAGGGCTTAAAAATCAGACGGTAAGTTGATTTCACTGGTTATCATTCAGGTGTGATGAACCATGAAAAAAAACCCACACCAAGTATGTGTGACAGTAACCGGACAGAACAATTATTTATATTTTTTAGCCTCAAGAAAAAAAGATTACGTTTGTCGTGTAACTTGTCGTTCCAAAATAGTGTGTTTACCTCCGCACAAAAGGTGCTTTTAGTTTACCACAAAGAGATGACGCAGCGGTGACTGTGGTTTGTAAACCGATGGCTGCAGCGGTCTGACTGCGTCTCTGGCCCTCCACAGCCACTGTGCCATGGCGGCGCTGAACGACGTCCGCCAGTACCTGAACGTTGACGGGGGACAAGTGGCGGTGAGTGTTTGAATGAGGCACGTGAACACACATGTTGGTGCTGAAGAAGACATGTGTTTCAGGTCTTCGATGCCACAAATACGACAAGAGAAAGAAGAGGTACAATCGTCAAGTTTGCGGAGCAGAATGGATTCAAGGTGAGTTCCCAAAGGCAGGAACTTTGTTCGATTCAGTCACATGGACACGATGACATGATCACATGGTTTTTATCCGTCTTTGTCAATGTAGGTCTTTTTTGTGGAGTCTGTGTGTGAGGACCCAGATGTCATCGCCCAAAACATAATAGTAAGTTCTGTTTTTTATCCAGTGGATTTCCAGTTAAGACTTAGAAAGCAGATTTTGGTTCTTCTTTTCCTACTTTCCACCACTGATTCTTCTCGTTTCTCGTTTGCTCTTGTAGCAGGTGAAGTTGGACAGCCCAGACTATTTACACTGCAACACAGAGGAGGCCGTTGCCGACTTCATGAAGAGAATCAAGTGTTATGAGTCGTCCTACCAGCCTCTGGATGAGGTTCTGGACAGGTGAGGACACCAAATATGTTGGTGCAGATTAAAAGCGACAGCCCAGAGTTCACGGCCGGCATCTGTCGCCGTCGCCTCAGGGATCTGTCCTACATAAAGATCATGGACGTGGGTCGTCGCTACCTGGTGAACCGCGTCCTCGACCACATCCAAAGCCGGATCGTCTACTACCTGATGAATATCCACATCACACCACGCTCCATCTACCTGTGTCGCCACGGCGAAAGTGACCTCAACATCAAAGGGCGCATCGGTGGAGACTCGGGCCTCTCTCCCAGGGGGAAGGAGGTGTGTGTGTGTGTGTGTGTGTGTGCACAGTTAGTGCACATCGGGAGTGTATTCTCACCACTGTCTTACTTCCTAGTTTGCCAAGTGTCTGAGGAAATACATCCAGGACCAGAACATTAAGGACCTGAAGGTTTGGACCAGTCAGATGAAGCGAACCATCCAGACAGCCGAGTTCCTTGCGGTGCCGTACGAACAGTGGAAATCACTCAATGAAATAGATGCTGTATGTGTGTTTGTGTCCACACGAAACCGAATGTAAAAGCATTTGTTTACAGAAAATGTAACACGCCTTCTCTCCCGATTGCGAAGGGCGTGTGCGAAGAAATGATGTATGAAGAGATCCAAGAGAACTTCCCCATGGAGTTTGCACTAAGGGACCAAGACAAGTACCGCTACCGCTACCCGAAAGGAGAGGTTAGACAATGAGGGATCAGGAATAGTGATAAAACCCGATATTAATCAATCACTGGTGTTTTAACCAGCTCCGACTATCATCTAAACGCCTAATCTAAAGAATTAATGCTGGCTCAGCAGATTTGATTTAGCGGGCGCGTCTGAAAAAAGTGGAATATGTGTGGAAAATGTAAAGTGTCAAGAATGTTTTCACTTTAATTTATTATTGACGCCTACGGCTCTTTATCTCAAAATATTTCAATATTTTGTGTAATTCTGCAGTTAAAACACAATACATCTGAAATCTGAGACACTGGATTTGTGATTTTCATGAGCTGTATGCCATGTTTTTCAAAGTCAGAAACAAAAAAGGCTTGTCAATTTCAGTTTATATTTAATGAATCTAAACTATAGGAAAGTTTCACTATTAAATCACTGGAACTTTTCCGTGACATTGTAAATTTTTGAGACACGTGTATATTTTGTCGGTGTTTTGTGCCATTGATGGGTCCGTCCTCTCGTCAGTCGTATGAAGACCTCGTGCAGCGGCTGGAGCCTGTGATCATGGAGTTGGAGAGACAGGAGAACGTTCTGGTCGTCTGTCACCAGGCTGTGATGCGCTGTCTTCTCGCCTATTTCCTTGACAAGACCGCAGGTACGACACAGACTGTATATTCCATTTTTCTTGCATCAAGGTCACTTATAGTTTTAATTCGTTTACTGAAACTCCCTTAACTGGTTCTCCCACAGATGAGTTGCCTTATCTTAAGTGCCCGTTGCACACTGTGTTGAAGTTGACCCCGATGGCCTATGGTGAGATTCTTGTTTCATCATGTCGTCCAGTAAAGTGAGCCGGTCGACCCGTCTCTGCTGTGTTTAACCAGCCGTGCTTCTCTGCTCTTTCTCAGGGTGTAAAGTGGAATCGATCTATTTAGGTGTGGATGCAGTGAACACGCAGAGAGACAGGCCAGAGGTACGTATCCCAGGCAGCACCCACTGTGGACAACGTACTGTACATCTGTGTGATCTCCTCTGCCCTGTGTCAGTCAGCACCGACCCTTAACGCTGTATGTGACGTTGTTTTATGATTTCCATAGGAGCACATTGTAGGTGTTCCGCAGTTAGTGTGCACGTCCCTCCTCAAGCAGGCTTAGCGGTCATCGCCGATCCCTCCCTTTTCCTTCTGTCTGCAGTGTAAAACATGCACTCATGACAGAGGAAAGACGTGTTTAATCTTCACCTGCCAGGACTCAGAGGGCAGCCATGACACCTGACATCCTTTACTGCTGACACTCCTACCTCCACCATGTCAGCTTTTTTTTTTCTTGTTTCAACCTGGTCTGAGAAAAGAAATGTAAAGTGCCTCTGTGCTGTGTTTTTTTGTCAACTCAAGATTTTCCATCTTTTTCAAAATGACAAGTTAAATCCGTGATTGGCCTCTGTGTGCATATGTGTGTATTGATCATGATTATGGACAAAAATCAGTTTATTGAAGTGTGTGTGTGTGTGTGTTGATCATGATAATAGACAGATGTGTGTGTGTGTGTACTTGTAATCACCTGCCTTATGGGGACAAATATCAAGTCCCCATGACATAAATGATCCCATTTTAGAATTAATTGACTTGTAAGTATGGAAGTTGTTATGAAGTTGATGAAATAATGTGAACATTACATAAGTCTTGTTTTTAGACTTTACTTCGAATGTAAATAGAATTTGGAGACTTGTTTACATAGTGTGACCCTGATTGTGTTTTACTATATGATGCCATTAAGGTAAGGTGAGGTAAGCTAGCGTTGAAGAGACAAAAATCCATTTATTGCTGTTAGCAGCCTTATGGTTTCAAGCTGAGCACTGTCTCTATACCAACACCTGTTCAGTTTACATGTGCATGTAATTGCACGTGTTAATTTCATCATCAGATCATTAAAATAGTATTTGACTCAATCTGTAGTAAAGCCCTCTGAATGACGCACAAATGACACTGACCCAACACCTCAAATATTACATTGAATGTACGATGCTTTTTGTTGTTTGCTGATGTATTAAAATAAATCATTTTCTAATAAAATGATGAGCATTAATTTCCCAAACTAAACATTTTCAGGTGACACATCAGAAGAATCTGTCTCAGAGATGTGTGACTAGTTTGACAGTCTGCAAGCATAAGCAGTCGAGAAAGCTCCAGAAAAGTTGAACTAAATTTACATTCACCCATTCCTCTACATCATTAATCACCAAGTATCTGTCCTCTGCTTGCACTTGTATTGTTCCATTGTGTGTAGTTTTTGTTCTCTGTGTTGCTTGTCGGCATTGTAAATAAGTTAACATAAATGTTACCATATGCCCAAGTATGACAGAAGATCTACCATCACAAGGTCTTTAGTTCTAAATTAAGTTATTAGATATAAAATCGGACTCGTCTTACTGGCATCTGCAGCACATTAGTGTAACACATCTTGCTTTGACTGTTCTGTGTATTACTGTTCATGGAGCCCTGGAAGTGTTGTCTTCCACCATTTATCAATTTATAGTTGTCAGCTCAATATTACTGCTTTGATATTCACCCCTTCTCTCTCTCTCTCGCTGTCGTTGTTTCAGAATGTCAGTGTGCAGCGCAGTTCAGAGGATGCTCTTCAAACGGTCCCGGTGCACCTCTGATTTCTTGACCTCCCCTGAGTACGACCTTCCAGCAGCATCGTCAGGCGCGTCGTCTGTGACCGCGGCAGCTCCCTCGCCAGCATGGACACATCATCATCCTCAACTCCAATTGTAAAGCACTTTAACAACATGTAATTCTGTTTTATATACCTATTTGTGTGAAATGTACTGTAGCGTTTCTGTAGCTCCACTCACACAGGTGAGAACTAAAGCCATTATTTTTTTTATATCCCCTTTTTTTTGTAATTTAATATCTTCCGTATATTGTGAACTGTGTAAACAGCCCTGTGTCTCAGTTGTACAAGGATCTGCAGCATCGTAATAAAAGAATACATTTAGTAATGCAGGAATTTGTTGGAGGGTTTATGTACAAGTAAATGAGTTTTTCCATTTTAATTGGATGTGGTATGTTATTTGGTATATGGTACATTTGTTTATGGCTGAGTTAAGCGTCTTTCGTATTTCCCCTGATCTTTTTCACTGCTGCTTAAACTCGTCACACCTTCAGCCTTTTGATGCGTTGCGTCTCGGTGGTACTGTGTAAATGTCAGTCAGAACCTTGAGAGATGTTTGATCAGTACTATACTAATTTGTATTTTTCATTCCCTGTGCTCGATGTGGAATTCATGGACATCAAATGTGACAAACCCAACTCATACATTTGATTCTAATCAATTTCTGTGAAAAATGTCACTGTTCCTCTTTGTACAGTATGTATGTATTATTATACTATGTCCTTTTCAGTCCAATTTCTAAATTATGTGATTTTTGTAAATGGCTTTCCCGAAAATACACATTCATGCCTTATTCGCCTCCAGTTGGACAACAACCAATCTATGTTCAGTGTTTGTGGTGCAGACAACTTTGTGCATCAGAACTTCAGGAGAAAAAAAAAATGTTTTTTACTCATCTCCACTGCCAGCAAGTATATTTATTTTCTTTTCACACTACATAAGTATTTCATCTGTGTACTTGTGTAATAAAACCAAAACATATGCACCGGTCGATTCACTTGAAGGTGTTTTGTTATAAAACCTACAGAAATTAAATGACGTTCATATAATATATATTTATATTTACTTTAAAAAACAAACCATTTAAATTATGTGTAAACAAATCCATATTACCCTGTGCTCATTAACAATGGTTACAAATATCTTAAAGGTCATGTACTGACTTAATGTATGGTGGAAATATCAATGTGCAATCATCAATACTATTGAGCACAGGGGCAGAATGCAGTTCTTTTTTTTTACTGATTCGTCAAAGTCTGTTGGCTGATTGTTTCTTCTCTGTTGTGATGGGAACGTGCCACAGCGACAGCCAAGACTGAAGGGGGAATGCATTCCTGGGTATTAACCACTCAGAACTGCAAGATAAAAAAAAACAAAAAAACATATGAAAAACATATTGCAGATACAAATGACATTACTCTGTTATCTGTTATTTGGAAAGGAATTCTTGAAAGGTGAACTAGAAAAACTCACATTTTTAAGGAACTCCTCAGCAACGATACGAGCTCTGGCATTTACTGACAGCTTCATTTCACTGATCTCCTTATCAATCTCCTCCATGAAATGAATGACAAAGTCCACCAGTTTATGCTTGTACATCTGCTCTGTGTGGAAGTTGGTGATGAGAAAACTGATGTCATAGCCCTGAAAATCAAGATGGAGGACAAGCACATTTATTAACAAAACCATCGTCTCATTATTTATTGGAGCAGAATACGGGGAAATCAACACTAATCAGCCTTTCTGATACTTAACACCCTAGAATTTCATCCACCTACTTTTCTTTCCTTGGCAGGAATCACTGTCAATGTGATGTATTTTCTCCACCTACTTACCTCCACTGGTTTCCTCCGCAAGATGAAGAAGTTCTCGGCTCTCATCATCATGAAACGCATGAACTTATGACACAGAATCTTCTCAATCTCATCTGCCTGTTTCAATAAATGAAATAAGTCGTCACGGTTACTGATTTACTATGCAATGATGTTGTGACTGGAAGTGTATGTGACAGCAGCCTCACTGACCTGCTTGACGGCAATGCTGACCCTGACCGAGTTGATAGACCCCTCGATCAGAACTTTCTCCTTGTCGTTGCGGCTGATGATCACGGGCTGGAGGAGTAACTCTTTACTACTTCTAAAAGTGGAGAGAAAATCCATGGTCACTTTCTTCATCAGCCCACGTCCATTCCTCACTATGGAAACATCTGCAAATGAAACTGGGGACTCACCGCACTTCCACTTCTGGCTTGTTGTGTCTCTCCACCACTTGTGAGGAGAAATTCTCCAGGCAAAGAGCGGCCTGCAGAGTGGCCCGCACCGCATTGAGGTATGGACGCAAAGTTGCCGTCTACAGTGAAAAAAACGGGGAACAAGATCATGTTTGATGAATGCATAAACCTCCAAGCAGAAGTAACTGAGTCAGTTTCATTGTTATCTGGGTCCACACATGACACACCCACTCTTGACCAAAACGCACATATGATCCCCACCTGATTACCTCCGTCAAGGAAGTTGTGTCTTTTTTCCCAGCATTTGTCTGTACGTCTGCCTGTTAGCAAAATAACTCGAAACGTTATGAATGGACTGTCAAGAAATGCTGATAATGGGACAAGGAACAGATGATTACCTTTTATCATCTGGATCTAGGGATTTTTTGGAAGATTATCATTGTGAGACAGGGCCACTTTCAGGAAATACAGTATGTCTCCACAATACATGGTCAGATTGATTGGAAACAAAACACAGAATACATCTGCTGTAGTTTCTTTAGTGTATCAAAGTTTGATCCAGTTCCAGAATCTGGGTACTGATCCAGAACAGGAAATATTAGAGAGACGAGCACCAAATTGTAGCTGAGAATCTACTGTATCAGCATTGTGTGAAGGGATTTGTTGTATCGTCAATCGTTACGGAGCTACATCCAGAAGAAAACTGCCAATAGCAAAACAGTCAATAACGTGACAACTAAATGATATCACTGTATTTCCACATATTAAGGGGATGTTTTCTCAGTCAATCCACCGACTGATGTAGATAAAATAAGGTTAGGTATATTCATATTTGGTGTAAATCAAAATATTACAAACAATTGGGTTAAAACGGGTGGAAATGAGGGCTTTTCTAGTTTGTCGTTCCTTCGTTCGGTCTTACTTGTAGTACAATATTTGAGAAAAGTAAATATTTCACCTATTTTCACAAACAAACACGTGTTATCGTTTCCCTCAACCAAACCCAACGTCAATCGGACTCTTCGATCACCTGTGATTAGTTCTTTTAAAGGGTCTTGTGGATAACAAACGCGAACCACTCCATCACTGGATCTGAACCTGACCAGACTCAGCTGCCTCCATCAGCAGCTGTCAGCTAAGCTGAGCCTCCATCACTGAAGTTAGCGACAACGTTGACAGCGGCTCTCCACCACCTCCACCACCACCACCACCGCCGCCTCTCGCCGATTGCGGACATTTCGAGGGTCGTGTTCTTGCCCCATGAAGAAGCAGAGTTGTGTTCTGACAAATGTTTTAGCCGACCAGCTAGCCGTTAGCCTGTTAGCGGGCTGCCTCCTGTTCAAGTAAGAACAGTGTTAATGAATGAAGAGTTAGCCGAGGAGCAGAAACGCGGTGATGTCGACGCCGTCTGGTAAGTGAAATGTTTGTCGTGTTTGTCAGCTCATATTTATAAGTATTCTTACCATTTCTCTGTATCGGGAGAGGCGGTGAATGCGTACAGGCGGAAGTAGCTGGTCTTGACTTCCGTGAACATACCGGAAGTCACTTCTGCCTTCGAGCTGCTTTTCTGGGTTAATTTCACATCCCTTTTAAGACAAGAAAAAGCGTTTAAAATGTGTGTCTCAGTGATTCTTCACGCTGCCTCACTGTCATAAAGGGCTTATTCGATTTTTATTCCACATATATTATTCCACATAATGTTAAAAATGACTTTTAACATTATGAGTAAGTACCACCTGTGTTCTTCGCAATAAATCGGCAAAATATCACAAAGATCTTAAATGCATCAAAACGTTGACCAATGCATGTCAACATGCAAAATTGTCTCCTTGGATCAGAATTTAGTGACCTTGAGAGAACATCAGAGAACCTGCAGTTTGCCCGAGTTCATGATGAAAATATATGAAATGACACCGAGCCTCTGTGGGAGGTTGAGACATTGATCTCTGAGATTGACCTCAACATGTATGTTTAGACCAGATCTGCAGCAGATGTAACATGTAGGCTGATCTGAACCGACATCACAGCTTCACCCAGGGCAGAGGTTCCTGATTCACTGTGATCCTTGAGTTTACCACTGTCTGAGATGGAAAAACTGACCTACAACTTTTTCCTGGTGTTTTTGTTATCAAGGCAGTAGTTGTACACACGATGTGTAGATATGGATGTAAGAATTAGAGTAGACAAATTAATGATACATGATATATTCAAGATTTTTATTATTAGATGTCCCAAATTACATTGACAACATCATTGGCATTGCAGTGATTTTTCTCTAAGGACAGGGAATAATACCAGGGCATAAAGTTGGATCTGTTATTAAAATGGAGAGAGAGAGAGCAAGAACATCCATTTCAATTTGATCCAATCCATTGTCTTTTTACCATTACCATCTACGCACCATATTACACAATCCGTTAAAAATATTTAGAGCTTAGCCAACCTGAGCTACAAGCAGCGATAAAGGCATGACAGACATCAGGTGAATGTTGTGTTGGTGACATGTTGAAAGATGTTTGATGGTGGACAGAACACATACAGCAGAGCAGCAGTACAAGTAATGTTACATCAAAGAATGCATGTTTTACATCCGATTTGACTTTATATGTACTTTGGAATGTTTCCTCTGCAGCATGAGGCAGTTCTATACCCATTAACACATCCTTGAAGGGAGAAGGCAATACAGTCAGCAACGTGTTCAACAGATTCTCTGGGGAAACTTGACTGGGAAGAGTGAGGAGGTATCATTTTCTTACCAAAAAGGCGCGCAGTAGCAGATGTTGACCAAAATCAGTCATCCCTCTAAATTATTTCACATATAAAAAGGCAAAAACATAAGAATGTGCAAAACAACAATTGTGTGTGTCAGATTGGCTTGAAAAATATTAGCCAGCCAGTTACAATATATATATGTAAATATATAGTTCAATTTGGTTATGGACAGATAGAAAGCAAACAGAAAACAGAAAGCGCTAACAGTAAACTCGGGACGCTGATATTAGTAAACATCATTTACAGAGCATCAACCACTCCAGCTAGAGTTTAAAAGAACTGCACTCTTAGAACATGGTTCCAACGTGCCCCTCAGTGAGTCAGACAAACGGAGATTGCTGACTAAGAATGGAGTCAGGAAACGTGATCGCTCTTTCCATCTTTGGACAACTGATTTGTCAGTGAATTTAACGAGTACACTTGAGGATTAATTTGCGTACTAAGAGTGGGGGGTGTCATACATCCAAGTGTAGCTTATTGCGTGAGGGGGTCGTGTCGATGGAATGAACAGTGGCATGAGGGAGGAAGACTGAAGGGAAGTGCTTTTCCCTGGAAGCAAGTGGGGTTCAGGGATGGAACCAGTGACAGGGTTTTTCAAAACGCCAAGAAAGAAGATGGTCCAAGTTGTCCTTCAGCAGCTGCAGCTTTCTGCTGACGGTTTAGCTCTGTCGTTTCTATCCAGTTTTAGGGGCTCTGGGAAATCATTACACAGCTCCACGTCTGTTTCCTGTCAGGCGATTGGAAGAAAGAAGAAAATGAAACCAACCAACGCACTGACAAGTGCGAAGAGCACATTTCACTAAGAGTGACTGTAACTTACCTGTTTGAGGGCATTACGTGCAATCGTCTGGAATGCCTGTTCTACATTGATGGCTTCTTTGGCACTGGTCTCAAAGTAGGGAATGTTGTTCTTACTCTGACACCAAGCCTGAGCCCTTTTGGTAGTTACCTGTGTGTGTGTGAAGGGGAAATTCATCAACATGATGACCTGACGTTTCAAAGGATCTTTCCTGTTCACGTCCGGAACATTTATTTTAAAGACAGTTGGAGCATATTAAGGACAGAAATACACAATCCTTGACGAGGGTCAGCGTGCCTTCTGTTTAGAAGTTACAGCTCTCTTGTCACCTTGTGTACACTCGATTATGAGGGTGACAGTGGAAGGGAGAGAAACTTTGGTCTCAGTTTATTGTTGGAGGTGCAGGAGTTGTGGAGTTAAGACCTTCCTTCTTATGTAAACTGGCCACCTGGCAGCAGTCACAGAGCATCTGACTCGTGAACAGACGAGTCAGCACTGATACCAACCTGTCTATTCTCCAGGTCAATCTTGTTGCCTAGCACGACAAAGGGGAAGTTCTCGGGATCTCGGGGGCTGGCCTGGATCAGAAACTCATCCCTCCAGCTGTCCAGGGTCTTGAAGGTATTGGGTGCAGTCACATCAAACACCAGCACACAGCAGTCTGCTCCACGGTAGAACGCAACCCCCAAGGACTGGAACCTCTCCTGGCCAGCGGTATCCCAGATCTAACCAGTGACAAATGTTTGGGAAATAACCAGGACCACAGATGAGACTGAGACAAATATTACCGACACAGAGGGTCGTGCTAACAGTTCCTGGGTAGGGATGGAGAAATATGATTTAAGGGCTTCAAAGCTGAGATTAAGTTTCAATTGTGCTGCACCTGCATTGTAACAAGCCGGTCGTCCACCATCACCTCCTTTGTCAGGAAGTCTGCACCTATTGTAGCTTTGTACTGGTTACTAAACTTCTTGTTCACATACTGGTTCATTAGGGAGGTTTTTCCAACACTAGAAGAGAACAAACACAGTAACAGATTAGTTGCTGTCTTTTATTTCAGTTGATCATAAAATTATTTTACTGGACTGTACTTGTAGTCCAGCTGCCTGAGAATTAACCCAACAAGATACCATGACCTGGATGACTGAACCTTCACAGACATCAAAAATGATCATTTGCGATAAAATGTCTGCAGAGAAGAGGTAGAACTGAACTACTTTGTTTATTTAACCACTGTTACTTTAGACGTGTGTCATAAATAACATCAAACCAGGTAAAGATTACCATTCTAATTTTGCTATACAAAAACAGCTGTAAATATGAAATATGTTCACACAGATTGAGGGTTTCCAAGGTTTATGGTTCACTATTTACCATTACACACAACACTGACAAATAAAGTGGCATTTTTAGCATTAACCAGATCTAACCACAGTTAACCATCTCTGATGAGCTGCTGTGATTCTAATTTCCAGTAAGAACATGACAGACATGCTGATCTGAGGCAAACGCAATTCACACACTACTCAGTTAAGTAAACAGTGTCCACAGTGTGGTACACAGTAACGTCATTATTCAAGTGCTTGAAATATGACTCTATGTAAATCAGCACTCAGCATGAATGGGATTGCAGAGATCTTGTCCATAAAGCGGTGGCTGAGGCCAGTAATAACCTCTACACATATTGAATTTTCTTGTAAAATCAAAGGAAAAACACTGGTGCCAGGATAAGTCACAAGAATGGCTGATGAATATCTACCCCGGCTTGTAGAAGAGGAAGATGTTACTCACCCGGAGTCCCCAAGAATGATGACTTTCAAGAGCACTTTCTTCCTGGATGTCATTCTTCCACAGCTAGCAAAGAACAAACAGTGCCTCGTTAATCACACAAAGCACACGTACCAATTCCATAATTCCATGCTAACGTTTCTGGTCCTGGTCACAGTTTTATTTCATCAACATAAAAGAATAACAGACAACTACAAATGTGTGTGTGTGTGTGTGTGTGTGGACCAATCAGATTTGAATGCCATTCATTCCAGTCATGTGCTTTCTAAGCTGTTGGGCAAATCACAAGGAAAATATCATTCTTTCTCCTCCTCTCTTAAAAACCACAGGAAGTACCTCCTTGACAACTGACTGCATAACACCAACACCAGTCCAACCCAGTGAAACTGAGTGTGCAATTTACTAGTGTGGGATATTCTTGGTATGTGTATGACTGTAAGTACACAGTCAGTTATGAATACTTTTGGGGGGACTGTTTTTTGTATTTAAACTGGCCTTCATTTGCAATGATAAGACAGGAATCTTTCATTTTCATGTGCAATGGTTGCCCATAAATAACATTACTAAGAAGATGCCAAACACCACAAATACGAACTACTAGAGTGACATATTTCTTCGTGCAAGAAATGTGGTTCAGCATTAGCAGTACACCAATATTGCACTGACAACATACTTACATTGTTTACGATACAGAACGTGACATTTATTATTTCTTTTCATCAAATCTCCCTTACATGATTCCTTTACCTTTCTTTGCACAGATGTCTGTAAGCAGGCAAAAAACACAGAATGTTTAAGTAAAAAGGAAACGTTTCGGTTCAGGAGGTTATCAGTAGATGTTATCCGTGCACAAATATGTTAGACTGACTAAAAAAAAGATTTCATAAGAGAGTACTTTGTCGTTTTCACACGCGCAGACTTTGCCATAGTTGTGCAAAGTCTAGCAAAGTGTGACAAACAGGAACAAACTCAACTTGATATTCACAGTTGTCTGATGGCACATGTGGTCCATTTCCTTTTGACAACAAACATAATCTGAGCTGTGATTTAAGACATCTGAATTTATATATATATACTGTCAGGTATAAACAAAATAAACAAATTGTGTGTTTGATTTGTGAATTTGTGAAGATAAGTGTTTTAAATTAGGTCTGCCAATTATGAGTTGTCATTAACATACACCACTTCAGACATGCCAGTCTACATGGAATTTCCCGACTGACAGAGTAAGAAAAATATCTATGCATGTACCAAGATAATCACCTACAAACTTCAGCTCACCCTTGAAATCAACATAAAATCTACAACTAAGCCTTTAAAACTCAAGTGCCATCAGCAGTGCAATCTTTATGGAGAAAAAGCAGATTACACTGTCAGACTGTGAAGTGAAACTTCGCTGACACAAGCATGAACAACAGTCCATCAACACGGTACACTCAGACTAGTCACATGATTACTGAAGTCAGTCACTCAAATCAGACTGACTAAACAGCTGCTCCATCTGACCAGTGAACAAACCACTGAATTAGACGGGCCTATTTCTGACTGCACCATCTGGGAAAATACAGTTCATCATTATTTGTTTGTTAGTCTAATGTTAAACTTTGAAATATTTAATCATTTAAATATAGTACATACTGTCTATTCATATTCTTCATTTATAAGAAACTGCAATGTATTTGCACAAGTGTACATCTGTATATTTACCATCTTTTAGGTTTGCTAGTAATTTATGTGAAAGAAATTAACCAAATATTTTTCATTTTAGATGTTGTAACGTGAAATTCTCTCACAGGATGGTGAAAGTGAGTTCTATTTTAAGCCACTGTATTTTATCTGTTTTGTTTTATACATCTATTTATTAATGTACATTCATTTGCATGTTAAGTATCAACTGGAAACAAATATGAGCCAGTGGCTCATGTTGAAATAATGTTAACATCACACGCATTTCCTGAAAATAACTGGCTGCTCAAGCTGACATGGCTTATTCATGCACACCCAGAAGGAAACGCTGAAAAAACGCTCCCAAAAAAAAATCACTGACACAAGTAGGCGATGTGTCCTCACCAGATACCTGTTCTATTTCATTTGTATCACATCATCTGCTCAGAGGACGCATAAACCTGCATATCGGCTTATTGGCGACAGCCAGCATTTCGGGCTGAGGCATCTTCTTGACATGGTTTCTTTAACCAATCGAACAGGTCCTGTGTCCCAAACGGAGCAAAGGGCCTGAAATTTGCCAACAAGCTTCTCGAACACATTGTACCACGGTACCTTCGCAACAACTGAATTGGCATCATCGAGAAACGGTAGTGATTTAATGTCCGGGAACATGTTTACCATCCGACCAAAATGCGTTTGCGTCAATGACTTACGTTCAGGTTGTAATCGACTTCTCGCCGGGAGCAGAGCTGGCAGCCAGGGACCTAGCTGTTATTGTTCCGAGCAGCTAGCCTGACGGGCTAACAGGGGGTACGTTAGCTAGCTAGCTAGCTCGCTGGCACCGCAAATCCTGAATCGTATATGGAACGATTTAAGCGTACATTTAACAACAGTGGGCTTGACACAAATGAGCCGATCTTTATGTGTCCACCGACAAAACCGAATCGTAATTGGAGGAGGCAGTGGTGGGTATATATGGCACTTTAGTTGGGGACTTGCCTGCCAGCGAGCGGACTATCCCTGTCAGCTTCTTGTCTCTTCCCCTTTCACTTCCTCTTCCAGAACAGCGTCTGCACCCTACGTCAGACGCAGCCCCCCAACAAGCCCCACCCACTTAGCTGGTGTTTTATGGGATTTGAATTGTCAAAGTTTGCCTATTTTTCTACAGTAATAATTGCAGCTGTAATTCTCAGGGTTGTGCTCAAGGAACACATTAGATCTGTTAGATTTGTTGTGACATGTTTTGCAAGTGTGTAAATGGGAATGACAAGATAAAAAACAAGAACCTTATTCTTGGTGTTTAATGGTGCATGGCCTCGTTAAAAAGTGAGGTTCAGACTACAAACAACAATTGTGGGCGACAGCAGATCGACACGTTTTGGAAATGTATCTCCTGATTAATCTGACTAATGTCTCCACTGCGCGCTCAGTGCTGCTGTACAGATCAAACAGGTGGAAAACTGTACCCGGCATGTTTTTATCCCTGACATTATTCATTATTTATCTCTTATCTTTCGCCTGATCTCAGTTGTTTAGACGGACAGGTGTAAAGGTTTGTCATCATCAGAGCAAACACCAACCAGATGCTCTGTCACACTTGCTACAGTTTCCTCTGTGACAGATGTACATATGTAACACATTTAAAAACACAATAAACTTCAACGATCATAAAAAGGATCGAAAGCCCTGATTGAAAAACAAACCTTTCTGTCTGTGTGCACATTCTGATTAAGATAGCCATTGTCAGAGATGTGATGATTCATTGTGGTTGTGTGTTGTGAACCACTGACATAAGAGAGATCTGTGATCATCCACCACTAGAGGGCGGTGGCCACACTTTTTTGATCACCCAAGTCGACTTTTTTAGGAAGCGAAAAGATCATTGACAGGAGGAGAGCCAACAAAACTCTTATATGCATTTGATTAATTATAGCGAATTGAATAGTATTTCCTTTTTTGTTTCCTGTAGCATAATTCTGTAGTTAATGTGGACTATAAGAATTTCATCCCATAAAATACTTGAGAAGTTTAAGCAGAGAAACCGTTTCAAAATAATGAACATATAGTTTGAAAATGGAAGAATATACAAAAATCAATGAAGATTATATTTATCATAAAACAAGGGGTCAAGGGAAGGAAATTCAATGAATGAATGATCACGCACACATTAATAGGAATAGAGATGTTCATGCATAAGTGTTAACACACTGTAAAAGGTGTGTTTGTGCACCTTGTTAGTGGGAGTGTGCCTCTGCCGAATGCTGATGACTGGGATGACTCTGGTGTTTATGGAGGAATTCCTGCCTTCTTGCACCTATTAAACGGCCAGTCTTTATGGCCTCTTTGGAACTCAGTTTGTAAACACAAATACTGCAGCACAAAAGGACGTGAGTGGGAAAAATGTACCCAAGAATGAACAAGCCACATACTTGAAGCATCTGCTGCCTCGCTGTGTATGCTCACTGATGGGCAGAGTGAGACGTGATTCTCGCTGTCAAAAACGAGTGTGAGGGATGAGACACAAATTCACAAATTGTACTCTGGTATAAACACATATCATATTAGACAGTGTAAGACCAACTGCATATGTTTTTCAGTTACATCCTGGGTGCATGTGTGTAAGTAAAAATGCATTTCTTTGGTGTTGTGGGAGTCTGAGAGAAACAGTCAATGAGATGAGTTAGGGAGATGCACGTTGTGTGTGTGTGTGTGTGTGTGTGTGTGTGTGTATGTGTGTGTGTGTGTGTGTGTGTAGGGGGGTGGGTGCATTAGTCCGTGTCAGACACCAAAGAGTGCCGCAGTTATCTAGGAATCTGAGCCAAAGCAACCTCACAAACAGAGAGAGAGCAGGAGAAAGAGGAGGATCGGGAATGAGATGAACTGAGGAAAAGAAAGAAAGAAAGAAGAGGATGAAAGAAGACAAGAGAGAGCAGGACGACAATAGAAATATCTGATCCATAAGAAAAGGTCTGGAAGATGCACTTGTTGAAATGTAAGAGAAAGTAAAGTGGATGATTGCAGATAATCTTCAACAGCCAGAGGACACAGAACTCACTGCTCAGAAGAAAGAGGCTAGAGGTTACAACTGGCCTGTTTTTGGCTCAAAAATCAGCAAAATCTTCATCTCCCAATGATTCCATTTGGTTCGTTTGGTATGTTCGCTCTGCTGTCACTGTATGTGGGAGTGCTGCTCTCCTCTCAGGCATCCCCAGACTGCACACGCCCTCCCTGCAGGGACAATCTGGTGGCTGCACCCATCCCAGCCGGGATTAGAGCTTCGGTGGGCACAGAGGCCTGTGATGGTCAAACTGGGAAGAGAGCCTGCAGAATGAGAGCTTCTCTTCCAGCCATCTCAGATGTTCCCCATACGATGGAGCACAGACAAACCTTCCCTCAGGTTCAGCCCAAGGTGAGTGGCAGCACCAACGGTGGAGTGAGACGTGCTTTAATGATGTATTTTTAACATAGCTGGTAACTACCTGATAATCGGACCCCTCGTCTATCCACGTGTGGCTGGGAGCTACTATCAGGCAGGTTCTCTCCCAAGGGACAGTAAGCTAACTAAATTTGGCACCACTGAACAGCAATGGAGCAAAGACAGTGAGCAATCAAAGGAAGGATAAAATTAGGTTTGTTTTAAAATTGTCCCCATCATATGCTGGTACTGAGCTCATGCAGCAACAGGTGTGTGAGGGACAGGGAGGTTGATGTAAGTGTAAGAGACAGGCTGAGAGTGACAGAATGTGTCACAGAGTCACCGGCAAACTGAAATATGTGTGTATTGTATTGTATATGCTTACTGTTTTTCACTTTTATTCCTATGAATTCTGTACAATTTCTTGTGCAATAATAATATGGAAGTGTTTGACCATGTTGACTACATGTCTGATTTGTATATGATCCTGTCAAATAGTGCCTATTGACAATTTCTTTGCAGACCGGAGGTGTTAAAGAGCGTCTAGTTCAGCTGCAGCACTGCATGCTCTCTCTCCAGGAAACAAGGGGACCCTGGAGTCAAGGTGGCCAGGAGAGCAACTCTCTAGGGGCCATCCTGGCACTAATGGCCGCTGTGCTGACAGAGTGTGACCTACACTGTCACAGCCAGGCCCTTGGGGCGATGGCCAAACGTCTGGGTTAGTAGTGCACACATATATCCCCCACCTTTACAAAACACACAGATGCAAGAACACACACACACACACACACACACACACACACACACACACACACACATGCCAGTGTAGTCACTCCCACACACATGGTAAACAAAACCTCAATGAGGCCTGCTAAGTGTCGGTCATAGGTGAGTGCATCGGAATTTAACTGTGTGGGGAAGGATGAGGACGAGGGAAACTGTATGGCTCTGAACATTTAAAGAGCTGCCATCCAAACCGGAACATCCTCATACAGTCAGTCCATAAAGTTCAAAGTTCAAACTGTGACTGCCGCCATGTTGTCTCACCCAGTCTGTGTGTGGTTGACAGAGAGTGTTGCTGTGGGAAGAGACGGGGAGAAAGACCTGCTGCTGTTCCTGAGGAGCATCACTCAACATCCTCCTACAGGTGAAACCACTGAAGCACAGTCACAATGTGAACTTTGACTTAACATTTCTGGTGCAAAGGAGCAAAGGAGAGCAGACTTGAATGTAGAACCCTATATAAAAGTACGAAATGAAAGCAGAAGAAAATGACTGCAGCGCAATGGCTGCTCTTATAGTGACATCAAATGTTCTGTCATTGTCAGTTGCCCCCACAGAAAGGTTACATCCTCAAGACTGTGCCGAGATTTACAGGCTGGGGATCAAAGAGAGTGGCATCTACACCATCCAGCCCGACCTGCACAGACCAGCGCTGGAGGTATTTCAGCTTCACCACACTCATAAAACTCTGACCCTCTGATTTTACTCTGATTTTTTTATAGACCTGCATGCTCTCTGTGGATCAGTCAAATATCAAAGTCTTTGTTTTGGCTCAGGCTAAATGTGACATGGAGACGGCGGGCGGTGGGTGGACAGTGATCCAGAATCGTCAGGATGGATCGCTGGACTTCAATAAGACGTGGCAGGAGTACAAGGAGGGCTTTGGTGGTCCGCAGGGAGAACACTGGCTGGGGAACGCCGTGCTGTTCGCGCTCACCTCCACTGGCCAACACCAACTGCGTATTGAGCTGGAGGACTGGTACCAACAGAGGAGACACGCCATCTACAACAACTTCAAAGTAGCCACCGAGTCACAGAGGTGAACATGTCAGGATGTACAAGTTCTCCGTCAGATGGTCACAGGTCGATGTAATAAGACAGACTTTTGTCGAAGACTTGTTTCAGGATGGAAAACTTATGACACAGTACTGAACACTGTCAGCTTATGAGTCCTGACGATGTGGTCTGATGTCATACTTTAACTAAGAAAATCCCATTGGTGTGAAATGTGACTTAGATTTTTGACTGTTACACACATAATGGATTATAACTGAGAATATTTTCCCTTTTTTTCATGTGTGTTATTTCATGCACCTTAGATGTCAACCCACCAGAGTATTGATAAGGGACTTTCCAATATTGTGTAAGATAACAACATCATCATCAAAACCTGTTTTATACAGTATATTTGGATGATTGGTGCTCCTCTATTCAGCAGAGATGAAACTGATGCATTGAAGCTTTTACAGTCTCATGGAGGCCCAACACCTTACTAACACACTTAGTGTTGGTTATTGCTTTAACCTGATAGTTACTTAACCCATCTTTTATCACACTGACTCTTCCAAATGCTCTCTCTCTTGGCCAGGTACCGTCTTACAGCACGGGAGTACTCTGG
Source organism: Aeoliscus strigatus (assembly GCA_901007665.1). Classification (NCBI taxonomy): domain Eukaryota; kingdom Metazoa; phylum Chordata; class Actinopteri; order Syngnathiformes; family Centriscidae; genus Aeoliscus; species Aeoliscus strigatus. Next base: position 95,635 of record CAAKHB010007768.1, read on the forward strand.
TGATGCAGGTAATGCCTTGAGCTACAGCAAACGATACAACCATGATGGCAGATCCTTCAGCACTGCCGACAGAGATCACGACCGTTATGCGGCTGGAAACTGTGGTCAGTACTATGGTTCGGGCTGGTGGTTTGACGCCTGCCTGGCAGCCAACCTGAATGGACGGTACTACCGGGGGCGCTATAGTGGGGTGACTAACGGTATCTACTGGGGAACATGGTACATCCTGACTGACGGACGAACTGGAGAGCGGTACTCCTTCAAGAGAGTGGAGATGAAGACAAGACCCCGCAACTTCATTGGTTTATCGTAAAGATAAAGTGTCCCTGAAGAATAAACTACTATGATAGACATATCAGTCACAGATGGGAAGCATTGACAATCAAGATGTTTTAGTCGCTGTCTGGACTTCACAATAGAGCAGCTTTCAATTCACTAAATACGCAGATGGCAGCTAATAAATGATTTTAAAGCATTCACTGGCTAACTATTTGGATACTTTTTCTCTCCATGATACACAAACAAAGAAACTAGACTACTTTTAGATTTTTCTTTCTTTGAAATAAACTTTCTGTGTTCATCTATTTTTAATTCCGACCGACCACTCACTGTTGTATTGATGATTAGCAGAGCTGCAGTTCTGTCTCAAACTAGATGATAAAGAGGTTAGTCAAGACCTGTCGAGTCATTTCAACAGTCAACTTTGTGTTTCAGTGCCTCCAAATGCACACACCGACAAATATTTACAAACGTGAAAAAAGCAGTGAAAGGAAAAACAAACCAAAAAATCATCAAACATACCACTTACAGTCATAACAATATCATAGTACTCTCATGGCAAATTTTCTGCAACAGAACAGAGTCCTGCTGGCTGAAGCACCACCCCTTTCAGTCCCACTGGATGTAATAATTACTTATAACAATTATTAAGAAAATAAAAATTCTTATTTAAAGTTTTATGTCAATTGTACACACACATTGTTATGTTATTAAATAGAGACGTAATATTTCACAGAAATAAATATATCATATCATACACACACGCACACACACACACACAAAGAATTCCTAACCCTCAGCTGATAGGAGGTATGAATATGTGATTGAGTCGTTTTCACCTTCATCTTTTTGCTCCAAACCATTCCCAAACCAGTTCTCACTGGTTTTAACAGTATGTCTTCTCTTTGCTTGTAGTATCAGTGCAGAAATCACAGGGTTTGAAAACTCAAAGCCCCCAGTTCTGCCCCCTGGTGGATAAACATCACGTTGAAAGAATGGTAAAATCCTCATGAGGCCTGTCGTTCTATTATTCCAACTAAACCTACTGTCAGTGAGATATTCTAGTAAAATGTTCTGTAATGCCGAAGAACAGTCCCAATCACACATCTCGAAACCCTCTCCTGTTTGACTTCTTCTGCCTTCATCATGCTGCTACTTTTCTAACAGTCGTCCTTTCCTCTTCTTCTCTCCTCCTTTTTTTTTTTTTTTCACCTGTCCTGTCCGACAATTTGACGATCAGCATGGTTTGCTGGATGCCCTCGGATGTCAGTCAGTTTTGCTGTGTGGAGCTCACTGCACCTAGCTGATGG
>CAAKHB010007768.1:105378-124365 GCA_901007665.1 Aeoliscus strigatus
CAGTGAGGTTGGAATCTTGCCACCATGGACGTCAGCAGAGGAACAGCCGGATCACACTGGACCCGAAGAACTGGAATAGTGTGTGGAGAATAAGTGAAGAAAAGGGATTAGTTCACTTCAGTGTGAACTAATCTAATCTAATCTAATCGACTCTCTTTCTCTAAAAGTTCATCCTGATTATTTCCCTTCTTCCACATAAATGCACTGACGTCAGAAATCGGCGTCGAACAGGCGGCGTGGACCGGCGGGGGTACACGCGCTCCCTCTTCAATTATTACCTGTCAATCGAGTGGAGAAGAAGGAGGAGGTGGTGGAGGAGATGGAGGAGATGGAGGAGATGGAGGAGATGGAGGAGCAGGAGGAGGCTCTACAACCACTTGCAGACAGCGTCCATTCGGCCAGGTTCAGGTGTTTACCACGTGACCAGAGTCCAGTCAGACATTGTGAGTCACTTTATTTCAATAAATCACTTTGTTTATGAGACAACAGCATGGACTGATGTCTGTCAACTCGCGGACATGAGACAACAACATGAGTGAATGTACTGCAAGTACAATTCCACATGTGAAGTATTCTGACGTGTGCGTCACGCCCCCCGAGCCTCTGCGCAGTCTCCCATTGGCTGAGACGAGGCTGGCGCGGAGGCCCCGCCCCCAGACGGACGGTCCTCCTGGCTGTCACACAGTTACATGTTGATTCTGGTCCCAGTGGACGGAGTTCGCTGACACCAGGGGAGGACCGGACACCAGACGCACTCCGACCAACTTCACGCCGACGTGACAGCGTCCTGCCGGGAGATACGACGAGAACGTACAACTACTTTGGCTCGACAGAGGTGCGACATGTTGGTCACTGCAAAGCTTCTGCTTGTTAAGATGTTGAGATGCTGTGATGGTGGAGATGGTTGTGGAAATGTGACTGTGTGTGGAGGACTCTCTCTCTCTCTCTCTCTCTCTCTCTCTCTCTCTCACACACACACACGCACGGCTGCTCAGCCACTCTCCTTTTTAAATATTAACATCTGCATTTGCGTCTTGCAGGTTTCCAGTGTCAAAGGGGACTCGGTGTCCTGGAGAAAAGAGGAGTCGAAGCAGTAGTCGTCCGCTGTAAATGGCCACTGACAGGATCTCCTAAAGGACAACGACGACATATTTCCGATCTTGTGCCTTCTCTTTGGATTTCCTTGGACTTGAGAAGCTGCCCAGAGATGGATGTGGCGGCGGATCAGCCCCGGTGGATGCACCACCCCGCCGTGCTGAACGGCCAACACCCAGACTCTCACCATCACGGCTTGGGACACAACTACATGGAGCCCACGGCTCAGCTCCTGCCCCCGGACGAGGTGGATGTTTTCTTTAACCACCTGGACTCGCAGGGAAACCCGTACTACCACAACTCCGGCCGGGCCAGAGTGTCCTACAGCCCGGCGCACGGTGAGAGCCCCATGGGTGTCACTCTGACGGATTCATCTCTTCTTTAACACAGAAAAACTGTGTTTTTTGTTTGTTTGTTTGTTTGTTGTGTGGACTGATTCATCTCTTCTTTAGGACAGAAAAGGGTTCTTGAGATTTATTATAGTTTCAATATTAAAAGTGCGTTTGGCAGCTTTTTCCATTCTAAAATGTGAACCTCCAATGAATTAGTGACAATTGGTTTTATTAGTTTTAATGTGCCTTCAACGTGCCAACCATTTTTTGGGGCCTGTTTTCACCTCCGTGTGTCTCATTGCAGCTCGTCTGACGGGGACTCAGGTGTGCCGGCCTCACCTCATCCACAGCCCGGGGATTCCCTGGCTGGACGGAGGGAAAGCAGCTCTGTCGGCCCACCACCACCACCACCACCACCACCACCACAACGCCTGGGCCGTCAGCCCCTTCAGTAAGCCCAGCCTGCACCACCCCGGCTCCGCGTCCCCCGGCGGCCTGTCGGCCGTCTACCCGTGCAGCAGCAGCAGCAGCAGCTCCAACTCGGCCTCCGCGTCCCACTCCAGCCCGCACCTGTACACTTTCCCCCCGACGCCCCCGAAGGACGTGTCCCCGGACCCGGGGTCGGCGTCTCCGGTGTCCAGCAGATTGGACGAGAAGGAATCTATCAAATACCACGTTTCGTTACCGGAGGGGATGAAGATGGAGGGTTCGAGCCCGCTGAGGAGCAGCCTGGTGTCGATGGGTGCTCAGACCCCCTCCACCCACCACCCCATACCCACGTACGCCCCCTACACCCTGCCCGCGGCCCACGAGTACGGCAGCAGCCTGTTCCACCCCGGCAGCCTGCTGGGCCCCTCACCCTGCTTCAGCTCCAAGAGCAAAGGCAAGACCCGGTCCTGCACCGGTGAGTCCCCCTGGAACACATTTACTCGTTATTCTCCATTTACGATCTGATCAGCTCGGTTCGGAACAAGTTCGACCCCCTGAGGCTGTTTGCAGCATCATTGTGTACATGTATATTACATGTATATACATCTATACACGCGGGAGTTTATTTGCATCGTTTCACATTTCACGTGCATATTTTGTTGATGTCATACCGAGGTATTCAAATTACTGGAACATGACAAATGTTTTTTTTCTTTCTTTCTTTTTTTCTCTATGATCATGAACGTGTAAATATATAATTTTCATAGTCCGGAAAAAAAGCCATTGCTGTGCATCTGTTTTTAAATCTGTTTAAATCATTTGGGTTTGAGTCTGTGTATAATTTAATTTTTTGAACATTGTGATTTATTTATAAACAACGACAAATCACATTGGACTAATACTGGGCCGTTTTTCTTCATACATATAAATATTTTCCGAAACCTAACTTCTCTGACTATGAGTGCTAATTTCTGATTCTGTAATGAGGCCTTAGATGACTGCACCAGTTCACAGACTAAAAACCTCAGTATTAGTTTCTCCGAAAACTTCTGACTCATGTATGGTGACAATTCAACTGTGTTGAAAAAGTTTAAGAGTAAGAGGGGACCTCACTGATTAAAAAAGTGATAATAAAAAGAATATGTTCTTTTAAAGAGATGTTGTTTGCAAATTGAGCCTTTTAGGGGTTATTTGATTAATAAAAAACAATGAATGATTTTTTGTTAGATTTAAAATATGTCTATAATCAACAGGCTGAAATGTCCAAATTTAATATTTTCTTTAAATGAAGAATCAATGTTAGTTTCATGACTTTGACTGTCACGGAACAAGTCTGAAGGTGTTTTTATCTGAGAATACAATTGCATTTCAACTGCATTAATTTAGAGTAAAAAAATCCTGATCATTGTCCTCGGTCACCTAGTGATCACACAAAATAAATTCTATACTCTGTTGGAAAAAAAGAACAACAGCAAAAATAATAAAATCATCACTGATGACACCCAATGAGCAAATGCAAATGTGCTAGAGAATTGGATTTAAGAAAACTGTGCTGATGTCAGTGTGTGTTTTCCTTCAGAAGGGCGAGAGTGTGTGAACTGTGGAGCCACATCGACACCTCTGTGGCGACGGGACAGCACCGGACACTACCTGTGCAACGCCTGCGGGCTGTACCACAAGATGAACGGCCAGAACAGACCACTAATAAAACCCAAACGCAGGCTGGTGAGTCCACTGTGTGTGTGTGTGTGTGTGTGTGTGTGTGTGTGTGCTGTGGGGCTAGTAAACAATAAAAGAGTGTAAGGTGGAGGGGACACAGAGGAGGCACAATTCCAGGAAAGTTATATTTTCCCAAAGGGTTTCCAGGCATTGTTCCTCTTGCTCACCTCTTGCTCCCTCGGCTCATGCTGTTAGCACAGAGCGACTATATCTGTTATCATTATTACCATTATTACTGCTACTTCTGATACTGTGATAGCAGCGGAGCACATCGTTCCTCACAATGAGTAAAGCTTTCCTTGTGTGCGACATGGAGAAGATCATCTCTGTCCAGAAAAGTCTGTTTGAAAAATAAAACAAAAATATTCTTTGGACATTGTTTTGCTGGTTTGGGTTAAACTCTGAAATTCCAGGCATCTTGAATGTTAAAGGCATTAATTATTAATGCAGCGCTGTACAGTAAATAATATGTGCAGTTTAAATAGTATCGTTGCCCACAAAACAACGGTTTCTATCTACCCTACTTTTGGCTATGAAACGTTACTAATCTGGTATCTTAGTCTGAAAAGCATTTGCACCACTTATGTGTAAGCCCATGTCTTCAAACAAAAGAAGAATGATAAAAAGTAAACAGTGATGAAAGTATGCAGATAGTTCAAACAACGAATGCGTGTGTTTGTGCGGCTGCACGCAGGCTGTTGAGGCTCTGAGTCGACATCACTGAAACTTTTCCATAGAAAATAGATCTGAACTGCACACAACTGTTGAATACTGAAAAAAAGCACTTGAACATTTCTCCTCAGCGTGTTTCAGCTATAATAGCAATTGGGCCATATATCATGGTTTCCGTATGGCTCACCGGGACCCGCAGCGCTCCAGCTTGTGTTCAGTGGCAGCAGCCTTCCAGTTGTTTCCTATCCGGATATCTGACCGGTCCAGATAAAGCAGCGTCTGTTTCCTCCCACGGCCCCATAAATGAGCTCAGGCCTCGTGTTCTAGTGGTCAAGCTCTGCATCCATGACACACAACACAAAACACTTTGTGGAAAGGTTCTAGAGGACTGTGAAAGTTCATGATTACAGAAAATAACCACTGCACACTTATTAAGATCAGTCAATTACACACGAGGCTCCAGATTAATGTTAACATTGTCTGTGGAATGAGGCCTATCTCAATCCAAAGCGTGAAATAATGAGACGTGACCAATCCTCACATATTAATCTCCAGTCACTCTGTGCATATGACATTTAAAATGAAAAATGGTATATGTCTTTGAATAATCAGTTTGTCATATCCACAGTGTGAAAATCACCTGTGTGCCTGACGGAATGTCAATTACTACAAACAACGAATCAAAACACAAATAATTAAGTCAGTGAATTTAAACAACAGCATTAGTATTGTGATAATGGACTTTTTAGACAGGTAACCTGTATTTATTTATTTGTTCTGTTTATTTCTAGTTTGTCTTGACTCAAAGATTAAAATAATATGATGAACAATAATTGTTGGAGTCGTCATCATCCTCATTAAACTGGTTGGAAGATTGAAGTCCGTTTGGGATCGTAAGCTTCAGTCTAAAGCTAATCGGTGTTTTGTTTTGTTTTCTTCAGTCTGCTGCCAGACGAGCAGGAACCTGTTGTGCCAATTGTCAGACGACAACCACCACACTCTGGCGGCGCAATGCTAATGGAGACCCGGTGTGCAATGCCTGCGGCCTCTACTATAAGCTGCATAACGTAAGTCTGACTGACGGTTGCCAGGTTGGACCCCTACAGGCTCTAATAGACTTTAGGTGAAGGCTGTTGAGACGTGGCTAGAGGAGACCGTGAGTGAGGGTTGTTTTCCTTCCACAACACAATTGGACTCAATGCGTTTTTCTTTCTTTGTGAATGCTTGTTCTCTGGTGGGTGGAATCCCTTGAGAGTAACAATGGTGAGACTGTTACTGAGTGGAGTCTATGAATAACATTAAGACGGCAGGCATCAGAATCTACTGTATCCCCAAAAGATGATTTCAGTTTGTCTAAATGTTCACATCCTGACAGCAAACCTGACTTATATTTATTTGGGTCATTAGTCTGGAGCATTTATCCATACAAACAGCAGCCACAGTGTCAGTGACAGCAACAGGAGTAAATTATGAATATATTCTTTTAAATGTTTCTCAAATTTTGGCTGTGGAACAGTTTTGACACATTTATGAGGCAGAAACTGTCGAGCCTGAGCCTTCAACAAATACTAATAGTGATAATGATAATTATAATAACTGGTTTTAACCTCTGACCTATAAGTGCGTCTCTCACCGACTAATCATACTCTGAATCGCTTTTGCAGGTCAACCGGCCTCTGACCATGAAAAAGGAGGGAATACAGACACGCAACAGGAAAATGTCCAACAAATCCAAAAAGATCAAGCGGTGCAGCGAGAGCTATGAGGAGTTTACCAAAAGCATCCAAGACAAGAGCGCAACCTTCAGCTCTCTGGCTGGGCACATGTCCATGGGCCACATGGCCCCTTTCAGCCACACTGGACACATGCTCCCCACACCCACACCCATACACCCCTCATTTGGCCACGCACACCACTCCAACATGGTGACGGCCATGGGGTGAGGGAGCGAGGAACGTTACGGACACTGAGATGGTGACATGAAGGGGGATGACCACGGTGTGTCAGTATAGGTGTGTCTTCATCTTGATTGTCTCTTGATTGATTATGCAAACGGTATGTCGGAGGGAAGATGAATGGTGGGAGCAAAGGACACACTTCCTCATCTATAGGTACCAGACTCATTGGTGGGAGGACGGAGAGTCTGCTTCCTGTGAGACAGCACGCCAACACAACAACGTCATCGCGCATCGTCGCTTGACTCCAAAGGATCATACCGACTGCCGAGATTGTGCCGAGCAGGTTTATGGCAACTGTGAATATTGTAAATGAGTGAGCGGGAAGAATGGAACCATCCCCACTTGCAACGTCAAATGAAAATATGCTGGATTTTTTTTTCCCTCCCTCAAGGACGATTTTAAAGAAATTTTCACAAAACTCGCAAGCAAACACAAAAGGTTTATGAATCCTAATTTGACACTTTATTCTTCTTATTATAATTATTATTATGATTGTTCAGATAATTTATTTTCACTTTTTTTTCTTTTACTATATCACCGGAATCATAATATGGATACTGTTACAATATATTTTTAGCTGAGCTGATCAGCATTTATACTCGTAAGAAATAAATCAAGTTCATGATCACATCTGGTCCTTCTGTTCAACAGTAGTCAGCATCCAGGTCGACTGCATCATGTATGATAAGATATAAGAATGTCCTTGTTCTCATCTACAGCTCACTTTTAATCTTATTATAGCACATGGAACGGTATCTTCTGTGCATTGTTGACTCCTTTGCATCCCTGTTTGTCACCAGAGCACCAGATTAAAGGAATAGTTCGACACTCTGGAAATGATCTATTTTCTTTGTTAGATAAGAAGTTAAACAGCTCTGTTATAACAGTAAAATCAGCCTGTTTAACTGCATCTAATCAAGGCTGAATTGACACTTTGAAACAAGTGGACAGGCAGTACAGTACAGTACAGTACTTCATCTAGTACTTGCATTGCCTGTTGTACTCACATGCATTTGTGCAAAATCATGGAAAAAAAGAATTTGCAGCTATGATGCAAATGACATAACTATGGTGAGTGTTCTTTCATTTAATGTCCTGCAGCACAAACATATAGGATCTACATATGATGTTTTGAAAGGGTGGTAAAACTTGGTAAACGGCTGTTCACATGGAAGAAATCTCTCCTGGTGAGTGTCGTCTGTAACTCGGATTAGCGTTATGAAGCCTGGAGACGACCCAGTTCAACCACAGAGCAGCACACTATTTCCTCGCAAGACGTCTCTGACCTCTGACCAACGAAGCACTTACTCTGTCCCACATTTCACTTATTCAGACACTTTTAAAATGCTTCTTAACTCAGGAGAAAGATATATGACTCACACCCACATACACGCAGCCCCAATTCCTTCGACCATGTTTGCTGAACAAACTCAATTACCCGAATCAAAAAGGAGGACAGAAGTGGTCAGAGTCAGAGAGGTGAAGGACGTGGTGGTGGAAGGAGTTCAGAGTCCTGAAGAAGAAGACGGGGTCACACTTATCGCCATTATCTCAGGATCCTAATGTTCAAGAATAAGATATGAGGATCAACCAGCTCTAACGTCACAGAAAATTCTCCACGCGTAAAGAAACAGTGAGACAAATATTACAAATGAGATCCTAAAACGTTGGACATGTAAAATGTTTTGCTCTGAAAATATTTCCTGTTATCTTTAATAACCTCTTACAGAATGAGTGAACGAATTAGAAAAAAAAGATTGGCCAAGTAAAGCCAAGTAAAAACAGTTCTCCATTTTAAAAATTGAATTGTGACTACTGCCGACATTTTGGAAAACTTAGAATCTACCATACATACTTTACAACAGAAATGTGAACTGGAGGTGTGGTTCAATCACTTGGTCAGACTTTGGTCCACACTCGTGTTTTCACTTGGACTCTTGGAACCTTATGACATACAAAACGTCATACTCTCCCAAAACCCAAAGTGGTTTACATCTAAAATGATTAGCAAATGATTTATTTAACTAAAATGATTGTCTAATTACTGAAATGTTCCAAATTATTTTGAGATAGATATAGATATATAATTTTGCAGAAGATATATTACATAACAGAATAATCCCGAATGTATTTTACCAGTTTACCAGTTTACGAGTTTAGAGCAGTGGTTCTCAGCTTCTGAGGATGATGATTCAAGATATTTTCTAACTTTTATTTTATTTTAATTTGAATAAAGTTCATGTTCCATAAAGCTCATACAAGAGAACTATATATTTTTATGTTATTTTAAAGTTGATTTGAAAATGTGAATCTGTTGACTTAAAAGTTTGAAGGGGAAGCCTCTACAATTCTGTAGCGCTTGTTCAGGAATTTTTTCAGACTTGTAACTCCCTGAAGACTTTTCTGACTTGATTTAGAAGAATAGGACAATGAGTTCTGAACACCGTGAACACCTTCTACAATAAAAATACAATACAACTGTGATGTAAGAGGAAAATATAATACTGGATACTGATAACCCATTTAGACACAATCAGTATTACAACTATGCATGTTGAAGTGTGGGACAACCAACATGTGTTTACTGTTTTCAACACGTTTGATAATAAGCAACTGATAATAAGTGCATGACTGTTTACTAAAAGTACTTCCACAGTTGTATTGACTCCTTTCTGGGATACCATGACGTGCTCATTAAATCTTTGGCCACACCACGTTCTCAGAGGACCAGTGAATGTGGGCTGTGTCATATCTGCACCAGCGGGAAGGTCGGTGTCATTCGGGATTCAAACGGTAAAAAGGTTTTATCTCTGCTGGGATCTTCAGATTATGAAAGTGCCAGAAAAGAAACGACAGGCTGCTATAGGTGATCCTCACAATAAGAAACCAACAGACCCACTGACATACTCTCACTGGGCCTGAAGTGTGAATATGAATACTAAATACCTTCAAGTTGAAGAAAACCCACGTGAGTATTCCGTAAGATGAATCCTCTCTGCACCTCACCCCAAATGGGATGGTTCCTTTAGGAAAGCAGATCAAACCACTATCACCCATGAAGACTCAGGAGTGCTTCGGTGCTTCGCTGGTAACTCACTTCTACAGATCGCTTCTTCCTTCAAAACAGGACCACTGGGGAAACACGACAGGACACAGTCAGCACCGGTCAGCACTAGTTGGGGACAGTCAGCATGGCAAGTTAGCTCAGAAATCTGCTTGAATCGGCAAGTGTATGAGGAACAGCCTCAATACGACCTGCGTTGAAGCCAGTCAAACATCTTTGAACTTTTAGAACCAACTCTGGATGCAATCAAGTCGTGTATACTGATTACTGACCCAACTGCAAACACATGCTGCAAAAAGCCAACGTAAAAGACAAGGTGGGACGCAGGTTACGGCGTCAGAAGACGAACAGGAAGTAGTGGAAATGATGAGCAACTATGATGAAGAGGGGGGGGAAGGAGGAAGATGGCTGACAACGTGAAACTATGGATGTAGTGTACAATGTACAAGCCACATTGACTTGGCCCATTTTTTCTTCTTTGTAGATTTCTCAGAGCAGATCGCTGCACAAACAACAGCAACGGAGAGACGCTTGACGACCATGTTTGTTTACACTGTCACTAGACACATAGACATGGTCGCTCTCGCAAGAGTTTGATGCGTTCAGCCGGCTTTTTGTTTGAGAGATCATCATCGTCTGTGACGATCTGCTGAGACCAGACAGGTGGTAGGTTCGCCAAATCGTTTCCAAAAGACTATTTCCTGTGAGAATGTAGTGAGAGTTGTGTAGTGTGTCACAGCTCGAGAGGATTGTGCATGAGAAACACGCTGACTGAAAGCCAGGTTCTGCAGAAAAGGTGACACGGTGAAAAGTGGGACAGTCTCCAGTCCACACCCGATCCACAACCACTGACGCGTCCCTTTTCTTCTCCCTTCGGACTTGGACAAATTTATCCCTCTTGTCTCCAAACAATCATCCCTTTTCTTCTGGCGCCAATGACAGAAGCAGGGAGGATTCTGCAGAGCGGGTGGGAGAAATAGATTTGCCCCACAGAGCAACACTGTAGGCCTGAGGCCAGTTGTCGTGCTGTGTTAGAGCCCCTGGGACTGGGCGTCTTGGCCTCACTATCCTATAACACAGTGGACAAAAAGCCAGAGGCTCAGCCCTCAGGAAATCTGAGAGGCGGGGTAACTAGGCCGGGAGGGCAGGAAGGAGGGGAGGAGGGGAGGAGGGGCAAAACTTCTCAGGTACATCGCACCTAAGCTGCCATCTGTGACTGAAAGGGCAAGTGGACAAACCATCAGCAACCCACTGACAACAATCCACCGACAGACGCACACACACACACACACACAAACAGCACAACAGCAATCCACACAGTACGCATGTATCTTCCTTTGTGAGTGTGTGCAGAGCTACAAAGACACACACCAATCTGACTTCATGTGAATGTCTCCTCCTTCGTCCGAACTCTACCGGCTACTTGTCGTCTCATAGCTACAGTTCCCGACTGCTCTTGGACACTGACTTCACTTCAGTGCTCCAAACAAATCACAATGTTCCATGAGCAGTTTGAGAGAGTGGATGTAATAATTTCCAGGAATGTTTGCTGGAGGCAAAGTGTTTCCTCACTGCTGACCCTCTCCTGACCTGCTCAACATATATTTAGTAACAGCTCAGAGCACAGAGACCGTGGCTGCAGACCAAAGTCAGGAGGGAGATTAAGGCAGAATGAGAAAACGAGATGAAAAGAGAAACTTCTGATACCAAGAGGTAGTGACAAAAAGATGGACGAGGGAAGTGGTGGATGGAAAATGGCCAAGGAGAGTTTGTGGAGTGCGTTGGAACCTGTGATGTTTTGTCTGTGGTTTGTCTGGTCGGCCTGATCCACTTTCAGCAAACTTGGTTGAGAGGTGCAGCAGGAGCCGAGGAAGAACCCGCCACGTCTTGGCGCACGTCTATTAAACACAGAGAAGAACCATTTGGTAAAAGGAACAACTCATTGCCAGAAAGGACATTTTGCTGATGGGACAGTTTGAGGTTGGTTTGAGTCCACGCACAGACGACTGCAGGTTCATCCTCAAACACACACATTTCTACATTCACACAACATGCGCAAAAACTCTGAATTTTACCAAGAATATTTGTTGTATTTCTGGTCTAAATGTTTCATTTCCAGCCATAAAAAGATGTCATTACACTTAAAATAAGACACACCAATCGACATTTCACTTGTTTCAAGCATTTCACTTGAAAAAAGCAGAAAAATCAGCCAGTGGAGCAAGATTTTTTTGCTTGAAATAAGAAAAGAAAACATTTTGCTCCATTGGCAGATTTTATATTTGTTTAATGTCAAAATTTAGTTGAAACAGGTGAAGATACTTTTTCTGGCGATGTGTCTTATTTAAAGTGTAAAGAGATTTTTAACTAGAAATCAGACGTTTGATTAGAAATAAGACAAATACTCTTGGTAAGATTTGGTTTATTTTCAGTGTAGCCAGCTGCTCAAGGCCCCTCAGACTAACAGAGATAAAATGGGATTTTTCTAAACTCACCATATTCACTATATACAGATCATGTGTAGGTTCTATCACTTTATTCAGCAGAATCACATTAGCAGTTACAGTATTAATCCATAATGTAAGTGTTGAATCCACCCTCAGCAGTATCCTGTCACCTTGGCAACGTTCTACCTGCAGGTGACTCCTCCCCTCTCCTTCCCATCAACAGGCAGCTTTTCTCTGGTCTGTGGATAGATGGATGGATGGATGGATGATGGATGGATGTTCGTGTCAAACTTATTTGTTTTGGACAGTGAGCTGCCTCTTGTGTTCATCTCAGTGATGGGACCACACAACACACACACACGCTCACATCTGTCTTTGTCATGGATTCTCACACAAATGTATGAAGATTTAAGTTTAATCACAGAAGCATCCTGATGTGATGTACATTTACATCTCTCTCCCATTTCTTATTTCACCTAATTGCCTTTTTGACAAGTGCAGTTTATCATCTTTCACCATTAAGTTGCTTTTCATTTCCTCTCCTTTTTATTGCTTTTCTTTTATATAACTTACATCCTTTTTTAACCTTTCACTCCCCCACCTGAGCATCGGTTTCACCTCATATCTGCATGCAGACGTAGATAATGGATTGGATTCACCAACAAAATCAGAGAGAAACAGTTTTATCATATTTCGTATGTGAGCTCATATTGTATTGTAGCACTGGTTTAAGACGAGACACAAACACAACAACTTTCACACACTTAGGTGGGGCACAGGATGGAAATCGGGCCAAAAGAAATTGGAGACATTGATGTGAACGCTGAGAGAAAAAAACAGGGCAGAAAAGAGATCTCCTCACCTGTAGCTTCTGCAGAGTGCAGAAAATAAGCAGAAGCCCCCACCCCTTCACCTTTGTAACTCGTTCCATATGCCTCTCCGCCATCTTTGACACATCTTTAATTTCCCTGCTATTGTTGCAGAGGCCATGACACCCTGGTGTATTGTCCTTTTTACAGCCCTGATATAATGACAATGTTTTGTCACCTGCAGAAGAGACGGTTTGTGTGAACTGAAATCACTGCAGGCATTTGCAGCTTACACAAGTCAGCGACCCTGCACACAATGTGTGTTTCCTCAACAGTTTAACCCCTTTAAACTGCCGCTCACGCAAACATGCACGTGCACTCAGACCAAATACGACCATTTCTGGTTTAATCACAGGTTTAATGAGACATTTTGAGCACAAATGAATAGATTTTCACCCAATAAAAAAAAATGTCGATGTGACGTAATTGCATTAAGAATTTATGAGTATGGCATGTTTAGAAAAATATTTGACAGTTAAGTTGCATTGTGTCTAGAATGTGACGCACATTAGACAGGTGCTTCTATTACTGTGTCAAAGGGTCAGTTTTCTATTCCTGTCACTAGCTGAAGTACTAAATGCACTAATACAGCTCTGGTTTGCTTGTATATTAACAAGCCGCCAGACCCCACAGGCCATCTGGAACAGGTTTACACAGTGTTTCAGGAACAAAACCACGCAAGGAGAAGAAACCATCAACCTGTAGAATAAAAACAAATGCTGGGCCAATTTTATAACACAGTTAGAATCAGTACAATAAAATCAATGTCAAATACAACAACAAACCCTGAGGACATTCTCCCTCTGGTATGCATGCAATATCTGAGCCCAGACTTTCACACACATCCTGCTGGTACTCAGTGTAACAAAATCCATCTATCGGCTCCAAAACGGGATCTTTCAAGGAATAAACAAGATCAAACTGCTCGCTTACACCCGCTTATTGTGCTTTTTATTGTCATTTAAGAAAATACTTCCTTCATGGACCAATGCCCCGGGCCACAAATTGAGACAATGCAGCTCAGATTGCGGTGACAAGCAAGCCAAGAAGTTCCTGGACAATCGCTATGGATTGTGTGACGCTGTGAGGTTATTAGTCCATGATCTGAAACCTCAGCCTACCCACGTCTACGCTCCACTCCGCCTATGAAGTACACCTGGTACTGTGCTGTACTCCTGTTACAGCTGCATGTCTGCTTCAAACACCCTGAACTCCAGCATCACCGTCTGTCAGAGCAACATACTTACATGGAATAAGGTTTACCTATGCCTTTGGAAAGTTTTTGTATCATGAATATCTGTTTCATCTGCTCTTAATCCAAATGTGTTAATTATGCAGCCTCCATTATCGTGTGCCATAAAAAATACCTAATTTATTGCAATAGATTTGAACACTTTTAATGATCATCTGGAGATCATCTGGAGATTTGTTGTGTGTTTTTGTCATGCTTGTGTCGTCTTGAAGAATAAATTTAATTCCTCCACACTTTATGCATCTGTGAATGATGCCTACCAGACCTGAGTGAACAAGTCAGCATTCCACATTCGTAGGAGAACAGTGGACAATTGCTTACTCCTTTACATTGTAAAATTATTGTACCCCCCCCCCCCCAATACATTTACTACAACAATCATGTGAAATCACACTCTTTCTTATATTATTTTTTTCACAGCTTGATGTTTTCATATGATAAGATATGAGTACTGCGTACATTTTTGGAAACAGCGGGACACCACCCTTTTACCTTTTATTCTCCATTTTGGTCAGTGTTTGGAGTGTATTGTGTGAGCCAGCAGCGCACACACAGTATATCACAGACACACTCACCTACAGATGGCGGCAGGGCTGCTGAAGGGTGTGTGTGATGTGGGGTAGCGGTCGGGGGGGGGGGGACGTGGTTCCGTGAATTTCTATTACAGGAAGTTGGGCTGGAGTCAGCTCTTACACCAAGGATGCTGGAACACTGGAGGCCCTGGGCCCCAACCGTGGGAGAGACAGGAGTGTTAGAAGGACGTCAGCTTCATGAACTCAATGCATATTAAACAACATCAACCAGGGAAGAAGAAATGTCAAACGTCAAATGGTTCACTTTCCTCTTCTTTCATCAATCAGGATGAGTTTTATTGCTTTTTTTCCCCCACCTAAGAACGTGTGCCTCTTAACAGTTGTAAGAGAAAATTGTATGGGACTGAGAAAAAAAAGGATGGAACTGATTGACAAAGGACACACGTCCTCTATTGACATCAGACCAACCTCCACCTCAGGTCACCTCATCATCTCTCACCCGTTAATCCCTTAATGACAAGCCAGCGAGAGTGAGAGTCGGCAGACAGGAGGTGTGAGAGAGAGAGAGAGAGAGAGAGAGAGAGATGGGGACACTGCAGTGACGGCTGACGACAACAGATCAGACTTCAAAAAACAAAAACACACAGAAAACAACAATACTGGTCATCAACATCTCACCCACATGTTGGGACAAACATCGCTTATATGCCTGTTTCTCTGTGAAGTGTGTGTGTGTCCGTGCGAGTTGTGTGTCAGTGTGTGTTTAGCTTTATACTCCTTTGTGAATGGGGGGCGGAGGGAGGGGGGGCAGCAGGGGATCATGTGACAAGAGTCAGACTGAACCCGGCGCCTACACGCTTCTCGGGGGTCATGCCGGGGTCGTCATGTGGCTACTGTGCCCACTGCCTGACATACAAATACTGAAAGACTGAGGTCGAGACGAACACACAAACTCAGGAGGAAATCACGATGACACAGGAACTGGCGGTTCATTTTCACATCACAAATATGTCTTCATTGCATTTAATATTTGTCTTCCACCACCGTCAGCGGTAAGAATCATTTCTTTCTCCTTCTTCTTTACACACACTCGACTGTAACCTGAGATTCTCATGTTCTGCCCTCGCTGTGTATTAGACCGAGCCATTAGTGACATCAACTGACAGAAAGACAAGTAGATCAAGTCAAGGGGACGTTGGGGAAATGATGGCAAACACAAGAGATGTAGCGAAAAATTTTCACTGTAAAGAGAGATGTTAGTTAAGATGAGAAAAGGAAGCAAGAGTAGATCGGGTTTCAGTGTGTTTTCATGTTCTATCCCCATTACATTCATGCGCCGGGGCCACTTAACTAATGCATAAAAAGCACTGTGATACCAACAATAAACAGCATTACACAGTGAATTAGAGTATGAGAGGCCACTGAAAAATGTAGACTGTGCATACTTGACCTCCTCCTCTTTCTCTAAACACTAGCAGTGCGATGACTAACTTCATTACCCTCGCCATTCCTCCTGGTGAGCGCAGCGAATTGAAACCTAATTACCACACCAGAGCCAAATTAAAAGCTTTTCCTCTCAATGGCTGCGATCCATCTCCTGACAAATGAACAGCGCCACTTCTGCTGCGCTAATGCTCACGTTCTCGCTCGCTGCATTCAAACATCATCATTCACGGCGGCATGCTGCCTTTGAAAGACCGAGGCAGCAGCTTTGACACCACAGTATCTCACAAACACTAATAGCATCCACATTCCAACACATAAGAGTGAAAGGAGAAAAGAAAGTCTGCCATTTGTTATTCAGTGGATCAGGGTGGGATCGTTTTCAAATGAGTCGTTTGTTTTCGGGGGTTTTTGGTCAAGTGTCATGTTTGGTTAGGTCTTCTCGCTGCCTCCATTTTATTTTGATTATCTTTAATCCAGCCAACATCTCGCTCCCATGCAGCCAAACAAAAGGCTAATTAAGCATCTTATTTAATGCTGAATTATTAAGACAGTATTCACTGCTGACAATACTACATAAAGAGATTCACACCTGCTAACACAATACAACATTTTAAAGACGAGCTGACTTGTTTCTCACACCATGTTCTTGTTCTGACTGTGTAATGTGTCCATCCCCATCGTTAAGTACTTGATGGGTTGCCATGACGTGTTGTACATATTTCGAGTTCTGAATAAATCTGAATACAGTCCTAATAACATGTCCTAACTCCACCAGCTAATATATCTTCATCTATTCAATTAATTCAGATTCATAATCCTGTCAAAGCTGTGGATTTGTTTCCAGTTGTCAGAATTGTTGTAAAATGGAAAATGACCATTTCAATTAAAGGATGCAAACACCAACGTTCAGGATGTACAGATATGAGATAGGAATATATGAGAAAGAGGGTTTTACACTCAGAAAACTGTTGTGTAACCACCAATATGACCAGCATGTACAATCAATGAAAGCATCGGTATTCACATATTAATGCTGTTGCCGTCCTTTGCAGCGTGACGTCAGTCAGAAGAATCAACTGCACAGAGTCGACTTCTTTGCATTGTTGAGTCCTATCGTGTCAAAGATGTACTTCTGGTCTCAATCATCTAATTTGCAGGTTGAACATTCACTATAATATCTTACTTCCTATGCACCTAGTAATTCATGACATCACATCTCAGTTACATATCAGATGTTGTGCTTAACCCAATGATGCCGTCTTTGAACAGATAGTAGGAAGGTCATCAGCCCGCCTCGCTGCTCGCTGCCACTTAACGGAGCTGAAGCACAGAAATCCACTATTATATCCTCGTATCTTGACTTTTCTGTGGAATTTCCACTTTTCCATGGGATTCCCGGCCGACTTACAGGAAGCAGTCAATGTCTGATTGTTTGGGGATGAAAACAGAAAGAGAGCTCCTCGTTCCAATCACTCTTCATTGTGTGGTCAAAACAAAGATGGTCAATGGAAAGCTGGTTTACAATGAGATTCCATCTGCAGTAGCTGATTGATTCACAACAACCCAAACCAATGCTAATATGTGCAAAGTGTACTCTTTCCATTAGAACGTGAATTCTTCGTCCTGGAAGAAATGGTTATCACATGGAGGGCAAAGTGCTCTTCATTTGAAAGTCTTTATCACTAGTCAATCGTGGCCGAACGGGTTTGGATTGACGAGCGAGCACTACCGCTCAGTCTGCAGGTACTAATGTCATTAAATTCCTGCCGTCTCCATCTCTGTCTGTCTTTTCTAATCCAGTTAGACACAATGAAACAGACCCAGATGGACACAGCAGAGGTCGGTTCCAAAACAAATTATTACAGTTGACTAAATCTCTCTGTTTCCTTATTAACGGACCACATGACACAAACATCCAAAAGAGAAAGATTTGGAGCCAGTGTGTCATATTTTCTGCCCGGCTCGTGGGTGACTGGCACAGAAAACACTCTGCGCATCCCAGGACCTCACCTTCCTGCTGACTCATACTGGGAGCTGTTTGTAACACACTTTGTAGCATCTGTCACAGAGTGAATGAGTGACGGAGGCTGGGTTTTAATTACTCTGAATACTTCAAATACACCAGTAACTGTTTTGTTTTTTGCAGTAAATAAAGAAATAGAAACAAACATAAAAAACATGAATGCACAGCAGCATTATATGACTTTGCTCACCAGCAGAAGTGATGGTGGTTTTATGGAACACTGATGTTTGTCATCGGAGTTCTCGCTCCGCTCTTTGTCACGCCAACAAAAGCTACTGTGGTCTGATCAGTAATCTTCGACTGGGCTGCTTGTTTGACGGAGCACAGCTGGGACCTCATCAGTGGACGCTACATCAGTAAGCTCATTGGAATTGAGCCATTATCGGGAAATCCACATATGAATTTGGTGCCAGAACAAATTCTTGTGACATAAATACTCATCATTTCAGGATGAGCTTGGAGATTCAAATTAAATGGGGATCCCCGCTCAATAAAATACTCCATTGCACCATAAGTGGTTAAAAATGGTGCTGCATCCTCCTCTCAACTGTTCCTTCGTGAGAGTTGAAGAGATGGCCAGTGGAGATGTTCGCTGCTACAGGGGGGAGAGATGAAAGACGTTTCTATTTCATGTTCATGAAGCATCGCTGCTCAGATGATGTGACACCAGCAGAGGTCCAGGTCTTATATGGAGCTGCTGCTCTCACCCTGCACTGCCCAACCAGCAGAAAACAACAAGCCTCCCTCTAAATCTCCTGCTGCCCCCCTCTCTCCTCTCATCATGGTAACCTTTCTTCACTTTGAGATAAGCACTGTGACTAATCTCCTACGCTCCTTCATCCTGGAGCACCTTCTTGTTTTAGTGTTCCACTTTTATCTCTGCTGCTCCATCCATCCATCCAGCTTCCCTTCCAACTTCCATCAAACCACAATGTCAGAGAGTTTGAACTTTACTGTGCTGTTGGACGCAAACACCCAGAGAGCATAGAGAGCAGGGAGCGTGTGAATCAGGTCTTTGTGCTTGGCTTTAGAAAAAGGTGTAAAGGGACGAGGGATCTGCAAGGCTTTGTCCCGGGAACATGATACACACAGCAGAGCAATAAAAGAAACTTCAATTTAGAAATTAGCCCATCAATCTGTGATCCCGC
>CAAKHB010007768.1:125519-138843 GCA_901007665.1 Aeoliscus strigatus
GTCTGCAGCACTTGTCCTTCAGCTGCAAACAGCTGTGTGTGTGTGTGTGTGTGTGTGTGTGTGTGTGTCTAATCAGGACATAGTGAACAGAGATCTAGTCTCCCTTTCACTGATCAGGGTAACAGGTGTGATTAATCCATCGTCGACTGTTCGAGTTCTATCTGAGCGAGATGAATCGTTGAGAAGCCCTGCTTCTTTAGAGTCAAAAGAGTGGTGGTGAGTGGCCGGATAGGAAAGCTGTGCTGGCGGAGGTGGAGGGCAGGGTTCAGGTCTGGATTATTCCCGCCGTCCCCACCTTCAGACAGAGGAATTAGACAGGGCGGACGGGGAGGACGGCTGATAGTTTTAGCAGTCAGAAAGCGACCGCGATAAGGAGCAGAGTGAGTCTGGGCACGGAAGGGGTGGAGATGGAGGGAGAAGTTAATTACCTGAGCAGAGGGCATGGAGGGAGAGGTGATTGGAAGGAGGGATGGAGAGATATCTCACATGGCTTCCCACCAGAGACCCTGGCAAATGCTGAAACCGATTTTAATGGAGGGATTGTTTAAGAACCCTCATGGTCCTGCCAAGAGAGACAACCCTGGAATATTAAACAGGAATCTAAGAGGAACACTCGTCTTTAAGCCGTCTCCCACTGGCCAGCAGGCCTGCAGCAAGAAAGGTTCTAATTAAGGATGTTGGGGTGTGTAATTGATGCTGTTCAATAGCTGTTTTTAACATGTTCATGTGCTAGAGATGAATAAAATCGAATTCTTGTAGGTGACATAGTGTTTGGGGAGTTTCACCAGACACAAAAAGGAGAGATGGGAGAATTAAAGGATATGTGAAGGGAAAGGAAAAGCAGAGACCCATTAATAGCACAAAGTTCAGAGCCACATTACAGAGGCGCCGTGGAGATAGTGATCAGAGCAGGGCCGAGCACCCTGAGTCTGTTAACGCAGCACTCAGTGCATTCACATCACCATCATTACAATCGTTATCATTAGCATCGTTCAGGGCCTAATGGAGGACATTAGTTCACATGGAGAGGTGAGCTCCTGCTGCACAGACACAGCCAATGTAAAAAAAAAAAAGTCAGCCAGTCCCCTCTTCTCCTTTCAGAAGAGGAAGTGGCAGAGCCGCGGCCCTCTGTGATTGGTCCCCACAGACCAGCCCCGCGGCTCATTCGCTGGCCGGACTGTAATTTTGTTAAGGGCACGGGTTGCTTCCTGTACTGGCTGAACATATCTGTGTAAATGAGGTTTGGGATGCCTAAGGGGAGCGGGTTAAAGGAGGGGCTCTGCGTAATGGAGCCGGTTGAACAGAGCACCACAGGGAGACAGAAGAGGGCGGGAGAGGGGGGGTGCGCTAGGGACGTGGAATGAGGAAGCACAGAACGAGGAAGTATAGGAGGTTAAATGAAGTGGAGATAGAGGGAGAAATACAGCTGCGTCAAAGTTGCATTAGCTGTGATTAACGGGTCTGGTTTGAGTTACGGCTCTAACGTTTCCAGACGTCAAACAAAGTTGACCCAGTGAGCTGAGAGTTGTGTTCTGGCTGACCCCCCGGGTCACAACCAGCCTAATGTCTCACACGAAGCAGAACAAAAACAAACAATCAGCAGCCCTCAACATCTGAGAGTGCCCTGACTCAAAGGGGTGATGCACGTCCTTAACCTTAGAAGTACTTAATAAAACCTTCAATCATCTCTGCCGTGTAGTTCACCAGTCTGAACCGAAGTACTTCAGTACTCTTTTATGTAGCGATGCCCTGTGCAGTGCTGCTCCATGCAAACACACTGCTCAGCTGTGGAGGTTCGTTCCTTCGTCGTCTTCCATTAGCTCCTGTTATACCGGAGCTGATCCCAGCTGTCAATTGGCCAACAGGGTACACCCTGGACGAGTCCCCAGTTCGTCGCAGGGCCCCCGGAGGTTGTTGTGTACTTTGTTTGCTAGGAAAGATTACTCAGATCACATAGCCTGTTCGAGTCTGAGTAGCAGAGACAACTCTACCTCACTCCAAATCCAATTACAACCAGACAACGACGGTTCGTGGCCCAGGACCCTGGTGCCCTGTCCCCTGAGGCCGTCACAACCCACCCTCCATCCCATCCGTCCCTCCTCAGGCTCCAATGGCCCCTTGCAGACCTGTAATTGAATTGATCAGAAGTTAACTCCATTACAGCCAGGCAGTCAGGCACCTGATGTTTCCAAGTTGTTGGCAGTAATTTGCGCCTATTAGCGGCTTTTACTGAGAATAAGAGTCGCCACAAAAACAATCATCTAAGCAGGGTTTCGGTGTCCGGTGTGTGTGTGTGTGTGTGTGTGTGTGTGTGCATAAAAGGGTGTTTGTTTCAGAGGGAGATTCAATTTGTGGAATCAAATCTAATCTGAGGACGCAGAAGTCCTTCAGAACAGAGTGTGTTGAAGTGGGTGTCAGAGAGCAGGGGTCTGGGTGGCGCTCGGTACCCGTGAAAGGCTCCAGTAATGATACGTGGTGGTGATATGTGGTTAAATTAAAATCATAATGCAAAAATGCTGCAAGATGCAGATACTGAGGTAATTTCATGTAATTTTGTTTGTGCGACACAAATGGGAATTTTCTGCATTTGTCTAGCACATTTACAGCAAACAATACGACACTCATATATTTACAATCACTTCCAAAGACAGAGAAGAAGTTCTCATTTCCATTCTTGTTTTGTCGTTTTTTATTGTAAAGGCTGTTTGCATCAGGTTTACACCACTTTAGAACACTAAATGAAGGGGAATTAGATTTTTTTTTTTTGTTCAACTGACGCGGCGGTTAAACAGGCATTGACTATAAACACAATCACAAACACAAAAGACAAAAATAAAAGAATAAAGAATTTGAAATAATGGAGCTTTGCGATGTGGATGTGGTGGGTTACCTGTCTAAACATATTAAACTGCAAACTGTGGCTTTTGACTTGTATTTGTTTTATTGCACATAGATGGTGGAAATTTGTTTTGTCCCTGTGATTCAGTGACATGAAGCTGGAGCAGAGGCAGCTCCAGGTCTCCACAGGAAGCAATAATCTTACACACGATAACAATCTTGAGTCGAGGGAAGAGGGAGGTGGGTGGGTGGGGGATGAGGGACAGTAGAGCCTTTTTCTCCACTGTTAACCTGGAAGAATCTTTTCTTGCTCAGGAGGGAATGGATGGGCAAGAGGAGGGAATGTGAGAGCGGGTTTCCCCCAGAAACATCCTGACACTCCATCTGGAAGAGAGTGGGAATATCTCTACCAATGAGCTGACAATAGAGTCCCAACACAATCAGTCAGTCAGAGGAAGAAAACTGGCACAGGGGAAAAAATACAAGGAAATGCCTCGACTCTTGTTCTCATGTCGAATCAACCGCTTCTCCTCAGTTTGACTCCCCCTTCTCCTCTGCTCACCATGGGCCCACAGAAAAGAAGAGAATTCTCTCCTGACATCCTTCAGACACAGACACGTGACACTGTGATCAATCTGTTTTACAGAAGTAGAAATACTCAATGGGCGACGTGGTCTGAGTCTGCAGAGAGGCAGGAAGCAACATGGACGGCAGAAAGAGAGCGAGAGAACGAGGGAGGGGGACTGGGTGTACGCTTGTTTGTCTGGGTGTCTGTCTCTGCGGAGGACCTCTCCACCTGCCTGAGCCCACATTCCTGCACATTCCAGGGTTCCCGCAGACAAAACGTGCTGAGTGGGCCAGGAACTGGCTCTGGCTCTGGCTGTCAACAGGAGATCGTAGATAGACACTGCAGAGTCACATGACCTCGTACAAAAACACACTGCAGCATGCACACATCAACACAAATGGCATGAAGTTGAAACCTAACTATCCTCTACTATTCAAAGTAACAAACTGGATCATTTTCCTGTCCTGACTTAAGTTGTTAAAAAAATAAAATAAAATAAAAGAAATCGGTTTTACACAGGATGTCGACAGTGACCAAACGTGTCACTGACTGCACACCCACACACATATTAAAAGCTACAGCATCTATGACATTGTCCCAACGTCCCAGCAGCGTAGCATTTCAGCTGTTAATAGAGTGGAGGCGTAGAGGTGAGAGATGGGGCCGGGAGCGTGGCCGACACAGCAGCGTATGAATGGAACTCATTCTCCCTGAACTGACTTCAAACACACCCGCATCAGTCAGCCAGGTGGAGAACCGGTGGCAGAGCCGTGCCCGCCGGCCGTCAGCCTGGAGGTTTCAGATGCACCGAGCGTACTCTCTCACATGACAGATTGACTGACACACTGAACAGGAATGAGCCAACTGGACCACAAACAAACACACACACACCTCTGCCACCCACCCTAAGCTCCTCTAGGCCCCTGGCAGCCAAAACAAGCTCCAAGGGGCCAAAAACAGATCTCATTTGACACCAACAGAAGCTGCACGGATGCACACACACTCTCACACACACACACACACACACACACACACACACCTTTTCTGTACAACCCAGAACGACAGAACTCATCTGGCAGATGTCTGTCACACTTTACAACCAGATCAAATAGGACAAAGTTACATCTGAAAGTCCACAATAAACAGCAGTAGTAACCAACCGGTGTTGACAATCCTCATGACGGGAGGACGCATCGCAGCACAACAAGAACACACTCCCTTTGCTTTTGTTTGGTGAGGGTGTAGGGATACTAAATACATGTCACAGTTCATACTTCGACTCAACATATTACAAGACAGGCATGGATTTTCACTTTCATCGTATTGAAAGCAGTGACCGGTGAAAAATGGTCACGTGGCCGGAGAGACAGACGGATGACTGCATCCTGCTCACCAGCACTTTGCTCAACTCTGGCTGGCAGCTTGTGAAAGGCTGAACTGGCACAATAGCAGGGACACTCAGCACCGCTCATCTTTGGTGTTTGTGCTGCAGTTACTCTCTCTCTGTCTCTCTCTCTGTCTCTCTCTCTCTCTCTCTCTCTGTCTCTCTCTCTGTCTCTCTCCACCCTGCTCCCCTTGTGACCTCTGGCTGGGGGTCAGCATGTAAGACGTCGCTTCTTAAATACACAATGAACCTCCTTTCACTGGCCAGGGGAGGACAGAGAGAAGTGGGTGAAGAAGAAAGTTCTCTCAGACGTCAGATTTCTTATCACAGCATCTCTTAATCATTTCCCCCCATCTGTCTGAGCAGATCAGGCTGCACAGAGTCAGCCCACATCCTCCCACAGCTACAAGACCCTCTGTCTGTTGCCCTTCTCCCAAAGAAACCCGTTCAGTCCACATCCCCCTGTCCTACAGGACTGGGCCGTATGAAATCATGCCAGAGCTCACTTGGAGCAGCCTGAAGCACAGCGCATGTTGAACAACTTCCACCATTTTGCTGTAACATGCCAGCTGATTCTGAAGCATCCATGTGTCACCTGCTTGGCACCTGCTTCAGCCTGATGCCGCTGTCACGGTCAGACCCACGGTGGAAGGGTGAGGGAGGACAGAGTGGACCCTCAGGGCTGGGAGGGTGTAGAGGAGGGGGAGGCAGAGGAGGGCAATGGTTGTTAGTAGTGGGTGCACAAGGCGGGTGTTGATAGGTGGGCGGGGAGGCAGCGAGGATTTAAATGGAGATTGACGCCGCGGGGGTAACCTGGCAACGGGCAGGAGCTGCTGTCAGATTAGAATCTGAAAGAGAGAGATAACCACTTTACTGCCCCCTGGACTGTGTGTGTGTGTGTGTGTGTGTGTGTGTGTGCGTGTGTGGCAGCTGCAGAGTTGTTTCTAAAGAGCTGGTTAAAATGCCACACAGCAAAGCAACATCCAGCCACTACTGAGGGCATCACACCAGCCTCTTGAACATACCGTAAAACAGCAAACACTGACACAACAGTACGATACATGAACTACACCTCATATACAAACAGCAGCAAAAGACAAACTTATGTACTGTATATGTGGAGTAAGGTATCTGTGATGTTTGCTTGATTTTAACATGAGAACACACAAACACAATCTCAGTTTAGAATTTGAATTTCATCAAGAGCACATCTACATATAATTGTCATTTATAATCAGCCTTTTAAAACTGCAGCTACGTTCTCATGTTAAAAGGGCCGAGAACCTGTTGATAAAACATTCTTTTGCAGTTCAATTCCTGATGAAAGACATTACACAACCAACTATAATTTCATTGCAAACTGAGTTTTACCAAAGACTTCATTAAGTTAAACCAAATGTCAGTAGTGATTTTGTTTTACAAAACAGAAGATAAGGTGGACGTATTGGTCGACTGATCCGCCAGATAGACACATTGATTATTGAAGATTGACAAGCTGATCAAACCCAAGATTGATGAATACAACAAGCTGACCTAAAGAAGACCTTTATCGGATGTCACTTGTGGGTTAAAGCTAAAGCAACTGGACTTAGTTAGCGTGAAGACGTTCAGCTGCTCATCTGAAGCTTCTTCTGTTTCATACTGAACTCGCCACTTCTTGAATGAATGTCCTCACGCAAACAAGTCCAGTGACCCCAGTGACAGTGACCTGGATGACTGAGAAACGTCACAGATTTATCAAATGTCATATTTAATCAAGTCAGTTTGTGTTATTTGTAACTGTAAGGGGGAAAGAAATCATCTCATTCCAGATTACCTACAGAGCCCAACAAGACCAGTAGGGTCCACCTCTGAGCAGAAAAAAAAAACATGTCTGCCCTAATGGGAAAAGTACAGATGTAATGTGGCCTGTAGAACTAAAACATCTAGAATACAGTGAATAAGAAAATGACTATTAGTTGAATCAAGTGTGTAAATCAAACATCCATTTTTTTGTCCTTCCTGGTTAGAAATAAAGCTGAATCAAACACAAAATTCACAGGTGTAGGACAGACCTCTCAGCACTCAGGCTCCATGAAACCCATGGATTCATGGACTTCAGCACTGAGGAGTTTCAAACAGACACGGTACAATCACACTGCTGGCCGGCTGATGGAGAGGGATTTGTTGGACGGCACGCGACTGTGTCATGGAGGCGTCTCCACCTCCTGTCAGCTGTGTTTGTGCAGTGGCGGGGGAGAGGAGAGGTGAGGTGGAGTGTGTGAGGATGTGTGTGTGTGTGTGTGTGTGAGCGTGGTGGGGGAGCTACAGAGAAGGACAATCTGAGCATAAAGGAGACAGGCAAAATGAGCATGTAAATCTTCTTGACAAGGAAGAAGGCTGGGGAGGGAGAAGAGGGGGGCACGGGCGAAAGTTGAAACAATCACTTTTTCTTTTGTGCAGGTGCTTTTGTGCGTGCATGTGTGTAAAAGAGGCAGAGAGAGACCGGCATTGTGCTGGCTGAAAGACGGACAGACGTAATAGCATTAACCAAATAAGCCAAGCTCAGATGTGCTTTCTCCTCTGGTTTAACTTGGGGCTGATTTGCATTCAGCCTTTAGCGACTGTTAACAGTCGATGTTTGCAGAGATGTAACTTCTACCAGCACAATATGGTTGTTTCCATTAAGAAACACATTATTTTTCACATGCCACGTCACAAGCTCAGTTTAATATCCATTTCATAGTGTTCTAAACGCACCGAACTGAATGTTTTAGGCTGTAACATGATCATATGATCCCACCAGGAGGCAGAGGAGGAATCTGTATCGGAGCCATTAACGTCATTACATAAACCAAAACCCAAATGAGGACTAATAAACCAGCAGAGGATCATCAGTACATGTAAATAAAGAAGGGTTTTATTGAGCAGCAATGAAATCTATTTCTGTGTTCACTTCATCAGAGTCACGCGTGTGGTCCGAGAAGCTTTATAGCACATTAAATAATGGCATATTTATTCTGTTCTGTTAGAATTGTGCTTTTTACTGATTTATTAGTATTTTCTTCATATGCACACATATTTCTTGCACACATGCATTTTTATCAGGACAAAAGCCCACAGTTCAGTTCAGACTGGATGTGTAATCACCGTAAATAATAGATACCATCTTTGGTTTTATTGCTGCGATCACTTAACTAACTATAAAAACTTGAGTAAAGAAGACATCTGGGGACGTTCACCGGTCTGCGGCTGATTCCCTAAAGCTCATTTGCCTGGAACTGAGGAACATGGCAGGATTTACATTAACATATCTGTCACGCACAAAAAACACTTTTGTCTCAATGTGACACACTGTTTCTGAGAAGAAACATCAAAGGAGTGTCAAGAATTTATAGTTTGGAGCAATATTTCTGCATTTATTTACTTATATTTTGAGCTCCCTTAGGTTGTTGAATAGTGATGATTTGTAGATGACTGAATACAAATCAACAGGTCCTCTCTCGGTATGAGATGCAGCAGAGTGTTCTCTTCAATGTCAGACACTCAGAGAAGCACCTGTGCAGCAAATTATTACAGTTTAACCTCAAGCTTCACTCTGAAACGGACTTATTAGACTGTGACAGTCCCTAATGTGAGTCATGTGTCACTGTCATGAGACACGCAGACACTGTTACAATCAGTAACATGTAGAAAGGAGAACAGGATGAATGGCAGAATGAAAAGAACAGAATTTGAAGCAATAGAATAGAAAGCATAGAAAATAAAATCAAATGATCAACACGATCATGTGTACAGGTCACAATAATAAACAACGGAGAGAAGAAATATATCAAATACAAAATGTTCACACTCAGTAATAACAACAACAACAGGTAGTGCACCAGAGAAAGGGGGTGTAGGGGTCGGGGTGGGGGGGATAAAAGAGTAAGTGAGGCATCTCTGGTTCTCATTTCCAGTCTGTGGACATTACCGCTTCATTAGCAGGCAGCATGTGCTAAATATTATTTGACTCAGATGGCTATCACACTCCTATGTAATGAGATACAGGCTCTCTGAACACACACATCTTTGACGTTTTCTCTTCCTCTCTGACACCTCCTGACCCTTTTACCTCTGAGCAAATGTGTGTGTGTGTGTGTGTGTGTGTGTGTTTATGTGCCGAGTGCGGGCATTCCTTTGTACCTTGGTGAGGGTGTAAACAACAGACTAATATTAGTGGCGATGGGATGGGGGGGGAAAAAAAAAAAAAGAGGAGGAGGATCCCTGAACTCTAATCCATATCATAGGCTACTATGTCTCCCTCCTGGTGATACCCACATCTCATTGAAGTTCCAGGGCTTTAGGTCCTCAGTCCCATATCTCCCTCTGGCCGATTTAGAGAATTAATCAAATGAAGGAGAAACTTTGTCCGATAAAACCCCTCAGATGTTCTTCTGAGGACCTTTGAAGGTTGCAGATTCCTCTGGAGTAATTCGCTCATTAACAATGATAATTGAGATCTGGATGGGTTTGATATACACCATTAACCAAAAGGTTTCTTACTGGTTACTGAGGGAGGGAAAACCTTGAAGGCTTTCAAATTGGTTTCTCTCACTGTTGAACTGTGCTGTAGAAGAGCCAGTAATCTCTACTAGTCATTGTTCTAGAGAGAAAATGTTTCCATCCAGACAAAAGTAATGTTATTAGTTGGCTGCTGAAGTGAACGAGTGAATGTTTTATGCTTTATCCAACTGGAAAAAAATAATTTCCCAGCATGGACAGAATGTATCATTATTAGCTTTAAAAACATAAATACTGTGTCTATAACCTGTCTGTGTAGCTCTGCCGAATCCTGCCGCTGTGTTTCTTTATTTCACCACTTATCTGTTTTTTTCTTTGTTTACTTCAAGTGATAGTGACTGAAAGTGAGCAGATCTTGTCACCACAGAAACATCATTTTCCATTCACTTTTTTGGTCAAAAAAATAACCTTCAGGCCATTTGGGTTTGCTCAGCAAACACAGAAGTGCTGCTCCAAGACTGGTTATTCTGTATGTTTGGAGAAAAGTACCTACTGCAGCTTCAACGCACTGTCCACACATGAGGGGGTGTCACCGTGTGAGGACGGAAAGCGGCAGGTGACAGGTCAGTAAAAACTGTCAGGTGGTATGAAAGTGTGCGTGATGCCTGAACTTTGGTGCTCTCAGACCATTAATGCTCCACTGTAGTAAACCATTATGACCAATCAGAACTCGGGAGGATCAGAGGTACACAGTGATAAGAAAGCAAATTTGGCCAGAGACACATGGTACTATGAGATAGTATAACATCACAGAACATAGTAGAAACTTAACTAGGAACTGTGGAAGAGCTCAGGGGCGACAACATGAAGGAGAACTTTTGAAAGACCTTCATGAGATCACAGGCTGCAAGTACAGTGATGAAGGTGATAAATGTAAAACACCCCGGCTCCAGCCCAGAGGAGCAGAGGTCCTTGAATCCTGTCAAAGCTGCAGACTGTACATGCAAAGACCATGTACAGGAAGGAGATGGGAAATCAGAACTTCTAATTTGATTTCAAACTGATTCACTTCTTCGTCTCTTGTCTTTTCCCATTTTAGTTCAGATGAGATTGATTTGTAGCTGAGACTCTCTGGTTATGGCAGACCTACACTGCAACGTGCCTTTGTGTTGAAAGACAACTTCTTAAATCAGTTTGACTGTTTGCAAAATGTGTACAAATTTCAATAAAAAACAAAATTAGACGGGATGAGCCTTAAAGCTCTGCTGCTTCTCTGCTCCTCAAGTTGTAAAAATGTACTATCAACACTGTATTACACCACTACATGAAAGTACATGCTGTGGACAATGTGCCTGCATGTGTGTACACACATCAGACATCCATGTGCATGCGGTCATAATTCACCTCCCTCTCACCCCTTTTCCCTGGGTGGGAGTCCATTTCCGTCTCTTGATACATAAATAAATATGCGGGTATATAGTGCCCCAGGACTAGGATGGAAGAGACAGAGTCTTAAAGCAAGAGAAAGAAAGCAGAAAAAGAATAGTGGTGGACAGGAGAAAGAGAAATACGGGTGGTGGTGGTGGTGGTGGTGGTGTGTGTGTGTGTGTGTGTGTGTGTGTGTGTGTTTGCAGTTCCACTCCAGTCCCCATACAACAGGGCTGTCTCTCCCTGTGGAGCCCACCTCCTTTCTCCCAGACACAAGCGAGAGGCCTCAATCAAACCCATGAGCCTCAGAACATGACCTGGTGAGTTCAGCAGGAAAAGAGGGGAGGAGGACAGAGTTAGTGTGAACTGACTGAATTATACTCGGCCCGAAAAAACCACTGTGTGTGGTGTGGACTGTGGCTAATAACTGAGTCTGATTAGGTCTCAACAGGACCGCTGCACTATTCAAGGTCTGAGAGAGACATAGAGAGAGAGAGAGAGAGACAACTGCATGTGTGTGTATCTAATTTAGAGTGGTTTTGTTTTGATCCAATGAACACTGGGGAAATGCTCCAAATGTAGAAGAAGTTTTTTTTAAAAAACTGAGAATTTGAGCAAATACTTATGTATTTGTCTTCTAGGGATCGTATATCCTCTTATTTCTCATCTCATCCCACACTTTCATAGAGGAGGATAATAGCTTTAAGCGCCGAAAAATAATTAAGCTGCCAAATTAATTGCTGTAATTTAAAATGGCCATCTGCACAGAGGGATTGTACACACTAGCAAAGGTTTTTCCTTTCACTATTTCTTGCTTGAAGTGTTATAATTTCTTATATCGCTGACAATTGCATCTGCGAAGGCATAAAACCAAAGCTTCATCCGTCAATCTTGAACAACCCGTGAGCAGGAATCAGCTACAACTGGAGAGAAAAACACAAAGAAACGCAAAAAGGCTCAATCTCACTGGTAAAACTGATGTATAAAAAATATTAAACAGTAGCTGGGAACAATGATCATTTTTTTCTGGACAGTGAACATTTGGTCAAAGTTGCAAGCAGCTATTGGAAGAAGTGTAAAGGTGAGTGAGAGAGAAGAGGTAAAAGTCTTTTGGTGATTTCTGAGTCCTGATCAAAATACGTGTGCCCCAAATTCATTGTGCTCCAAAAGCTCCATCATTCCCCCACAGTGGAAAGGAAACGATCAGTTTCAAGATGCTGCAGTGACATAGTATAATAATAATAATTTGGCTTTAAATATTCACTGCAGACTAACATTAGTGTCTGTGTTGTCAAAACGATGCCATTCAAACTACTTTTGACCTGAAAACGCTACAAAATTGTGCTCATCTGCAATCTTTGATGCCAGTGGGATATCTGGCTTTGAATGTAATTACTCTATGACCACTTGGTTCAGCCTGTCACTGCTAAGGTCACATGAATAAGCTTCCATATTTGTCTCTAATCGAGCCACTAATCTGAAAGATCTAAGAGCCTGAATCAATCCTCCACTCTGCCTCTATTGATCTCATCTCCTCCATCTACCAGTTCTGCGCCCGCTTTTTTGTCCCCGTCTCCTCCCCGGACATGCTCTTTGCAGTAATGGATACTGAAGATGTCAGGCAGATTTAACATTTATTGCTCATCTAAAGCGGTCTGTGGTCCACACACCCTTCGCCTCATCCCACCCGCAGAAGGCGGTGCGCTTCGACGGGGACAGTTAATGTTGAGAGGTTGCCACTTGTATTGTTGCACAAGCCATGAAATGATCGTGCTCGGCTAATGGCCGTCTTATCTCAGCAGCAGGCTCAATAACGGTTGTTCAAAGGCTGAGTCTCCAGGTGGGAGTTATGTCATTACGCCTCCATATTACACCTAAACTAGCTGCAATTAACCATATGGTCTGACAGACACAGAGATACTGAGCGCCTGGAAGCCTGAACCAGTGATTCAAAGACGGACAACCTGATTGTAAACGTCTACGTGTGTGTGCAGCTCCTGTGTTAGCAATTATGTGCATGACTATTTCTGTGTGTACAGTCACACTCACAGCGTCAGCCATCGCCTGCAGTGTTTTCACTGGCGGCTCAAGTGAATGGAATTATCTTTCCACAAGCTGCAATCATTAAAATTTACAAATTAAACTCTGAGGCATTCAAATTGAAACACACACACACACATACACACACACACACACACACACATACACAAACATTCAGGGAAATCTCACACAGGAAATCCTACAAAGACCCAGAGAAAGCAACAGGGCCAGGGATTCAAAGATCCAAAGGGGGAGCAAAGGGACCCTGATAAAACGGTGATGACTTATGCAAAGGCCTCGGAAAGAAAGGTGGAGTGTGTGTGCATGTGTGTGTGCGTGTGCGTGTGTGGGGGTTGGGTGGGGAGGGGGATGTGGGGGTGTACTGTTCTCTATTCAACTATTCAAAGTTGTGTTGTCTGAACAGCATGGACGCCTCTTTCATCCCCTCATCCAGACTGCAACAGGAAGGCAGAGCAGAAAGCAGGAAAGGGTCTGTATGTGTGTGTGTGTGTGTGTGTGTGTGTGTGTGTGTGTGTGTGTGTGTGTGTGTGTGTGTGTGTGTGTGTGTGCGTGTTTAACTGACC
>CAAKHB010007768.1:147333-207542 GCA_901007665.1 Aeoliscus strigatus
GGGGGGGCTGCAGGCGATTGTATCAGTGTCTGCGCTCATTAATACGGTGCAGCTGTCTGATCGTAACATGCCGCCTCTGTCATCAATAATCACTGAGAGATTCCATCTGTGTCAGGAGGAGGTGACAGAGTTAAAACAGTGATTGTTTATGACCAGGCAGCAAAGGCCAACACCATCAACTGAGCTGTTGGTCTGAAGCTCAGACAAATGTGGAGGCAGGATAGCAAAAACAAAAAGAGAGCAACAACCAAAAGAGAAAAGAATAAAAAAAAAAAATAGAAAACAAGACAAAATTGTTGGAGCGAGCATGAACCACTGGTTAAACTGTAGATTAATGTTACACCTATTTATCAGTCAAATGGCTGCTAATTAGTCTTTTCTGCCTTGAACTACATTTTAAACTCTTCTACCCTGCCCCTCATCCATTTTCCACCCACCATTCCCTTTCCTCTTTGTCTCACAGTAACATGCCTATTATCTGCCCATCGATGGCCGTTTCCCATCTATAAACAGCCAGCCGCTCAGATGTTGACCTATGACTGCTGGCTGACCTTAAGGTTACCAGCGAAAAGGACAGAGCTCATGAAGGAAACTCATCATGGCTGTGTGTTATCACCGTGGAACAAGAGGGGAAGTGTAAAAGAGAAATTTACAAGGAGTCAAAAGGGAAATTGCAGCCAAGAAGTCAGCACTCAACTGACTAACAGGCCAGAATGTTAGTTGTAATGTTGCAAAAGGCACAAATCAGCTGAAACAGCAGTGTGATCACTTTCAATTTCATGTGTGTGATGAGTTGAGAACACACTCCTAGCAGCAGTCCCACAGCCTCCCTCTGTGTTGCGTCCTGGCGCAATCAGCGACGTTTCTAAAAGCAGATTATACCTCCTCACCTATAAGCTCAGAGGGGACTGTAGTGTGTCGCACAACCACAACAGGATTAGTATGCATGTTAAGAGACACTGGGGGAAATGGATTGTGCTCCGACTCCCACGTCTGTATTAATGAAATGAAGGAAGATCTTTATCACAACAAGGACGCTACAAATGATCATCTTCTAATAAGACACACTGGCAAATTGATTCAGTATTTACCATCATATCAGAGCTTAATTCCATGGTTATTTAAGGTATTTTCATTAATGTAAGAAGTAAAACCGAATTTTTTTTTAACATATGGCTAACTTAAGTTTATTGCAGAACTGAAATGTATGTCAGATGAAATCTATTGCTGATTATTTGATGGATTAGGTTCTTATGTTGTAGATGCAACATAGGAATCTTAAATGTATTTACACTGTTTTCCGGTGGCAGATACAGTCCAGTAATTGAGAGTGAAACAATATTTTAATAAAAACTATATTGGATGGAGAGGGGGAAAAAGGGTGGGTGGAGCACGAAAGCGAAATTGGAGAGACAAAAGGGGTAAAATGTGAGATGTTTTTTTCTATAAGAGGAACGAGAGGAGATAAGACTAAAAGGACTGTCAATCAGAGGAACAAACCTTCCAGTGTCCCCTCTTGCTCCTATTCCTCCCGCTCGCTTCAATTTCCTCAGATTTCTGCTGAGATAGAGCTGCTGCTCACAGGGACGGCCTGCTGACATCATCTGCTCCATACCAAGTGTCCAGCACCCTCAGCACCCACCCCAAACACTTCTGTGAAGAGATGGAGAACAGTATACACAGAGCAGAGAAGGACATGCCATCGTTTGTCCAGGCCTCAGTAACCGGTCGAGTCATTGATGAGTGGTTTCGTTCTGCATAAATGATGTCACCCCAGCATGAGTAACGTGTTAATAATAATACATCAATCTTTTATAGAGCCTTTCTAGACACATCCACACTCATACCCTGATCGTGGTAAACTACATCTGTAGCCACAGCTGACAGAAACGTAACCGCCAATTCACACCAACGGGCTCTCAACCAGCACCACACATTCACTACCATTCACACAGGGTCAAGGGTCTTGCCCAAGGACATAACGGCACAGCTAGGATGGAGTGGGATTCAAACCGCCAACCTTCTGGTTATTGGACAAGTTGCAATTCAATGATATTTTAACTAAAGTTGTGTAATGTAGTAATGTAGAATCTCAAATACAGCAATCCAGTAAAATAGACGCCATAGCTGTAATTAAGATCTTGTATTGGCATGACTGTCTAACTCACTGCATACAGAGGTTACACATCTGGCTTCAGATTTTCTTTTATCAAACAGGCTCTGGACAAGGCGTTACATGAAGAAACATGGACAATTTCTCAGGTAAACTCCTGGTATTCCAGGTAGTCCAGGTATGGATAACAGCGGAATACTGAACCTTTAGCAGGCATGACATAAAACTGGTACTGAGGTGCTGTATATCGCTGCTCATTGACTCATGTCATTTCTGTATATAGCCCAACAATCATGACGTCCTGATTGAATGCAGAACACCTCTTAGACAGAAAATAACAATAGGAGTTTTAGGATGGGTTTGCTTTATTTGTCTATGAGGGATTAAAATTCAACGAATGAAAATGATGCTCAGGGCGATAAACAGTACTGCCAGTAGAGGAAATTATATTAAGGGGGAAAAAAATTGTTATACGAGTCATTTAGAAATCACCCAGCAGGAACCAATAAATCCAAAACAGGAACATAATGTGATCTTTAACCCAGTTAACAAACAGGAGGCAAACAGATTAAAGATGAGCATGGAAATCATCCTAGTTAGTGTGTTCAGCTGAATTAGAAACCGCTCCAGCAAAGGCATCATGGACAAAAAAAAGCAAAATGGATAAAGTCCATTCATCATCAGAATTCATCATCACCTTGCAATAAAAGTCAGCATACCCGTGATGCAGCTGCCAGTATTTTCGTCTACGCTGAAGCTTCTTTGTCCTTGTCTCCAACACGGCACCACACTGCCAGTCGGACATTTGTGTGACTGAGGTCACAACTGAACCATCTTCTTATGAGGATCAAAGACATAACGCTTGAAATGCAAGTGAATGCTGACATGCTGAGACT
This sequence comes from Aeoliscus strigatus, assembly GCA_901007665.1. NCBI lineage: Eukaryota > Metazoa > Chordata > Actinopteri > Syngnathiformes > Centriscidae > Aeoliscus > Aeoliscus strigatus. The sequence goes on from CAAKHB010007768.1 coordinate 150,343, forward strand.
CTGCTTTGGGCTCCTCTTCATCTGCAGGTCCAACTTTGCTCCCCCCCTTTGCCTTCTTCTTTGAGGCAGTGGAAAACAACTGCTTGGTTTCTGGGCGAAGACCCTCTGAAGAGAAGAAAAGCATACGAGTCAAGAAAAGGAGTCCGTTATGAGCTATTAACAATGAAAAAGTGTGGTGTACAATTCAACAGAAACGCCACGTTTTGTCACACAAACCTCTCTGTGCTTCATATTTGCAGCCTTGTCTTTACACCATGAGAAATAACTGCAATGTTCGGGGTTGTCTGACCTGAGGTACAGTGGCACCAGCATTCTTCTTGCTATCGTCTTGCAAATGTGAGGGTAGTTATGTTTGCAGTACGAGATATCCCTTCTTTTCATCTCATATCACCACAAAACACCACAAAAAGATGCACAGACACACACTTGAGCAGTCTTTACATTCAATGTCTACTTTGAGCATCTTGGATAAGCACATTTCCAGATTTACTTGCATGTTACAGTAAAATATCTGTTGGTGTAACATATGTATGACACCGGGCATGAATGAGCAACAAAAACAGAACTTCTCTTTTTAATTCCTCTTCTTTCTTATAAAGAAGAGGAGTTTAAAAAGAAAAAAGCCAACAACAAGTCATACAGGTTTGTGCAAGTGTGGGAAATCTCAAAGAAACCCATATGTCAATTACTGAAGAAGAGAAATGACGCCTGAATGACTTGTGAACTTTGACAGAAATGTGGATAAGCGTGCTGGTAACGGAAACATATAAATGTTTGCAAAATGTTCAAACTAATCATGTAAGAATATTGGTCTCATTATCAATAGCTGCAACAATGACACTTCACTAAGAACAGTGACGTCTTCTCCTGGCAGATGTCAAACCTGTGTCTGAGTTACAATTCTGCGTTAGGAATGTGTGGGTCTGTGTGTCAGGGACTTTTGGGTATGTGAAGCAGTGAAGAGGATGTAGGTGAGGTTCTCTCTAAATGTTTTTGTTTTCTCTTCCCTCCTGGTGCGGAGGAGTGGGTTCTGAGCAACAGAAGGTAAAATAAATACAGAACAGACTTCCACCGGAACACAGGCAACCCTCAGGGGAATCCTGGGAATGTAGTTGGAGATGTCAAGCCTACCACTCTTACCGCATCCTGACAACTGCCCACAAAGCCCCACAATCCAAGGACAGACTGAGAAAGAGCTTTCAGAGAGAACACTGATGCTGAAACTGAAGGACCACAGAACTAACATGTCACATGTGAGTAAAAAGTCAGAATTCTTACCTTGGACACGAATCTTAAACTTCCCACTCTGTCCAAACCCACCCTCGATAATGCCGGTTTCACCTGTCGACAGTGTGACCTTTAACCCCACAAAGATCTGGAGGTTGGTTTCTTTCTTGAAAAGGTTGCGACCAATCACAGTGTAGTCATCGGTCACCTGAGAAAAAGAGAGAGGGCAGGAGATTCAGTGCAGTGCTAAGAAGAGCTAAAGGGAGATGTACTATGGGAGAGAAGACCTCTGCTGAGAGCTGAGTGACAGTTATTGACATCTAGTATTATACTATTTGATGATGGGCAGGATTTAGTGTTTTCCCTTGGTGTGGCTCTCAAGGACATGCACAGATTTATGTCAACATTTTATGTTTACATGTTATGCGCATAATTAGCATGTGAGTTCCTTCTCTACTGAGCTTCATGCTGCTGAACATTCATCTGGCAACGAAGACGAATTCTTGGATCTCCGCCGTTAGTGTAATGGGTTCTCCTCTGGCCTGTGTTCACCCCTTCTTTTATGAAGATGTATTGTTTTTGCATCTTTCTGCTCACAGAGAACTAGTGAGGAACAGGAACGGCACCAAACACATCAACTCTACGAAAACGAAAAACATGATTGAAAAGACTTGATATAACATCTTATGTAGTCAGGGAGAGTTTGCATTTGATCTTCTGGCTTCTTCCTCTGATCTCTTCATCTTGCATGTTGATTTCATGGTACGGTGAGGAAGAACTGCTGACCTTCTGTCCTGTGCCCTCATGAACCACACCGCTCACAGTCAGCCACATTCTTCTGAGGCTTGCCGCCTGGCTGTCTGACACACTCCCTCTCATTCCTCCTGCACATTTTATGCTATATTTGTTTGTATAGCTTTCTTATCGTCCTTCACTAAGTCGATCTAACACAGCACTAATCTGATAAAAGGAGGGCACCACTCTGTCGCCAACTCAACCCCACAACAAGCAACCCCTGCTCTTCCTCTCCTCTGCCTCACCCTCATTCATTCTTGAACATTTGACCCAGACGTCCCTCAAGTGTGACCGATGCACTGATAAAAATACTGTTGCTATACACGTCTGACAGACCGTATGAATTGTGACTACCGTAGATGAGTTTGTCATTTCTCGGCAGGGACAGAGATGTGTCTTTACGAAAAGAAAATCTTGAAATACAACTTCTGCCTCATCCTGGGAGAGAAATAAAGAGCAAGTCGAACGCCACGTTCTGACCTCTGCTGCTCTACTCCTGAGTCGTGACTGGAGCTGTCAACGTCCTGAGGTGTTAACCACAAGTGACTTGTTCACACACTTGAACCCTGACATGAATCTGACCCTGTACAAAGGCACACACACTAAGACACTTCACTGTACGCAGCAGAATGACGACAAATAAAACAACTTGCATGTACAACCAGATGTGGGTGGTTTACAATGACTGCAAAGCTTTTACAACGCTATAGATGTCTTAAAGTTGGTCAGTAGTTCTGGAGGCCACCAGGAGTGACGTTATCAGAATGAGAAAGGACAGAATGAATGGTGTGGTGGTAATTTATCTGGTAATTATTGGCAACCTTCACGTAATATTTAGATTTCAAAGTACTTGTATACTTTATTAAGAAGTTTCCAAGGAGACATCAAAGCTTAGGCAGCATGCAGTAAAATTTGAACAAAAATTGTCCGCAAACACAAATGTGTAAGACGTTACGGACTTTTATCAATATGAATGAAAATGCAGCGCGTAGGAGTGATCCAACAAATCAATGTGTGTGACAGAGAAGGGAGGAGAATCAGAGACGGAAATGTGCTGAGCCAGGAAGAACTGAGGAGAGAGTCAGGTGAACGCGGAGTCATGTGGGTATTCCTGTGCCACTCAGGTGTGTCCAAACAGCGCCAGCTTCTGACAGCTAGACAGAGCTAGTGGCGTCAGACGGCCACCCACACATGCCTCAAACACTGCTCATGACCACGCATGCTTGTTTGTGTGTACGTGTCAGTTTAGGAATATACAATAGGGGCTTTGTCCAAGAGTCATGCTCCATTGCCACCAGCAATGAGAAACATGCAAAAAAACTAGAGCCAGCAGAGGTACTACGTGATAGAGAAGACAGATAAGCGAGGAGTCAGAAAAAGGTGAAGAACTTACAATCTGTTGAGTGTCCACTCACCCTTTCCACCTGTCCTTCTTTGTGTTTGGTCTTGTAGATGCGCAGGCGAGGGAGGGCAGTCTCAGTATAGCCTTTATCTTCAAACCCATGGAGCAGACGGCCTTGGAAGGCTAACCGGCATGCATTAGCATGGATGTCTGTGTCCAGCTTGGAGCCAATCACGAGGCAGAGTGAAGGACACGTGACCGGCCGCTCAAACTCCAACAAGGCCCATTGCTCCGGGTCAGGTCCAGAACCTGACTCTCCCTGACGGGTGACGTACTCGTCCTGGTAGAAGTACTCCCTGTCAAAGGTGAAGGCTGTTTCCAGTGAGCAGGGCTGCAGACGTGGTTCAGTGTCTGAAAGGGGCTCTGAGACAGCCGCAGGTGGTAGGCCGAAGAAGGTCACCCTCGCTATGACGGTTTCATGTCCCACTGTGATGTGGAACTTTGCACGAGTGGTGAGAGCACCCTTGAAGTAGCCTATCTTTCTGACAGAGATGACAGCTGCATAGAGGGTGCGCAGGGACCCTGGGGTGCACACAACACCCCGCTCCAATAGTTTAGGGTCAAACTGTGTGACGCATACACCCACGCGGTCTCCCTGCATGGCCCCTGACACTGGCTTCCGAAACATCTGCACAGACTTTACTTTCTTGGTCACCTAATGTCAAAGGGACAGCAGAAAACACAATTGAACTATGTTACAGAATAGGTTTGAAAGATGCACGGTTCACAGATACAGTAAAACTGAATTGTCATTAAGAAAAACAGATTGTAAAATGGAGCTGAAGTTGATGTTTATTATATTATATAAGATTTATTATATTTCCTATCATTGAATTAGGTTCAAGTTAAATTTAAGACATTTAAAATATAAAACAGTGTGGGGAAATACTTTTAGGATGTAGTGATAAATCAACTGAAAGTACCTGCAGCAAGAAAAGATGTATGTGATAGTAGCAACTAAGCAGCAATAAACAAAAGTAATTTAATGACAAACATACATTTACCTAATCATCTTTAAATGTTCATGAATATATGAGTTGAAATTTATTTATCAGTGAATTGCTATCATTTAAAAATGACTCATTTGGCTTCCAATTAATAAATGTCATGAGAGATGCCTTACTACCGGGTGACTATCAGCCATTTGCTGCCACCAAGAGGCCAGTGTGGTAACTGCTATTAAAGTTCCTGTGCCGAGCAGAGGGCTTGCATCTGGTCTAAATTAAACTAAATTAAATTTAACTAAACTAAACTCACTATCCCTCCCTCAGGTTAAACTGACACATCCTCTCAACCTAATGTGGTAACACCACCCTCTGTCTGCCCACATCCACTTCACTTACAGACTTCCTAAACACTGTGCTCCTACGCTCCTACATTATGTTCAACTCATATCTGCTGCCTACGGCTCAATATGAGCAATTCATTTTTGAAACATACCTTTAGAGCTGGAATTTCCACTGTGTCGTTGATAGCCAGTGACCCCTGAAGGATGGTTCCTGTCATGACTGTTCCCTGACCACGGATTGAGAAGCAATGGTCAACAGCCATCAGCAGGTCCCCTCCAGGGTCTCTCCGTGGGAGGTATGTCTGTTTCTTCAAAAGCTGAGACAGACAACCCATACAAGAAATGGGGACAGAATGTCATGCTGCTTTAAACTAGTAAATTAGTAAAACTGGAAGGGCACCAGTGTGTTTTCACATTTTACCTCGATTAACATGGGCACTCCTTGTGGCTCCTCTGTGTCAGGAGCCTCTGGGCCCCCCGGCTTTGCTGCCACAGAAATCACTGGACAATCCTTAAATCTGGCCAACCGGATAAAAGTCATGTTGAAAATACTTCATAGCTTGGTTCTGACGGAAAACTTTATTTTAGTGAAGGCTGGAAAGTGGTGCGAGTCAGAGAGGGTTAAGAATGTTGAATTTAGACAAGAGATTCAATCCTGTCTGGGCTTGGGCCCAGAATTTACAGCCACTTCTACCGAATATTCACAAGTGCTTTATTTAAAAGCATACCTGGTGTTCTCCAGTGTTTTGAGTAGTCTCTTTGTCATTTTCTCAACGGCACTCTGTCTCTTGTTTGCTGGCAGTAGGTCAATCTTGTTCAACACGACCACCAGTCGAGGGCACGTTAACTCCCCGATCAGCAGACACTCTGCAGTCTGAGTCTGCACCCCTTTCACCACATCCACCACCAGCATCATCAGGTCAATTATTTGTGCTCCTGGAAAAGAAAATGTAAAATAAAAAATAAGAGGACACTATGTATCTACATTATATTCGGCACATATGAAAAACAAAGGTCTCTGGTGCAGGTTCTGTTGATTAATAACAGCCAACTCTGTGTGATACTATGAAGCTGACAAAAGCAATACAAACAGGAAAGACCTAGTCAACCAAGAAAAACAGAACAAGGAGAGAAATTAGGGGTGGGGTGCAAAGAGAGAGTAAAGGGCTAGAGGGTTGAAACTAGAGCCGCAGTTGAAATCGTTGTCTGTCCTTTCCCTCTTTTCCTGGTTTGGCAGTCTCTCTTTCCTGTGCTCCCCTACGTTCTCTCCTTCCATTTGGCTCCCTCTCTTTCCTGTTCTCTCCCCACTTGGGACAGGAGGGGAAGTCTAATGCATACACAAATATCTACACTTTTCTTCCAAGCATAATCTTTGGCATGTGCCACTTCAGTGTTTTGTTGATTTACTGATTAGTTACAGGACTCATGGTGTTCCGATGCCTCACAAACGTGACATGAACCACAATCACCCAGTTTGGGATTCATTTGTGACACACATGCAAGACTATTGGAGAATATGGGGGGGGGGTAATTTGTGTATGTGAAATATAGTGGATGTAGGTAACTCTTTCACCCCCCATTAGACAACATGTAATGTTCTGTGGAACTACCAATGGTGAAAGGACGCCCTCTGCTGGAAAGCTCAAGTATGAGTTTGACAGCCTAACATTGAGTTAGGCGGTCAAACTCGTCAAATGTCTCCTTATCACCCTGGTTGACAGACTATAAAATCATTCTTACATACTGTAGGTAGTAGTTCTATATACCTGTTATTATCTAGAATGCCGTGGATACAATTCAAACTTTCATTCGTATACATACTATGATAACTCATTTCAATTTTAATTTTAATTTAATTTAATTTAATTTAATTTCGGGTTGTGGAAGCTGAGTGCATTTCTTGAAGTGTGATAGGTCACATCAAACACAACCTATACAACGTGTGTTTTTCAATGCTCACCACCAATAATAGTCCGTATCAGAGAGGCGTGTCCCGGGCAGTCCACCAGGGTGAACTGCAGGCTGTCATACTGCTGCTGGCCGAGGCCCCGCAGGTGTTCCGGGAGGTCTACCGCGAAAGAGGAGAAGCCGAGGTCCAGAGTGATGCCTCTCTCTTTGGACTGAGGGTTCTTGTCGAAGGCAGCCGTGGAGGCGGTGCTGCTCAGCGCCCTGGCAAGCGACGTCTTCCCGCTGTCGACATGTCCAAGAACCCCAACGTTGAAATTCAACGTTTTATTCCAATTGACACCCGAGTCTGACATGTTTGCCCGGTTGACGTCACGTTAACTGATGGAACTATTTTCTTTAGCCTGACTTGAACTTTGAACTCCGAGGTGATAATTTTCCCTCAAAAGTCTACCTTCGTTTAGATAAAAGAAAAATAAACCTCAAGAACTTAACTTTGGTGCACGTATGTACCACTAACTGACTTCCGAATGAGATTAAACGTATGGTTTATGAAAACCAAGCTAGTCTGCAACTGTGACAGGAACATGAAGCGAGACGCATTTCTCAATCGATTACGAAAGACCCAGAAATAAACACTGACTCGCTTAACTCAATGATTAAATGTGACCAGATAATGTCGTTAGTCATATGTGTATAGTTATTTTTTTCTATGATTTTCCTTTTGCTCGTATCGGACACTTATTTACTCACGGACATGATTCTGGTAGTTTCCACTACGACCGTGCAAACTGAGACACAAACGGAAATAAAACCTCTTGGGCGTTTTTTCGACTGTAGTGATTGACACAAGTACAGCCCAATCAATATGCCACATATAACAACAGTATCCAATAGTTTTACCTAACAGATAAAATGGGCGGGGTTTCTAACTATTACTTCCGGTGTTTTTCCCTAGTAACCCGCATGGAAACCGATTTCCCTGTGTGTTGAGGCTGAGTTGAGTATTTCCGCGCTGTTTGCGGCGGTAAAATAATCTGAGGCACAAGAGGCCGGCTATTTGCCCCCACACCTACTTGACGGGTATAACTCTTATATTGGCTTTTTGTTTTTTTGTGTTTCAAATATGAAGATCGAAGAGGTAAAAAGCACGACGAAAACTCAGCGGATTGCCTCTCATAGTCATGTCAAAGGACTGGGGTTAGACGAGGCCGGCAACGCCAAACAGACAGCATGTGGTTTAGTGGGGCAGGAAGCAGCGAGAGAGGTAAGTTAACATGGTTTTCGCATTTAATTTAGCTTATTCCTGTTGTGTTTGGGACTGGGCAGTTTTTCAAATGACGTGCTGTAGAACAACGTGCACCAGCTAGCTAACTCCGTTAGCACCATGGGGTCGCTGTTCCTCACTGGACGAAGACGAGTTAAAGGAGAACTCCCCCCTGAATGGGTTCAATACATAACCCACACATACATGGATTCACATTGATTCTTCTTATTGAAAGAAACATAATAGAATATTTGACATGGTTATTCTAGATGTTCATGTTTACATTTCAAGCAGAAAAAGGGCTGCTGTGACAAACTGAACTTACATATTGTCAGTTTCCACTGTGTCCATATGATGACATGTCGAGACAAACAACAGGTTTAAGGGAGAGAGAATTTCCTCTTCAGCAGTATTACGTGTTTTACACAACAGGCCTGTATGCATTTACCTTTGGAGGTTTATAATGTTCGGTTCTTCATCTGTAGGCTTGTGGCATCATTGTGGAGCTGATCCGCTCAAAGAAGATGGCAGGAAGGGCAGTTTTACTGGCTGGGCCACCTGGTACAGGAAAGGTAATGTCCATCCATTCACAGCAAGACAGCAGTGAACATTTGTGTTATTGATGTTCCCCCCACGCACACACACACACACACCTTTCTCATTTCAGACTGCCCTTGCTTTGGCTGTAGCACAAGAACTGGGCAACAAGGTGCCTTTCTGCCCCATGGTCGGCAGTGAGGTTTACTCATCTGAGATCAAAAAAACAGAAGTACTGATGGAGAATTTCAGGAGGGCTATAGGTAAGAGTGACTATGTTTTTTATTGTTGTGTTATTTTGAAGTAGTGATGCTGAATTATAAATGTTGCAAAAAAATGAATTTACCAAGGTTTTATAGACAGCCCGTGTAGCAATAAGGGAACACAAAATGCTAATTGAATTGAATTTAATCGACACACTATTGAAATGACAGCTTGGAAAATGAGAGGCTAGGTTCTAAATTATTGTGGTTTTGTTTGAAGTAGATTTACTGACTTCTAACAAACACTGATGTACAGTAAGAAATAAAAAGAAAACATCTTTTAGGTTTCACTGTTTACAGTGCAAAAAGACATTGTGTATATGTGTACTGCGCACGCACACACACACACACACACACAGACACGTCCATTCCCCTGGACATTAAGAGAAAGTCTCCTGATCATGTAATTTTCGTTGAAACTGAAATGAGACACTGGGGAGCGTATGTATGTGTGGTGGTAAGAAGGAAGGCCTCTCATGAAGGGGTGTGCCTGACTGCTGACTGATGGGGCCTGTCGCAGGGAAGGAAATGGAGATGGCTTGGAGGGAGAGGTGGTCATCAGCACCTTCACCTAGAACATGATCTTCAAGAGGGGAAGGGGGGTGTTCTTCTGATGTTGTCATCACCAAGTTGATAAGAGTGCTGTGACAGACAGCCACCTGCCTTAAGCCTCCATCTCGACATTTCTTGGGCATGTACACACACATCATAGTTTGCTTGACAATATTAAGTGTTGAATGAGTTTCCACTCTTTCAGGATTGCGCATCAAAGAAACAAAGGAGGTGTATGAAGGGGAGGTGACAGAGCTGACCCCATGTGAGACGGAGAATCCAATGGGTGGATACGGAAAAACCATCAGCCACGTCATCATCGGTCTGAAGACAGGCAAAGGCACAAAGCAGCTCAAGGTCAGTGGGAGCAGTTGTGTTCTTTTTCTGTTGTTCATCACTTTGTATTTATGCAGCTGTTTGCAATGCATCTGCAACTCAAAGTGGTCTCTTGTTTCCTAAGCTGGATCCCAGCATCTATGAGAGTCTTCAGAAAGAGCGTGTGGAGGTGGGAGACGTCATCTACATTGAGGCCAACAGTGGAGCAGTCAAGGTATCGCTGCGTTGGTTTTCCTATATGTTGTTTGGTTTGGTAGCTCGAAAGCACTGACAGGTTTATTAACGCAGTTTCAGCTCGTTTTTTTTCCTCGCCTCCCGTCTTTGGTCCTTCACGGTGGCATTCTTTCATCTCCCTCACGTTAGCATGAAAAGCTCTGCTGCATTTGTGCGGCATTCTTGAACAAGGTTCTCATTCCTGCAGCTCTTCACGCTCCCTCTATCTCACCATCTCCCATAATGCCTCCTTCCCAGCAGCGGGGCTTGTGGCCTGTGTTGACAGGCTGCGATGATGGTTCCTTTAATCGGCGCAGGTGGGCTGGGGTGCAGGTCGGCTCTAGTGGGAGGCCAAAGACGGCTAGCTGGGCGACACATTTGTTACTGTTGACAGCCGTCCCATGACTGGCCTGTGCTCACCCTTTCATCCCTCCTCGCAGCGGTGGGCTGGCACTGGTTCAGTCGCACACCTGCTCTCCTTTTGTTTCACTCTTGTCCGAAGCGATCTTAGATGTCCACTGTAACTCAGCCTTACAACACGTTCCTTATTCCTGTGTTTGCAGAGACAAGGTCGCTGTGACACTTTTGCCACAGAGTTTGACCTGGAGGCTGAGGAGTACGTGCCGCTGCCCAAGGGTGACGTGCACAAGAAAAAAGAGATTGTCCAAGACGTTACACTCCATGACCTGGACGTCGCAAATGCCAGACCCCAGGTACATAATAACCCCCCGAGGAAGTGTGTTGTAGTTCTTTTCTGCGTATAATGAACTGTTTGTTGTTTGACACAGGGAGGTCAGGATATTCTCTCTATGATGGGGCAACTTATGAAACCGAAAAAAACAGAAATCACAGGTAGAGAGCTTCTGGATGTACGCTGCAGCTTCCACGGGTTGACTTTGTCTTGCTAATCGGTCCTCCCTTTCTGCCAATCCAGACAAGCTGCGTGCTGAAATCAACAAGGTGGTGAACCGGTACATTGACCAGGGTGTGGCCGAGTTAGTACCCGGTGTGCTGTTTGTGGACGAGGTGCACATGCTGGACATCGAATGCTTCACCTACCTCCACCGAGCACTTGAGAGCACCATCGCCCCTATTGTTGTTTTCGCTTCAAACAGGGGAAACTGTTTAATCAGGTATTTAACATTGGAACTGGTCATGGAGTTTTTGTTGTCTTCTTCCAAAGATGTAGTAATAATAATAGTAATAATAATTGAACTGTCATCTGTGATGCATCAGGGGAACAGAAGACATCAGCTCACCACACGGGATTCCTCTGGACCTGCTGGACAGAGTCATGATAATCCGGACGATGTTGTACACGCCACAGGAGATGAAGCAGGTGGATATCAGCTTGAATACTGTGTTTATTCTATGCAGATGTTTTTGTAACAATGTGATTTCTGTAGATAATCAAGATCCGTGCTCAGACAGAGGGGATCAGTATCAGTGAGGAAGCACTTACACACCTGTCAGAGATCGGCACCAAGACCACCCTCAGGTACAAAGGTCCAGTGACAGTCTATGATCAAACACCAGAACGGACAATTAAATAGCAAATTTAGTTAGGAATTAGTTATAGCTAAATAGCTAATAACTAATTCCTATTTCGTTGGTGATCTGTGTAAAAAAGCAGAACAAAGAGAAGAGAACAATGTGATGAAAAACATCAGGACTCAGAATATTTGTTACTCTCTATTGGAGTTGTTGTTTGTGTTTTTGCTGCTGTGGTTCAAAGGTTAATTCCTGCCTGCAGACCTCTTGATTATCTCTTCCCGTTTTGTCTCAGATACGCAGTCCAGCTGCTGACCCCGGCCAGTCTGCTGGGTCGTGTCCAGGGAAAAGAGACCGTGGAGAGAGAGCAGGTGGAGGAAATCAACGAGCTGTTCTACGACGCCAAGTCCTCAGCCAAAATCCTCCAAGACCAACACCACAAGTTCATGAAATGAAACTGGATTTCCTCCTTTTCATCTGCAGCCTGTGGAGGCCGACGTTATTAAACCGCTCACATCACCTCATTTTTTGCTTATTTCCTTTCTTTGCATCTTGACTTCTCCTCCAGTTGTAGTCGTTTGTTCTAATGTCTTTTTATTAATTCTGTTTGAGAAACATTTTTGAATAAAATGGTTAAAACAACTCACTGTTTTATTATGGTATTATTAACCACACTACAACTATTGAGTACTTACTTTTTGACAACTATCTATTGCACACAACACTTAACCTTCATTTGTGTCTTTACATCAGGCTTCGGAGACAGAAATAATTCAGAATTAACTATTTTATTTAACTGTCACGAGTCCATGGAAGCAAATTAGATTCAAAAAGTACAAAACATGCCATAATGAAATAACAGCACAAGTGACTGACAAACATACAGCCACAGTGGGAAATGTACTGAGAGGCTGCAAGGAACCATCCTAACATGGACCAGGTGTTGAGTGTAGCTACTTCCTGACAGGCCGAGCTGAGCGTGTGTTCAACGCAGTCTCTGCTCCTGATCGTGCTCCACTGAACACAGACGGAGCAACTTTACCCGTTTTCTCTGTTGATGAGGGGAAGCAACAATCAGTAAAAGAGCCTGAAAGGAAAGTTTATGTGAAACTGTGGGTGTGTACTGGTTGCATGAACCCTCCTCCCGTCTGTATATGGAGTGGAAACTTCTCACATACACTCACTGCCATAACATGATGTTAAACACACACAGAAAAGAAAACTGTTGAGTTTCCTCTGCTTGGTGGTTGTGTGTACTCACCACACTCCTCCATGACTTCAAATGTCTTTCCTTTCACTTGTCCACTCGTACCCAGATTGTTCCTTCCTTCAGTCAGGGCCTCCTGGCTCACTTCAGGACGCTGTAGGTGTTCTTCCTCTTGCTGAAAAGAATGACATCAGTTAACAGACTGTAGACCATGAACAGCTGGAGAAACTTTGTGTCTTACTTTAGACATGTTGGTGGGATGGTTGAAGATATCCTCAAAGTTCTTCTCTCACTTGCAGCTCTTTTTCCGTCCAGCCCATGTACACACAACCTAACAATGATTCTCCAGTGGACTATGAATCTGTTCTTAAGACTAATAAATGACGTGAGTAAAGGCTCCTCCTATGTTTTCCTCTTCTTTTGAAAACGATGAGGTCACTGTTCAGCTCAGATGAATCCCAGAATTTCAGCCAGCAGCATTTAAACTGTCCTGAAACGATTAGCTGTGTAAGATGAAACCTTTTACCTGACACCATGATGCTGCATCTGTGCTAGATAGTCATGTAGAAACATAACAGAACACAAGAATAAACATTGTCCAATCTGAAAAGAATGCTGCTTACGCCCTTCCTGTCCATTTCCATCATTATTCAGCCCTTAGGGACCTTAATCACATCTGGAATTAGTACAGAAGAACCCACAATCAACAAGCAACTTGTTGAACAACATCCAACATGTTTACTGTTCATTAAGTAAAAATAAGTCACTTTAAGTACAGAAACGACAGAATCATATCATACAAAACATCATAGTTTACCACAGGACTCCCAGCTTCTTTCATTTCTTAAAAAACTACTGATTTGACAGAGCTGTAGATTTTTGGGCATATTACAACAACTTCATTCACCATCTTCTACTTGCTCCGGTTATGGTTCAAATTTTACTTCATAAATCAATATTTCATTATGTTTCCTTAATAAATTACTACAATTTAAAAAAAATGAAATTCAAGTATGCTTCAAGTAAAAGCCCATCAATTTGAAAGTTAGTTAAATATCCAAAGGCATGTCAAGTCACATTATGCAAATACATAATCGATGGTGCATCCATCTTCCAGTTCTACTTACATTCATTTTACTGAAATAAGGTGACTGAAATAAAATGAGAATCCTCCAAGATGTTGAAAAGCAAATTTACCCAAACAGAGTAAGTTTGCAGAGGCAAGTAAAAATCTTTCTCGAATTATTTAGAACAAAATAAATATCAACTACATTTTTATTGTGAAGGACAATATCCTTTCCTGTCTCACATTCAACCACTCTGCTTTCAATAAATTAAATATTTTTTCCAAAACCAAGCTCCCAAAGCAGTCATGACAATTTTCTTCATACCTGTAAATGATCCCATGAAAACATCAGTAACGTTTTGTCCATTAGAAACAACTAACAACAGTTTGCAGAATCTTCTTAGCCAGTCGTTGTTACTGTTGTTTGTAGAGCAGCATAGTTTGTGTCCATTCGAGTTTATGTGCGTTTATTTGTATACCGGGTCAAAAGCTGCGTCCTCACAAACTGAACAAGCTGTGTCTCCGTGATGAGGACGGCTACAAGTACGCAGAGCAAACACACTGCTCCCACGCAAATATGGACCAGCCTGGGCAGCCAGCCGCTGTCGCAGCAGAAAAAACCCTAAAACCAAACAAAGTTAGTCGTCAGCGCCACAGATTTGTACAAGCGTCTGGACTGCATAGTCCTAACCTATTTTTAAAAAGTACAAGCGCATCAACAAAACATGAGCTTGGAGTGAAAACGTACCTCACTAACTACTGTAACAACTCCACTGACAGCAAGTGCCAGTAACACAAACGGGGAAGGCACCAGTCCTCGCAGAGGATTCCACGGACTGGACTGAAAGTAGCGGCGTATGTAAAGCAGGCTGTGTGCGATGCGCAGGCCCATGTTAAGGCAGTTGGCGAGGATGAAGCCAACACTCCCCGACCACCACGTCAGCATGTAGGACAGAAACAGGAAAGACACGGAGAGACCCAGCATCACCACGTTGTACCTGAGAGGAAAACCACAACGTGTTGTAACTAAAAGCTTCTATGCCGTGGAGTCAGCGAGTCTTATTTCTGCATCCATACTTGTCAACTTCTTCCTGGCTCATGGCAGCAAACACAAAACACTCGGTTACACCGTTGACAGCCAGCAGGAGGACATAGCAGCTGTAGCACTGCAGCAAAGTTGGACCTGGAGAAAAAAGAAAAAGAAATGACAATGACAGTTTGGACACTGATGAGAAGTTGTATCTGTCGTCATCTTCGGTGGCTGCGTGCTCACTCACCTGCTCCGCTGCTCAGCAGAGAGCCACCATAAATGTCCAAAGCCAAATGAGAGTAGGCGTAGCCGAACACCGTGATAATCAGACCAACCACCAGCACCAGTTTGAGCAGACACTCCAGTACCTCTGATGCTACGCTAACATCTTCCTGCGGACAGAACCCACAGCGTGAAATAAAACAAACAAAGATTCCTGCTCAACATTCACAAAACTGTGTCTTTAGCTCAGACCTGTTTCTGGCGCTTCACGTCACAGCCTCTCTCCAGGACTTTGGCGAAGAATATGTAGAAGCTCTCCTCAATAGGCAAGAAGATGAAGCGCGCCACCATGGAGCCCAGATTATTGACAATATCATAAACACCTTGGTCTCCAAAACTGAGGACGTTCAGGAAAGTCATGACGTAACGCTCCCCTTCTGTCAGGATTTGCTTCAAGAACGACTGCTTGAAGAAGCTCCATGTGAGACGGCCCAGAGTCCGATCAACCAGTGGCTACGGGCAGAAGTATGTGAGAAGACGAGGTGAGATGATGGATGATGGTCGATAATGGCACTACAACAGACTGCTACCTCTCCTTTAGCCTTGTGGGGCAGCAGATCTTTAACACTATGCAGAGGGAAACTCTTCTCAGTCGCCTCATTCGACGCCAAATATCGAAGAAAGTAAACAACATAGCACAGCACCAGGACTCCGGTGTACACCAGCTAAGAAACACAAAGAATTTACAGTCATTAAATATGCGCACAGCAACCGCAGAAATGTTACACAATTCATCATCCACTTTCTTACATGCGCTGCAGAGAAGATGTACAGGCCCCATTCGCGGGCCGACACCACGAGCACCACAGTTATACTGCACTTGGCGATCATCGCCAAGCTCTCAGCAACCACCTTCAGCCGGACAAACATATGAGCTTGAGCAAGGACCCAGAGGGGCTCAGCCAGGAGCTCCTGCACCCCGGCCAGAACAAACAACACCACAGCCGGACCGTAGAATGGAACGGCCAGCGGGTCGGGGACCTCCAGGAGCCACAGCCACACACAGCCCAGGAGGGTTCCCCATAGGACACCAAGAGGCAACCTGACAGTGGGACAGTTCTTCAGTAAGACACACTGGCAATAACATTGTGGAATGCACATTTCTCCTCATCATTTCCAAATAAGAACTCACGTCAGCCACAGCAGGTTGATAACCTGCCTCCAGCTGTGCTTTTTACCAGATCCCCCACTTAGACAGGCTCTGCGGAAAGCCTCTCTGGACAGAAACACCAGTGTGGAATACAGCAGTGTAAGTCTGCAGGTAGAAAGAAAGAAAAAATATTACAAACATCTGGGGTCTGTTCCAGAAAGCAGGTATAGGGAAATGGATGAGTTTGTGAATCCTGAAAGGAGTAAACCTGGCGGAATTTGTATCATTTCCAAGTTAAAACATATGAAACTTTAAAGATGTTTGGTTTGATTTCTGTCATTTTATGAGAGATAGATAGATACGTTATTAATCTCTGTGAGAAATTCAAAATATAACTGAACACACACTGAATTCAGTTTATCAGAAAATCTGAAATTAGGAATAATCGGTATGTTTTCCTCTTTTCAGGCTGAACAAACTCAGTTTTTGTTAGATTTTTTTCTCCCTCCTGGTGAGGGGAAGCGTGTTCCCACCTGACATTGACGACTCCGATCAGCTCTTTGGACACGAAGCGCAGGGTGAAGGCGTTCAGCAGGAAGGTGAGAACACGGAACATCACCTGAGACCCAGTCG
Source organism: Aeoliscus strigatus (assembly GCA_901007665.1). Taxonomy (NCBI): domain Eukaryota; kingdom Metazoa; phylum Chordata; class Actinopteri; order Syngnathiformes; family Centriscidae; genus Aeoliscus; species Aeoliscus strigatus. The sequence goes on from CAAKHB010007768.1 coordinate 166,927, forward strand.
GTCAGATTAACACCGGTGTTTTCGTGTTCACAGCTTCTCAGATACTCGGCGGTGATTTTACCTGTAACAACACGTTGTACGAGGCCAGAGTGGACGCGTTCTTCAGTACGTCCCGAGTGCTCATCTTGAACTTCTCTCCGACGCCCCGGGAACTTTGGAGTTAATTTCACAAACTATCCGCTGCTTCCAGCTGCTGGTGGGGGACAGAAACACGTAACGGCGTCATACTGTGACAAATGTCCACGTCGCTGCCAAACACACCGTGTGGGGAACGTCTTACTGACACAAAACGAATGTTTTGGACTGTAGCCAACGGCGGTTATCCCACTTCCGTACACATCGTACGGAATGACGTTGCGTGATTACGTCATATTTAATGTCACATGCAGCACCGACAGAGGGCGTAACTGCCTTTGTAACAATCTATTATGGGAGTTTTAGGAAATATGCTTCCTTGCACAGCTTTTTTTTATTGTGAAGTTCAACGGCTCTTGGTGGCATTACATTACTAGTCACCATAATATATTGTTTTTTAATTATAGGTGGTACCGACTGTCAGTTTTACCAGTGGATATGGACAGAACATCCCTGGGATGTCACATGTGCCAACATGTCAGACGATACAGGATAGGAACATAATTAAAGAACTTAATTAAAATATCTGCAATCGTATTCTCATTAAATACATGACTGATCTGACTTATCACTCATGGAAGTGGGACGATTTTCAGACACTGAAGTTGAGTTGATCTTTTTTAATCAGACGCAAAAGATGGAGACAGTAAAAAAAAAACAAAAAAACAGTACATCTATAGCGTACCTATGTACATGTCACAATAATATACATATACATTGTCTACATACAGCATTTGATTGATGGCCAGCTCATATTTACAGTCCCATAACACTAGTTAACGTTTTGCACCCTGACTGCACCAAATCAACTTCTGTTTACAAGTACTACGTTTGAAACCACAGGAAGACCAGCTGTTCATACATTCCAACCTGATCCTTAAATGGCACTGTTTAGTCAACCACATAATCACCAAAGGCTCCTCTGTCAGCTAGGCATGATTTATTGATTCAATGAGAGGAAATGAAGTTTGAAAACAGATAACAGTCATTACTAAACTATATTTAAGGACTGATAGATTTCTATTTCTCTGAGGCTGATGTACATGTCTTCACCTCATTTACATAATTTTAGCTGAAGTATATAATATGATTTGTTCCTCAGGGTTTCATTGTCTGCTGTTCAATCACTTCCCCAGCTGAGTTTAAGTGAATATGACCAAAAAGAGCACAACATCGCTGCAGATGTTGGCTGAGATGTGAAATAGAATGTCCATCATTTTATAACCTACCACCCTAATATTATTTAACATGCAGGCCTGAACATTACAAAAGCATGCATACAAATACAATAACATCCAATTATACAGTACAAGGCCCATTTCTACTCGTATAATTACTAAGTACCCAAGCAGAATAGTTTTGAAATAAGATTGCACAAATACTGTTTGTGGACCAGCTCACTTATGACAAAGAGAAACAAACTGCAGGAAGTCTGACTGTCATTTAAAGTCACTTTCCTAAGAGCTGCTCCATCCTGGGGTTGATGAATGAAAATCCAGCAAATGCAGACTGGTCCATAGAATCTATCAAGTTCTTATCACTGTAGGAAAGACGGGGCTTCTCACTGAGGAACTCTCTGTCGAAGTTGCTGCAATCATTTGGTGCTTTCTATAGGGGTCAACAGAGAAGAAAAAACATGAATATCAACCTGTAAGGACACGTAATCCATGTATAATCACTGACTGCTGTGTGAGACGTACCACTTTGGGTTTGAAGGGCGGTTCAACCTCCCTTCTCTCCAAGGCCTGCCAGTTAATGGTCTTGAAGAAGGGGTGTAAACAGACATTCCCCACAACTCCTAGCCGGCGTGTGGGGTCTCTTTCAAACAACTAGAGGATGATAAAATCAGCAACAGTTAGTAAATATTACATTATTTTTCATATTGATTCAATCATTATGGGGACTGAAATGTCCTGTTGTATTTCAATAGACTCCCCTAAGGTCTGAGGTAGTCAGAAGGGATTTGTTGCGTCCACACATCAGCACGGTGTACTGACCTACCTACATGGGTTGCTATGGTAACTATGTAGATGTCAGTGTGAGCACTGGTGACAATATAATAACACAGAAGTGTTTGGGATTGGGATGAATACGTTTGGATACGTTGCAGAAATCGGATTTCATGCAACTTTTACTGTTCAGACTCCATTAACCATATCTGGATTCAATCTGGATTAGTCAGATTTGAGGTTGGCAGTGTGAACAAGGCACCATCACATATCTTGACATGGAGGTATCAGTTTATCCTCTCCAGAAGAAACTGTGTTTGAGTACGGATGGATGTTGTGTAAATGTTATAGCACCGACCCGCTCAAGCAGGTCCTTGGCCTCCTTGTTGATCCAGCGAGGATAGTGAGGAGTGTCCATGCGGATGGACTCAAACAACTCATCCTCGTCATCGCCGTGAAAAGGCGACTGTCCAATCAGCATTTCATACAGCAACACCCCAAACGACCACCAGTCCACCGAGAATGAGTATTTCTGCCCGAGCAGGATCTAAATGAGAGAAAACACATCATAAATTAGCCTGCATGAAGAATGAGAAAACATGTATGTTACATACATGTACATGTATGTGTGTATGTATGAATGAATGCATTTGTACCTCTGGAGCGATGTAGTCAGGAGTACCGCAGAAAGTTGTGGCGCGGTTCTCTCCAAACACGTTCTCCTTGCACATGCCAAAGTCGGCGATCTTTATGTGTCCGTCATAATCCAACATGACGTTGTCTAACTTTAGATCTCTGGGGGAAAATAATGACAGCAAGAATGAAAACAATACGATTTAACCTGACGTGAACATTCTACGCCACAGAACACTTTTAGAACAGCACAATCTATGGCATCATTATTTTTCACTTGCTTTATTGTTATTGATCATCCCACATATCTCAAGTTGCTTCATATGGTTTTTATAACCTGTATTTGGTTTGGATTAAAAAAAAAACTTTTGCAAAGATCTAACTGAGACTGACTAGACTAAACTAGACTGAGAGAGGTGAGGTATCAAAGTGAAGAAGTTGAGTACCAGTAGTCATTTCCTCATGCTGTAGATAGGGTGCATCCAGACATTCTTGCTGGGTTCATTCGTAGACAACTAGATTTGTAGAACTAATGTCTACGTCCATAGACAAGTCCAGTTGTCTATGATTGAACCCATCCAGACAGCATGACATGGATGACCTGATTTACTTATCTGCTGACCTGTAAATGATCCCTTTGGAATGTAAGAACTGAAGACCACAAATGATCTCAGCAGAGTAGAACCTGGACAGACAGAGGGGGAAAAAAGATGTCAGCAACGCAACGTCTGAGGTGGAAGCTAAACACAAGGTGTTACTGAAGACTTATTTCTGTGTAGACCTGAATTATTGAGGAGGACATTTGTATGGAATAGGAGACAGGTGAATAAAGCTCTCATCATGTGAAACTTGAGAGCCGCTTTGACACAAAGGAGGAGACAATCTCTGACCTGCTTCCCCCTCTCAACAGTGTCAAGTGAAGAAAATTACTGCTGGTTCACCATAAATGACCAACTAGTAAAAACACAAAAGGCTGTTAATGTCGTAACGGTAACTCCTGTGAAACAAGCTCGAAAAACATAAAACCCCCCAGTGCATGGTGTGTACAGTGTGTATATGTTGCTGTGACTACATTAACATCATCATCACTATCTCTGATGTGTGAGGTAAACTGAGATGACAGACTAAACTCCACTGTCGAGGGTCAATAGGTTAGCAGCAGCTGCTTAAAGAACAGACCCCATTGTACAAATAAAGAGGTCACTTAAACCCTGTAGTTGAGCTGCTGGCGATAGAGCAGGATTACATAACCAAACCCAGAAGAGACTTTCAGTTCTACAGTTAAAATGAGATGATGATGAGACAGACAGCCGGGTTTCTTTTCTACCCACTGAGGATAAATGGTCCATCTAGATTAAATATGTCACAAGCCTGTGAACCCTTTGCTTCATTTGTAGGGACACTTTGTGTTCTGTGTATATTAAATACTAATCAGAAGATCCATGTAATTCTGTCACAAGTAGGCAATCCTACACTACAGAGGAAGATTGTGATCCAACTTAGATATCAACAACTTCTAACAAATGTGCTGTTGAGATTCTTTCCTACTTTCTTGCCTACAGCAGGTGGTGTGTGAAGGCTACTTGAATTCTATTTTATACATAGAAGCCCATTTGGTCAATCAGCCTCATTGTGTATATATAGACCTCATTTTCATCTCTGTTTCCAAACGTGAGACTTTTATTTTGAGAGTTTTGTTGGCGGTAGTACAGGTGCCACCGAACTTCTTTTACCAGAAGAGTACCATTGTTTATTTCTGGAGAGGTTCCCAATAAGTGTTGAGTAAAGTGGTGGGTGGAAGAAGGCGATACACAGACACAAGCGAACTCCTTACAAGGCCAGTGCACAGGTTCACTATATTATATCAAAGAGACATCCCAAAGAGAGGTACGCTGGCAAAGTAAACACACGCCCTACTTTACTTGTATTAGCTGAGAGTGTATGTGTGTGTGTTTCTTCCAAGTCAAAATATACTTTTTTTTCCCCTTTTTTTTCCCCTGTCCTGTCCGGCAGCTTGACATTCAATATGGTTGGCTGGATGACCTTTAACGTCTTGACAGTTTTGCTGTGTGGAGGTTGCAACACACAGAAGACAGACGGCTGGGGCAGAGGCTCCTCCAGTTCTTAAACTTTAATTGAATCTATAATCATATCTATATAAGTATGTGAGCGGAATGGGATTTCTGGGCCAGACAGGACTGGATACCTATGAAAAGGGAGGGGAAGGGAGTGTCGTGATGGGACAGAAGGGAGAGGGGAGACACAGACAGAAACAAACAGACAACAACCGGAAGAGAAAGGAAATATACTTCTGTCGATCTGTGTGACAGGATTGACTCACGTGGCTCTGTAGAGTTCAAAGCGCCCTTTCTCTTGAATGTGGAACATCAGGTCTCCTCCATTCAGGTATTCCATCACAAAGAACAGATGTTCCTGTAGAAGTAGTTCACCTTTAGTGGTCTAATAGTGCCCCAATAGAGTCCCACTGATGCAGGCTATCGAGGTGGACAGGGACTACCTTGGTCTGGAAAGTGCAGTAAATGTGTGTGAGGAAGGGGTTTTCCCAGGCCAAGGCCAAAACTCTCTTCTCTATCATAGTGCATTCAACATCATCATCCATCAGCACGACGTCTTTCTTCAGAGCCTTCACTGCAAAATACTCTCCTTGTCCTTTGAGCTCTGCCAAAAGAACCTGGGACAGGAGACGAGAGGAGAGCAGAGGAGAGGAGACAGACAAGACAAGACAAGACAAGACAAGAGAGCGTGGTTACGACTGGTCGAAACCGTATTTATATTCTCATTCCCAAACAGGTTTTTGAAACTCATTGAGAACAAAAGTCACAGTTGCTTCCTACTTTTCCAAAGCTGCCTTTGCCCAAGACCTTGTGGAAGATGAAATTGTCCACATTGACACGGGTCAGATGGGTAATTCGAGACTGAGGTTGTGGACTGGATCCATCCCACAGTCTGCCATAGTGAGATGCATCTAAGGAACAAACAGACGTTTAAAATACATGCAGATCAATGAACCAGTTGCTGTCATATACAATTACCGTAACTATTATCATAGACGGTTATTCTGAAACTAGAACAGGGGAAAAGCACTGACCATTGATGTCCAGTCCAGCAAGCTTATTAACTTCATCATAGATACCAATGTCTTGCAGAGCAGGCAGGTTGGGATCTGAACGGCGAGTAGATGATTTCTGATGGGAAGAAAAAAAAAATCCAAAAAAAGAATGGATAATGTTTTATAAGCAAGTACACAGTCACATGGGTGTCATGCAATGCTCATTAATCAAGAGTCCTGTCGGACAATCGGTATGGATTAGTGTTGATGAAATAAGGCCAACAGGAGCTGGATTAGGGATTGAAATGTTTAAAGCTCAGTTTGCCTCCACTTTGCTTTGTTTTCAGTTTGGTAAAAAAGTTGTCTGGGTTCCCCTGCAGGCCGTCAGGGGTTAACCTCACCATTACATATCCTGATTCATGGCACAAGTAGAAAGCCATTGACAGGAAGTATTCAAACAGAAATCAATAGATTGTTTTAAGGATGAGAAGGCAAACTTGTCAGTGGTGTTGTACCCAGATGTTTAACTATCAGAAATGGGCTTTAAGATACAACAACAGCAGATGAACTCAGCATCTACATAAAGGACCAGTACGGCATTCATGTTTTTAACTGTCAATCATACACGGTTCTCGGGTGGAGAATTAAATGAGCACAGGTCCACTCTAGGAGTACAACTTCAGACTTCCTCATAGAAAAATAGTCATTTTACTCCCAAGTGCTCTGTATGTTAATGTGTCTGCTGATTTAATTCGGTGCTACCACACTGATGTGGGCATGTATTGGATGGCTCGGGGCCCCGCGCCGTGAGCTTACCTGGCTGACTTGAGTGAGTGCTTCAGCAAGCAGTTTCTGATTGATACCACAAAGGTTGGCCACCTTATCTTGACACTTGTGATGGACATTCATGGAACAATCTGAAAACACAAAATAGTCAGGCACAGACACAAGCACATGCAGGCTCCAGTAGTGAATTCTTATCGTTATCGGCATTGTACCTTCACACTTCAGGCCTTGCTTGACCAGACCCCACAGCAGACTTCCACAGTGGTCGCAGAAAGTGGGACTCATGTAGTTGTGGGTCTTAAACCGATGCGGCATGTCAATTTTAAAGCGCTCCTTCTGGAACTGGGATTGACGAGATCCATAATTAACCACTGACAAGGGAATCCTTATCAGATGCCTGGGACACTTGACCACCCGGCGCACCTGCCTCATCTTTGCTCTTTTTTTGCTTTGCTTTCCTCGCTATGTGGATTCAGTACGACCCGACTACACTGTCCATGTCACTTCTCAGGTCTGCCTCGACTCAGATTTAAGGAACCTGCCTGAGACCACACCCCATCTGTTTAATCCACTGTGAGGGGGTGTGTGATTGATCATTTTCACGGAGCCTTTATCTAACTTGTTGGACTTTGATTGTCTTTCTTCATCCCATGATATTGATGACTAAGAATCTTTTTGGGTGTGGACTCTGACTGCTGCCTGCCTCTGTGGTAAACTGCCATTCAGTGATACTACCACAGCTGTTCATACTGTTGACGAGAAATACATAACATCAAAAACCAGAGTGAGAAATCTCACCCTGAGCCAACGTTCACAGACATATGGAGAATGCTCACAGTACAGTGTGTACTGAGGAACAGTGTTACGTACCACAGTATCCCGACTGTTGGCAGCCGTACCGGTGCATCTGCCAATGATTTTGTCTATGCATTTTTTGTGGATGGCTGCATTGCATTCTGATGAGAGAGAGAGCGATAACAGATTAGAAGACTTTAGTCTTAGCTGATCATATCTGATCACACTGAATCAGGGCACAAAATGTCAAATAGACCTATTTTCAAATGGCACACACATCACAAGGAATTATTGTACACTTACGTCTACACTTATATCCTTGCTTGTTGAGTCCCCTGTGAAAGACAAGACACAAATGTGTCTCACTTGGATGTGTCTGAGGTCCTCATGAAGAGGCTTGCAGCTTTGTTCATAGAACTAACGCACAGAATGAACTAACCAGACAAACTCTCTGCACACAGAGCAGAACGTGGGCTGTCTGAAGAATGTGGCGATGAACTCGTGGTTCTTGATGAAGTGGATCTTCGCCTGTTTAATAGCCCCCCGTCTACGATTCAAGTTAGGGGCCTCTTCTTCTTTTGCTGCCTGCTTGCTCTCTGTCACATACACAGAGAGACGTAGATCAGTCATTTTTATCATTATTATTGAAATTAATATTCATGAAGCACACAATGACAGACTCAATGATAATCTGGGCGGATGATCTCTGTGAGTGATGACATTATACTGTGTGTGTGTGTGTGTGTGTTACCACAGATAAAGCTTTATCAAGCTGGTTAAGTTAGAGGACAGATGTAGCAAAGACTTTCCATTTTGCTAACAGCAGGATTTTCCTCACTATTGTATTTCTCCGGCAGTTAGCTAGAAGAGAATCAGTCAATACGGAGTCCACTGATGCAACAAAAAATGTTTACTTAACGGAATATGGAAAGTTTTGGAAAGTTGTGACACAGTTGCACAACGGTAAGGAGAGAAAACAAGGCTGTTACAGATACAGACGACATACACACATCTACAATACTGGGACAATATGGAAAAGAAAGCATTATGTTCATCTTCACCTGTATCCATTCCCTCCAGAAAGTACTGCACTGCCATCATCACTTTTCCTGAGGGATGAAGATCCACCTGAACACACAAACACACCGTTAGACACCAGTCAATAGCACTCAGGGACACAGGACACTCTGGCATGTCCTACCCAAAATTCGGCACGTCCATTGGCTTTCTTGCAGCGCTCAGCGAGCACAGACACCCCGACAGTGACCTCAGCCAGGGGCTCCTCTGCCGTCTTCATCAGCAGTACCTCGAGTACTCGGCCCTCGTAGATGTGCGCATCGAAACTGGCCTTCCAGGCTGGGTACATGGTGGGTTTCCGCTGAACCAGGGTCTTACCTCGTTCTAGGAAGAGAGAGAAGAAAAATGATCCTCTGTGTTTTGAAGGGCAGTTGGCGATCTTTGTTATCAGCCAGTTTCTCACCAGTTGTTAAGGCCTCCTTCATCTTGATTGCACAGAAGGGGGGGTCAGCCAGAGGGGACAGGATGCCCAGCTCATATGAGTTAAAGGCGATCCTCAAGAAAGGAGGCATGATGACTAGTACCAGGTTCACCTATTAGAGACAAGGAGTTACTCTTGTGATATTCAGCTTATATGACCTGGTCATTACACACAGCTACAGTTTCTACCCAAATACACACATTAATTTTAATTTCTGGCATCCTGTCAGACTCCTGCACCCACACACAATATGTCATTTATACGTGAGTACAGAGCAACTTGTGTGGAGCCCTGGTGATCTCACCAGGAGCAGGAGAGAAGGAGAGAAGGTGGCTGGAGCTGCAACTGGAAGTTTGCATTCTCGCTTGTACTCTGTAATCTCACTTTGAACGTCTTCGACTCAGTCACTCCCACATGGAGGAGGGACACAAACATTCTCGCACCTCCATCGTTTGTTTTCGTGTGGAGGAAGAACAGAGGGTGTCTGGCAAACAGACTACTGTTGCTGTGTTTTGTTGTTTGTTAATATTTTTGATACAACCTGACAAACTGGGACAAATATTTAAATTTAATTTTTTTCCAAGGAGCCACATGAATGAGAGACTGATCAGCCTGCATGCAAGCATGACTTGCTGCTTGCATAAGCTCATACGTCTGTGTGGTGGGTGTCCAACTTCACTGAGAAACACCACGTTCAACATGTTCCACACACAGCTGAAATCCAACATCCATGTGTTGGTGCGTTGGTCAGGCAGCATTCCTGTAGAATGTAGATCCGTCTACATCCGTTTATAATAGAACCTGACTGTGAGACTTGTACGTTTAGGAAATGTTTAGTTTCCTTTCTGTTATTTCCCGCTAGTGTTATTTCTGACAGGTTGCCACTGCCACAGTGGAGGTGTTTGCCTGTGCTACAAAGCGAGTCTCAACACGTCCCTAATCCAAGCCCAGGCATGCAGGGCTCCACTGTAGGCTTGATTGGTATTCACAATCCTAAACTCATAACCACCCACACAGAGGCCAGAAATGTAAGCCACAGGAAATAGACACAGGGAGGAAAGACGGTGGGACGTGACCATGTTCACTCACTGACTGATCCGATCTGTGCTGTCAGAGCTTTAGGAGTTATTCAATAGCAAACACACTGCGTGATCGAGTGGTGGAAATCGATTACCCAACTAACAGTTCATGTGCAGTTTCTACTGGATCCAACTGTACAATACAGTAGTTGTGTATCTGTTCTCTTATATACTCTCGTGGCTTAGGTCACCTCAGAATTGACGGACACGTGAGCTGAAGTGTTCAAATGGTCTCGGCAGTCACCTGACAGAGTGCCTTCAGAATGTGGAGGTATCGGAGATTGTCTGCAGCATCTATGCCATGTTATCATGTCACAAAGTCTCTGAATGTCACCAGCTGCATGATGTGATGATGCCAGCCAGTGAGTCTGTACTGCACGCGCACATGCACCCACACACACACACACACACACACACACACACACACAATTCAATTGTATTTGCATAACCCAGTGTCACAAATTACAACTGCTGCGATGGACTTTAAAGTGGACACAGTACTACACCCTCTGTCCTTCAGCCCTCAATCAGGATGTGGAAAAACTGCCAAAAAAACCTTTTTAACAGGGAAAAAGTTGATGAAGTCGGTTCAAAGATCCAGGCAGCAGGAGATAATTTGGGAGGAAGCACGTCTCCTGTTGCAACTGTAAACACAGGTTGTCCTAAATAAAGACAGCTGGTGAAAGTGCTGAGTCAGGGAAGCAGGTACAGTGAATCTCGATGCAACCTGACAGCTCAAGCATGTATTGCAGCATGTCTGCAACTCAAAGGATGTGGTCGGCTGTCAGTTCACTGCACAGTCACAAGCATTTTTTACACCGGATTCACCTCAGGACCAACGGATCTAAGCTGTGTTTGTTTGTTTTGGTTTTTTTAGAGCCCCCCTGTGCAGCCCTGGCCGCATTCCTCCCCGTCCCACTGATCGTGCTCCGGTCGCAGCGTCTCAGACCGAGCAGGAACTCGCAGTGTCACCATGGCGACGGGCTGTTCGCCATTCGAACGGCAGTTCGCCACGAGGGGTTGCTGGGACAGATGGGATCTTACGTCTGAGAAGTTCAGAGTTTGGAATTCCGTCCGGGCGGTTTGTAGGGTTCGGGCGTCACTCGTTCAACCGTTTTTCCACCACGGTTGACCCAGTTGAGACAAACGCCGCCTGACAGGTCACAGATTCCATCGCACAGTTCCGTTTCACTTACCGTGAAAAAGTGGAAAAAGAATCCCAAAAGTTGCGTATTTCCGTTAGAACACAGCACACACGGGCAATTCTCTGACGTTACTTAACGTACACGCCTCAAATGTAACTACTACACAGACCGAACGTACGTCGAACGTCAAAGTACCGTTAAGGTAGTTTGCGTAATGTCAAATGACAGAAAGATTCTCTCAGGGAACGTTTGCGCCAAATCCGCACGACGGAGTCTCACCTCGTCCCGCAGACTTTGTGCTGTTTCTTCCTCAGCGGCGAAAGTTGATCGTTCTCTTCCACTCCTTTTTTTCACCGTGTGTGTGTGTGTGTGTGTGTGTGTGTGTGTGTGTGTGTGTGTGATTCACACTGCCGATTGAGGAAGTGGAGCGCGCGCTCTTCGGCTGCAGCCGTGACGTTTACCTGGCGCGCGCACACACACACACACACACACACACACACACATCGTCGTCGTGTTTCCTCCACCTTTCCTTGCAGTGGGGAACTTTGTTTCTATGAATGTGAATGTTCGTGGGTTAATACGTAGTCAACTGGACTGGTAGTTTGATGGAAGCAAACTACCAGTTGACTAGGAATGAACCCAGTCAGACAACGTGGCCAGGACGAACCTCCACAGACTGTTCTGTCAAACTACCTGGCCCCACATGTTGCACAGATGTCCAGTGGGTTAGAAGGTGTTGGCTCAGTTTCACTGGGAGTTGAACCGGGAGTTGGGAGTTGATTCTGTCAGTCACACAGTGTGGGTGTGATGAAGCTAACTGTTTATCATATAAATGTTTTGGTTCTGTCAGTCAGGGCAGCTCAATAGTTAGACTATCATGAAAAGGTCGGTTGGTTCATCTCCCAGCTGTCAATGTCGTGTTCACCCTGGACTCAACATGACAGACAGACAAGCTTTACGTCACACAATGTAGAGGAAGCCTCTAAACCGGACTACCCAAAAAGAAGGGAGAGCGTACAAACTGAACAAAAAGAACTCCAGGATCTCTGTCTCCCTTAAAAGGTTCTTCAGTAAATCAAAAAATAGATATATACATTCAGCAGACACAGACGGACAATTACAAGTGTTTATTTCTTTTCACTGTCATGATTAGAATTTTCAGAGATATCTTGTCTCAGTTATCCAATTAAAATGAAAAGAAATAAACACTTGAAATATATCTGTTTTGTGTCATGAATCTTTATATAAAGATGTGTTTCGCTCTTTGAATCGATTCACTGAAAAATCAACCTTTTGATGATATTCTAATTTACTGAGATGCACCTGTATGCCTTAAATGATGCCCCCCCCCAACACACACACACACACACACGACTCATCAATCACCAACATCCTCATTCTGTCACTGACTATTCTTTTGTGTTCTGTTCATCCCCATCTGTCACCAAAGCCTTTGTGCTCGTCACCCAACATTCCAGTGTCTTGTAGTTGTCTAAATCCTTTGGGTGCTCTGACTAACCGACTTGTTCTCCAGACCCCTTTGTGCTCACACAGCATTGTAGATACATTGTCATCAGGATGTGGATGTGTCACTCTTCTGAAGATGAGTCCAAACTGTGAACATTCCACCCAGCTTTCTTCATCATTAACTGTCACAAATACTTTACTGTTAAATATGGGACCATGCAAAGTGAAGCACTTTGTCACAGAGGTGTCCATGTTCCCCTCTCTCCTCTTACATAACAATGCAGATTCTCACTCCCAGCAGACACAGGAAGTCTACGTTAGTTACCGGTTGCATGTGCACTAAAAACTTCTCCAGAATGTCTGGCTGCTCCACTCTGACTCTGACCGATGCACATTCAAACTCTAGGAATTCTCTCGTTCTGTTTTTCATCCGCCTCATATAAACTCTCAGGCTTTCATAGGTGTCTGTCAACTTGAGCACACACCGCGTAAAAAGAGACACACACTTCACATGTGGCTCTGCTCAGTCATGCTCATGGGAAAGTTGCACTTTACAGCTGAGTCTGTCGTTCTGGAGCATTTTTGGGAGACTCTGTTGTGATTTCCTTGGAGTTCAGACCTCCTCAAAGTTTTTCCAAGCTGAGTGGATAGATTTATATATTTACTTTATTCATACCAAATTAGGAACTTCTTTAAAAGTCAAGGAATAAGAAAACATTTGTGTATTTGTTGCTTTTTCCCATGAAATACTGGATACACATACAACTCAGCAGTCATGTCAGCAAATTAAGACTAAATAGTTACGATAGGTAAGATAGAAAAGGAATAGATTGAAATTGAAGGCAATATATGATCTTTCATTTTCACAAGGGTTGTATGAGAAGATCAGCGTGGTAAACAGGAAGCTGCAGCTGGTTATTGTAGCAAAGCACAACGACTGGTGAGGAGGTGGAAGAAATCCACCTGTCAGCAGCACCAGTTCACACATGCCGTTCATTTCACACACTTTGTTATTTATATGGTGATGATATGATGAAAAATATTTTTTAAAATAAATATTGTTTTTTAAAAATCACATTATTATGATATAATAAATACTGTACATTTCAGTGATGGTTTTAACATTTCATTACTTCTCACAGAGCTGAAAATTACTCCAGTAAATGTGCCTTCTTCTCAAATGTGGTTGGTATTGAAAAACTACTAACTACTAAGGTGATGCTTCATTCCTTGAAGTGTAGAGGATGACTGACTTCCTAGCAGGACCTGGTTTTAGGTCCCACAGTGACAGTTGTCATGTATAGTGTCGGTGGTAGAAGACGGACTGGTCGGTGGAGAATACACAGAGTGGTGCAGACTCCACGCTCAGACAACAGCATGATGAATGTTCAGCCGGAGGAGCAGAGTGTGCTGAAGGCTGATGTATTTCACGCTTTGTCCTGCTGAGGCAGAGTGGGATATTTAAAGATTTCAGGGAGGTGGAATAGGTGTAACATTGACTTGGCAGTGAAGGCTGCAAAGAGTTTGCTAAGTGGGACATTAGGATGCTCGGCTCTTTCTCCTCTTCGACTGCGGTGACAAGAAACAAGGCAAGGTGCAAAGCCAATAATGTCCAGACAATGTCAAGGGGACCGAGATATTTATACCAGTCGCTTGTGCTTTCCAATTCTTTTTTTTTTAATCTCTCAGCGTTATGTAAGAAAATCCTTCCCTTTCCCCTGAGGATCGTCTGCCCACACAGCGCTAAGAAAGATGAAAAGGCCTTCTGTTAAAAGGACCAACATCTACCCAAACCCAGCATTAGCTTCTCAGACTAAAACCAACCAGACCACAACGTGTGACATGGAACAGGCATGTTCTAACTACTGTGAGACGTCATGGGTCAAAAGCCTCAGAAGAGGAAGTTCAGCTTTTTAGCGTCAGTGCTGATGATTTCACAGCTGAGTGCAGAGCGGCTGAATTCATCTGACATTATTGAGTAGGCTGTGGGTGTATGATTGATTATTTGCTTCCCTCTGCGTTGCTCCTGCCTGCAGCAAAGTGGAGGCAGGGTTCATGACAGTGTTGCCGCCCCACTGTAAACATCTTTTTAGTCTTTTCCACAAAACAGCCTCATAGAAAACTTTGTTCCATTTCATGAACCCAGATAAGCTGATCAAGATTGGACATGTGAACATGTCGTTCCTTCTTATCTTACCTAATATCTTGATTACCTTGGCTAATAAGCAGAGTCAAAGGGAGAGGGAAGAGAGAGTCAGAGCAGGTGCAGAGTGTATATGATGTTAAAAACCAACCAAGACTTTTGAAATACAAAGAAAAAATGCAGCCGTGGGGGGAAAGAAATCGTGCTGAGGACAGAAGAGGGGAGCAACAGAACTGGGGCGAGAATGCAGAGCACAGTGATGAATGGTGTGGCCTCTATATAGGCCGAGTCTGTCGACAACTTAAGCCCCAGAAAGAAAGTTCTCTGCCTGATGTTATTCTGGGTCACGGAGTCCCGTGGGGGAGGCGGCCAGCGGAGCAGACCTGACCTATTGCTGGCCGCACAGGACGCGGACCTGTTTATCACTCAGCCGTCCTCGAAGTGATTAGAAAAACTCTTCATCAGAGAAGACTACACATGGACATCATGTCCACAAAGAGGATGTGCTCATTTGAGGTGTTTAAAATGTCTGACAGCTGATTGTTAATGCTGGGTCTGACCAGCTCCTGGTCTGAAGAGAACAGGACACGCAGACGTTCTTAGCCTCCTTTACTTTGTTTTAGAATTAAAGCTAAGAAATCACACAGTAGAAATTTCAAGTCAGTGCTTATGTACATCAACAAAATGAGTCCAGGCTAACGAGTTTGCGCACATTGTTTTTTATAACCATGAATATATATCATCATGTCCTAAGAACAATTGCTGATATTTTGTTTTATGAAGATCCACTACTTCTTTTTTTTGTTCAGATCCACGCCTTTTCATATCAGTGCAATAAAAGCAAAGACGACATTTCCTGGCATCGCCTTGTCTATCACTCCAACAGTTCATGGCAAACCTTCAGACACATCTATGTATATATCATGATTCATTGTGTGACACAGCCTGTACTCCACTGCATGAGTCATGAGCATGAATCCAGTGGAAGGAACACGTTCAAACGCAGGAAGAAGTGACCTTTCAACGAAGGCCAGCCAATTCAGATTCAAGTCTTTCTTTGTGTGAGTTTCCCTGGAAATTACCTTAAAAATGTAGTGAGTTATCAAGAAACCAGAGGTCAAACATTGAAATCACTGCAGTAAATTCATAATGTTTGATGGAATGATTTGGAGGAACTTTTGCTGATCAACTGCAGGGGTGGAAATACAGGTCACAGCAACCGAACATTCCACACCGGCAGGTATCTGGGCCAACGCCTCATGTGGCTCTCAGCATCGCACGTCCTGCAGCAGCAGGCAGGGACAGTCGAGGTTGCTGAAAGTAGGTGATCATGTCCCCCTTTGAAAGAACAATATGTCCTCTCCTCTTCAGTGTGGTCTATTATTGGGTGTCACAGCTTTGATGGGAAGAATCTTTGATCAGGAAAAGGCAGCGGGCTTCTTTCAGACCCATCAGAGCAGCTCCTATAACACCGTGGCTTCCTCCATGGCGTTTACCCACCTGTGTGAGGAGCAGAGTGCATTAGACAACATGCTGAGCCATCTCCGACCTGAATACACAGGGTTACGTTGGGCTCTCTTGTTCTTGAAAAGCATTCAAAGCCTTTGAAATCTGGTGCTCTTTAGAAACATCCAAAACATGCTCATCCCTCCACATCAAACAATGACGCTCGTAGCTTCTCACGCCACTTTATTATCATAAGGGGAGTGATTATTCATTTGTCAATGTAAGAGGTATTTGATTTTATAGGATTTTCATATTATGGCTGCCACTATATATCTCTCTGCATATCATATCACCGCTATCTGATCACTTGGGATGACATCAGTTGATCAGCTGTCCCAGTCATACACTGTGATGTGTGTCAAAATGAATTCATTTCTCACCTCTGGGCCGTGTGGTTATCCTCTGCTTTAAAGGTGTAATACAAAGTGTTTTTGTGGTAAAGCTGGAAGACACTGGCCGCCTCCTCACCTTCTTGCTTGTCAGAAAGTTTCACTGTGAAACCCAACAAAGGCAAACTCTCTGAAGCTACCTTCTCCTGCGTTGGGGGGAAAGGAATCTATTATAGAATACAATCATATCATCTGAGCATTTCTTTACTTTTTGTCACAAACTCCTGCTGCTGCCACCTCCTTGCAGAATACATGATGAATTCTATGCTGCTCAGGTTGAAGGGGAGGGCATGATTCCCCTCACCTCTTGGGCTCTGTAGGTGTAAAGCACCTTGTCTTTCAGGAGGAACCACAACCTCTTCCAGCTCCTTTTGCTCTTCTTGCTGCGATGTAGACTGCCGCTAATGGAGCCCTCGTCTGATTCAGTCACCTGTAAGACATCATTCATTCATTTATTCATCGTCACGCAGCGCTGTCCAGTGAAGGGGCTGACAGAAACATGACGCAGGTGTCTACCTGGGAGAACGACATGGCGCCTTTCCGATGTCTCCAGATGTTTGGAGGATGAATGTTTTGGAAGACAGCAGAGAGTGGACGAGTGCTGCGCGTCAGTCGAGGGCTGTTCTTGTGTGACAGTCCAGACACGTCTTCCCCTACGGAGACACACCTGCTTTCATGACATGGCCGATGTGCAGCATCTCTTTGCTGGATGAAGATGACTTTGGCTTTGACCACTGCTCACACAAATGCAGCACTAAGGCGTGTAGTTTGAATCAGAGGCGGAGTCTTAGAATGTTTTCACACCTCTCTTCTTCAGCTCGTTGTAACAGTGGTCACACACTTTGGCTGTACGGCCCTTCATGTACTTCAGTGGAAATCTGTTCTGGGAGCAGCTTCGACAAACAATCTGCGTGAAACAACATGCAGACTTCAAACAAAGCTCGAGATCATTACACAGACATATCTCAGATCTCTGAGTTTGCGTGTGACTCACTCTCCCGCAGCCATGGCAGTGGTGTTTACGGAGAGTGAGGCTGAAATCTGAGGTGCAGTTCATGCACATCATCACCTGCGACACTGGTACAAGTGTGGGAGCTTTCTCTCCTAGAGAGAACTGCAGACGATCTCTTGCCTGGAACACATGGAGTTTAAAAGTAAAACAGACTGCAGTGACTGATGATGTAGGTGTGAATGAGCATGATTGTAAATATGAATTGATTTGGTTAAAACTGTACCTCTGCTGTGCTGCTGCTGAATCCCACTGATCCTCTGCTATGTTCAGTGACTGTGCGGCTTAATGTATAAAACCAGTCCTCTCTTTCGAGGAAGGAACTGTGAAACAAAGACAAAACAGGGTTATTAAGGCTTGATTTGGTTTCCTCAATAGCAAATGAGTGAAATATCAGCTGCAACTGTTCAATTAGTTAAAGACAGTTGTCATTTAGGCTAGAAAATACCCATCAATCATATAATAGAAATAACATGACCCACCTTGCAGACAAAGTGATGGAGATGTCTGCACCTTCTATCCTCAGTGCATGTTGAACATCGTCTATGATGGGTTTACTGACCTGGATAATTCACAACATGCGAAATCAAACACGAGAAAAGAAATCCAGAAGTAAGTACAAAAAAAAAAACGCAATGTGATAGTTTGTGGACAAAATGTTATAGCTTGAATCAAGACGACGTTTGCTGAAAAATAATCTAGCTTTTAATAACACAACTTTCAGTTGTGGATATGAACCCTTCAGACTTTTTAAGGCGAAAATGCAGAACCTGTCAGACAAGTCACAAAAATTTCAATGTTGGTAGATGAAAAATGATAAAACCTTCAAGCCTGTCAGGGCCAGCGTGTTCTTCCATCTGTATTTTCCATCCTGTTGAGGGTAAGTGTAAAGCAGCACATCATTCATCTGAAAAAAGAAGGTAGATGACTGAGTCTGACACAGGTTTGTAAGACACACTTACAAACAATAACACGTTAGAAATGATGAAAGGAAACAAAACCATTGTCATTAATGTGCTGCAACTGCACCCTTTCTCCAGTAGGTGGCTCTCTGAACTAACTAAAGGTCTCTGCACTGATACAAACAAAATGCATAGAAAGGAAATGTAAAATGTCTTTTCTGTTCGGAGAATCCTCAGTTATGATGCTCTAAGACATTTAGTTTTTTCTCATCTGCTTGTACTTCACAATGTAAACATAAAACTTTGGGATCAAAACTCAGACGTCATAAGTATTTACAATCTTTGTCATGTAAACGTTAAAGAACCACTCAACTGACCTCAGTATTATTTGTAGGATCCCCATGAGAATTATTACCTTTTCTAAGAAACTAATAGCTCTCGCAGATACTTTATTACGTTGTAAACATTAATGTTTACACTTCCTCACCATCCGAGTCAAGGTGTTTCTTGGCTGTTTAATTTTCTTGCAGTTGCAGTATTTAACAACCATCTTCATGTTGGGATTCTCCTGTGTGATCATTTAACGAGGCATGTTCCTCACAGCACTTAACTCTAATGAAAAAAAAGGATGGTGGATCGCCATGCATCCTGTTTTATACTTTAAAACAGTTCCAACTATTATCTTGAACTTTACTACATCTTCCTGTTATTTCACCTCAGGGAAGGAACACATCATTCATATATTTCTGGATTTGGAGTAAGGAGGTGTACACAGTCAGTTTATGAGGTTGTCATCTTTCCTGTGTTGTCAGTAAAGAGCTGGCTCAGGAAGCCAGCATCCTGAAACATCCTGCCAGGAAACCCTGCTCTTAATAGCGCCGTCTGAACATCGAAATAGACCAGACAGACTAAGTCTGACTCCTCACCTACACTGATTTAAACAGATATGAGCAGGAATGTAATGAGACTGTAGTTGGCATTGTGAAGAACACCAATACGCTGAACTTGAACGTAACCAAAAATCACTGCAAACAGGAAGCAGCGTTTACCAAAAACAGGTGACGAGGCTGTCGACACTTCCTGCTGACCTTCATCAGGGTGCCCTCCTTCACAAACACCTGATGGCGAAACATAAAACAGACGTACGTATTTCACAAGATCACGTCAGGTTCGGGCCATGTTTAACAGTGTGTGTTGTTTTAGACCCGGCCAAATGGGGATTCCCCAGATGAAAAATTGTGTAAAGGGCAAAACGGGTGGTACAGAGCAGACAGGAGCAGAAACAATACTGTCAACGGGGCTGTACCCTGCCAGGCTGCAGCAGGTCCCGCTGGCCACGCACACTGTACTCGATGTTCACCAGACGCAGTAGGTTCTCCTGAAAGAGAGGGAGCAGAAAATAAATAACTTTTTAAATAACTTAAAATACTTTAAATAACTTTTTTAAAACACAGCGTTGACGATATCAGAGGGAGACCAGTGTGTCCGTTGATTCTCCACTGTGAAGACAGTGCCATGGCTGTTCCAAATCGGAGGTTTCTTTGTGTTCTCCCTTGACTCGGAAGAAAAGAACAGCTCGTGTGTGTCCAGACGAGTGTGAACGCAAAGACGGGCTTAGAGGCCTGCGTCATCTCTGCATTGTTGATGTTAACACACTGTACAGATTTCTGCACAAGCAGATTGTCGACAGGATCATGGTGTGGAACACATTTTGCGTTCTGCAGCTCGCCACTGAGTGTGGAAACAAATTGCTGCGTGTTAGCCAGGAACTGTTGTTAGCCAGGTCCTTTTCAGACACAGCTTTACCATAATTCTTCCTTACTCTGTGTTGAATGTTCCAGTTCTCACAAACTACAGATGCTATTCAAACCATGTACTGAAATAAACAACTGAGGGATATTGTGTGTTTCGTATTAGGGTGACACACAAATGACTGTACATTTATTTTGTTGGGTTCAAAAGATACATACTACATACCCCATGTCTTAAACTGTCATTTGCTTGGTCTGCGATGTCAGACACGATCACAACAGCAGCTGAATAAGACATGGAGACAAAAGAAGAAACAAAAGATCTTGTTTAAATTTGCAACAAAAAAAAAACAAACACATTTGTTAACACAGTATTCACATTCACCTCTGGAAACACATAATATGACCAAATAATGTGCAGGCCTCTCTAAAGGACATATACTATAGTGTGTGTTAGTGCATCTTTCAAAGCCTTAACACAAATAACCCTACCTGAGTACAGGGCATGTTTTCCTTTGTATTCAGGTAAGAAATTCAGGGCTGAACCTGCTCTGCTGCCACTGTCCCACTGACGACTTACACACAGAGGAGAGCCACAATGGCTCTAACAAAGAGTAAATTGGCTCTCTCCTGGCCTTCTCTCCATGTTAAATGATGTGAAATAAATTCCCTGTGAAGTCGCAGAGGTCAGTACGACTCTCCTGTGAGTAACTGAGAGCAGCCTCTGTCACAGCACAGTGGATTTGTTCATGGAATGGTTTTGTTGTACCTTGGGTGTCTTCATATTCCTGGGAATCAGGGGAGAGGTTGTTCAGATAATCTGTGAGAGGGGTTGGAACAAAGGAGCAAGTGTCAAAACCCATTATTTATTTAAACATAAAAAAAACAACATAAATTAATCCCTGCTATTGCGCTAATGTAATACAAATTTGCATACTGGTTTGGTAAATTAAACAAGATTATTTTCTAAATTACAAAACAAGCATGCATTAGGCTGGCATTTATGTTTATTGCTTCTGTTGATCTGTTTGTTTGGGGGGGGTTGTACGTAAACTATATTTGTATTAAATAACAAATATAAAATAAATAAATAGGTTTGACCTCACCTGTCAGCAGCATGCGGTACTGAGCCACGCGCACAATGACCTGCAGCAGCTGATGCTTCAGAGAAACTTTGTTCCCGGCTGGACGCTGCTGATGAGACAAAAACTGAACACTGATTTTCTTGTATCAAACGGAAACACTTTGTCTAGATTTTGACATTTTGGCATTAATTGAATTGGTGCAGGATTCACATCAACTGAACCAACTGGGATCAGATAAAAAAAACAAGGTTTTAGTGAAGTTGTGCTGTGAAAAGAGAGACCTAGTCGTTTTATTATAATAATGAAAGTGCCTCTTTCAGTGAGCCATTAATGTGCACATATCAATCACTGAATGTGATGAAAAAAAGAATGTGCATGTGTTTGAAAATGTATGGCAGTAATGAGGTTAATGAGTTGTTTGGATCAGTGGAAGAGAAGTGGATGTGTGCATCAGCTTATGAGGCATTGTAATAAAATGAAAAAAGAAATATAAAAACTGTCAGATTTTAAGTGTGAACAAGGGCCAATAATACGGGCAAGACTGCTGATCAGCACAGCGCCCTAAAGGATAACAAGTGGGCACACACACACACACACACACACATACGTTTAATTAGTGTTTTCTATTTTGGGGCCTGAATTTGAGGTTTAATTCATGTGTGTTAGATGATCTTAAAGTCCTCAGCAGCAGCAGCAAGAAGCTAATGAATTGTAAACACTGGCACTCACTGGCCACATAAACCGTGTAGCCGATGAAATATATGTATGAAATATAAACATTGGTGAAATGGCTGTGAGTAATGTCATGTGCAACAGGATTTTCTTAAGTTGAATATTAATGACATATTCATGTATAAATATAAATATAATTTCATCTAAAATATTTCATTAAGACTCATCAATCAAATATGTTCAGTCCTCAATGCAGTAGAATTATATATGTTATATACATATTCATGCAAACTGAATAAGGCAAACCACTGGTTCAATTCGGGGGGGTTTTCACGTTCATTTATACATTTCTGCATTATCTTGGACGTGACTTGCGTTAAAAAGGTCTTACCTCAAACTGGTGAACGACAGCTGCAAAGGCAGGTGAGGTCCGGCAGCTCTCCTCCAGCATACTCATACTTCGGTCGTAGTGGCCGATGTAGGTGGTAAACACCAAGAACTCTGCTTTTCTGGACAGGAAGACATCCGCGATCCGCTGGCTGTCCTCCCTTAGGGGGGGAACCAGGGTGGGCAAATGAAAGAGAGGCAGCTTGCACTTTCATAGGTTTCTTTCAGAACCGCATGAAAGTAAATTCGTCATCATTTGAACTGGTTTTCCTTTTATCAGAGAGTCTCACCACTGTTGGATTCGATTCTCCAGCTCAGCGAGGATTCGGCAATGTAGACTGTAAACATCAGGCAGCTCATTGAGAATTTCCCAAAGCCTCTCTTCATCCACAACAGGCTCCCCTTGATCCCCGACTGCTGCCCCCACTGCCGCTCGGAAGTCCTGGCCCAAAGGAAAAAGTTACTTTGCTCGTTATCGTCCTCTTGCTCCTGTTGAGTGTTGTGGTTTTTATGTTGTCAATGGCTGGTTCACCCTGGACCGGTCACCACATCATGGCAGGGTGTGAGGGGACAGTGCTAACCACTGCACCACCGTGTCGTCCCCAAAGTAGATACCGAACATCAGTACGACTGTGATTTGCTTGAAGGCCAAAGATGAATATCAGCACTCAAGGAAGTTCTCTTAAATCAGATTACGCAGTGGGAAGTAACTGTTGTATAAAACAAGACAGCATCTGATAGCAGCAAGTAGATTAGCTGCTGTATTACAATCAGCGTGATAGCACAGAAGCAGTGGTGGTCGGGGTCACGCATTCACTTCAAGGACATTGGAAGCACCAAAGTTCTCAGTGGTCCAGTGGACCATGTTTGTCTGGACAGATTTTAGAGGGTTTATCATATGACCCTAAATGAGCCTTCACACTCAATGACACTATTCTAATCCAGACCAGTATGGACAGTCAGTACTGTGTACTATATGAGCTGTCTCCGTCACACAGGTCCTCAAATGATACAAAAACAAAGTAGTTAGAAAATAGTCTCCCTGACTATAAATCCACATTCATGCTTTGCCTCTTACCACTCACCTCCTGGAGATGCTTGAGGGCCTTCACATGTCTGTAAGCAGAGAAGTATAGTTTGAAATAACTTACGACTAACTTGTGCCGAGGTAAGGAGATGTAGTTGGTCACTTACAGTTTCTCAGTATCTACCAGCTCCTTTGCGATGTAAAAGGCTCTGGATTGACCTTCAGGCTGTAAACAAGAGTCATTTACTTATAATCTGGGTTAGAAGCAGCCAAAGCATTTTGGTTTAACAGACACTGGTTTAACAGATAAGCCGTCTCGAGTGGATGGATAGTCTTTCGCCACTTCGTCTCCAAGCAGCAATTAAATTCTGAATAATGAGCTAATGAGAAGAGCCTTGTAGTTACCCATTAACCCCCATTAACCCCCATTAAGGTCCCCGTTTTGTGTTGTAACTGCCCCAGGTGATAGGTTTTATTCATTCCTTCAAAAATTGTTGCTTTTCTATCTGACATTTTTATCTATTTAAGGACCTTTAAAGTACCAATTGGGAAAATAGTGGGTGACGATAGGTCAGTGATGAAATAATATGAAGAAAGGGATGAAGAATTTACCCGTCTGTCGTAATTGTTGTCTCCACCTCCATCGTCCTCCTCAGATGTGCGTCCTTGATCTTCATGTGCAGCTGTTTGTCCCCTGACGTCACAAACCGATCCAGTCTGTGGAGCAGTGGCCACCACACAGACATTGTAGGCTTCTGTGTAGGCACTGAGGAGGACAGGAAGGTCACTTTGTTGAAAAGCAGCATCCACACCTTACAACCAAAGATGGACATGCAGGTTTGCACAGGTAGATATAATAAAGTTGAGTTTGACTTATATTCCTAAACTCTTCATCATCGTCGTCATTGTTAGCAGTATATTCCTTCTTCAATACAATTCAAAGTCATTTCCTTCCCTTGTTACTGTAAAATGAAACTGTGATCACGATATATATTTGTTTGATACTATTATCAAATCTGACCGTTGGATATTATTTCTGATCATTTGTAGATCTGGTTATATTTGTATTGAATCATCTTGTATATTTGTGGTTTCTAAAGAACCATTTATGCTACAGTTGCATGTTTTGAGTTTGTTCATTTGTGCTCTGCCTTCCTCTTGCTCTGTTAAAGGTTTATGCTGGAGCGGACTTATATGAACAGACAGTTTAGAGTAACCAGTTAAAGTATGGTTTGCTTTTGGAGGTGGCAGGAAGCCAGAGTACCTGGAGAGAAACCACACCGACACATGGGGGCATGCAAACTCCACACATAAAACCCTCTAAAGTCAAAACCAGCCCCAGGAATCGAGCCCATCACCTATGGCGCTTGAGCTCACACATGTATGACTCTTTGGTTTTATTATGTTCTGTCTTAAAATTTCATGTGAGAATAAATCAGACGAGTTTCATTTCACCATCCAATTTGTCTTTATGGACTTTTATGATCCTCTGCGTTGAAATATCCCTATAATGAACATACTCCACGTTTGAAGCAAATGTGAATAAATAAAACATGGTAGCTCCGACAGAAATTCATAAACGGATCCCAGAGACCTGCAGGGGACAGCTGTGCTCTACCTGGGATGGATGTTAGCATTCTGTAGTGGAAGACGCTGGTCTGCACGGCACCAAAACGAATAGGACAAATGATATTTAGCAGCAGTCCTGAGTGACCGAGCACTCTGCTAATGTTCCTGGCATGTTGCACTGCAAGCACTAGCCAATTTAACCCCACTGTGATGCAAATTAGCTGCATATGAACGACATATGTGAGCAGTTCAAATCTCTGCATCACACACATTACAGCTTCATGGCCCATTACTGCTGGGGGATCAAACTCTGGATGAGGTACCGCAGGGTGCTTGAACCACCATCCACATTCTCTATCAGGGTCTAAATCACCACCTATGTCGCTCTCACATGTTGTATGACGGCCCACAGCAAAATCTATGGAGACGAATTATAGAAGGAGATAAAAGAAAAAAGTTCATACAGCTTTAGCCTCAGGTTCATGGTGAGCCTGAGCCCGGGTGATCACACCCATACACCAGTTTTATACCTGTGCCAATGACACCATGACACTGCTGTCCAATATGTCGCTGTGTTTATGGACTCAGTATTTGGAACTCAATCGGTGTGCAGAAAAAACACAATCACAGAACGGTCACGTTAATAGCGTGACAAAAATTAGTGAAACCTAATAGAGGCGCGACAGCCTGCAGTGTTCAATGTTCTGCACTCTTTCATTTTTCATGACTTTACATTAAAAGTGCATTTTCAGATTTCATGGATTGCAAGTGGAATGAGAACCAGAGGATTACTAATAAGGTACCTAGACTGATGTTGTTCACATCAAATAATACTGAACAAATCTCCCTGAAGGGAAAATGTGAGTATTAAATTAATATCTACCAGCTTAGCAATCATCAGACTTGGTGGGGACTGAAGCCAGCAGATGGAGCAGAATGGTAGAATTTGTTTTTCGTTAAGTATTTCAAGTTAAATATTTCTATTAACTTGTATTTTCTGTGTTTTGGCACTTCATGGAGAAATGTTCAGTTTTTATTTTAAACCATGAAGCCTTCACACACTTATTGTTGCAGCACTCTTACAGTATTCTTTATCAAGGGAAGTGCAGTGGGGTGCAGTACTGAGAACATCCTCCGATTGTATCTTAGCCCATTATTCCTGGACAGAGAAGAGCAATGGCTCCAAGGTGCTCTGACTATTAATCATCCTGAGCGTTCTGTATGATGTGGGAATGGCCAACAAGAATGTGGGGGGGATGGGAGAATATCAGCACAGCATGGCCAAACATACCAACAAACAGCTTGTGTCTCATGTTCCTCCTCTCACCACCAGGAGGGTTCTCCCAACGCACGCAGACATATCACAGCTCAGGTTTACAATGTCTCCCAGTTACACTATGGGTCCCCACAAGGGATCTCCACTTCCATGTTTGTTGTGGTCGGAGCATCAGGGGACTCAACATAATAAATAGTAGTAAATCCTCTGGCCCACAGGCGTTGTTTAACCCGCACAGTGGCTGAAAAGTAATAATAGAGGACACGTGATGGCTGTTAAAGCTCACCATGAGCAAATACTCGCATGCACTCCGTTACCTTTCCGCCTCCTGTTCAGATGCCTGACATCTACTCTGAAACCCAGGGAGGCTGCTCATGTCCACATAACCGTCGGTCTCACTGGCAGACGACACCACCTGCGTGGGACGTTCAAAGAAGTCTCTGAATGGCTCCTGGCGCACAGGCCTCCGTTGAAGGACCTGGAGGTTCTCGTAGTGCGACTGAACGGGTGGAACATTCTCATAGTCTGAGGTATCTGCATTGGGGAAGGAGATGGAGCGAGGTTTGGTCAGAGGAAGAGGTGTGAAAGCCACACGAGAGCGGTCCTCAAAGGACTCCACCCGGATGACGCTGCGATTGAGAAAGGCCACAGAGCTGCCTTGTCTTTGGCTTTCTGGGTAGAAGAGGAAGGCTGAGGCAGGCTCCGAGGAAGTCGGAGGTGTACTGGCAGAGTGTGACTTGAGCCGGGGGGAACTACGGATGATGCTATGTCTGTCTATATCGAGTATTTGGGCGGCAGCGTGGAGGCTAGATTGTGGTGAGGATTTAAAGGAGGATGGGTTGGAGTCCACCAGGGGCTTGTTGTCCTTTTTACGTCGAAACTTGAGCATCAGGAAGCGCTTGATGGAAGATTTCTTCTTCCTGTTTTTCTCTGACGAGTCTCCCTCGATAAGAAGAGACGGAGAGCTCTTGGTGATGGGCTTCTTGGTGATGTAGGCCAGCTCAAATGGAGGAGGGATATCCACCACAGATGTGGGAGTGGACAGGCCACTAGACGACAGAGGTGAGCATCTCGAGAACCTTCCAGATGAAGACGTGGCACCCCTCTGTCTCGGAGATCCTTCAGAGTCCCTGTAGACACATAGGGGGCTGTCTCGACCCTCCGAGGAGAGGGATCGGGGGTAAAGCGACAAATACTGAGGTTTGGAGTAGCTCAACAGGGGGCTGCTGCTCAGGGCAGGTCCTTTTTCACATCTGTTCATGCCGGGCCGCCCAACAAACTGCACACCAGCATGATTCCTGTGCTGCGACAGCGAGCAGGAGCGCGCTCCTTGCGTTCTCTTGTTGTTAAAAGGAAAAACATTTTCCCCGTCTGAGCAGTGGCCGGGATCCTCGTAGACATGCTCTTCGCTGACGTCCTGCTCCGTGTCCGTGGTGTCGTCCACGAACGCCACAAATTGACCCTCCAGATCGTCAAGACCTTTGAGGAAATCGGAGCTACTTGGGGTCAGCTGGTCGTCTGAGAGAGAAGTCAGCAAAGCATCGGTGTCCACTGACACTGAGCTGCACGCCAGCCTGAACCTCGACTGGCAACTCAAACGACTGCACGAGGCCTCGACTCCGCCTTCCTCCGCTCTCACGGGCTCCATTTCCTGCCGCGTTCTGAGCTTGTTGTCATCACTGATGTTGCTGCCGCACTCGTCGCCGTGGTCAATCGTCATCGGTCCGTCTTTGCTCATTGTACCACCAGCTGTCTGACGGTCCCTCACTAAGAAGCCCCCAGTGGTTAAAGACAAAAGCCTCTGTGGTGTAAGCGGACACACATGAGCTTTGTTCATTTTCTGGATCATGTCTCTGTTGATAATGTCCTCGGTAGCGATGTAATGAGGCTCACGGGTCGGGCTGTTCTCTACGGTGACGTGTGTGTTACAGAGGTGGTCTTTGGGGATGAAGTCATCAGATCTAATCATCTGTTCATTGGTAACTGAGTAGGGTTGTATGTTTCTTTCCTTTTCCTTCATTTTATGGCCACACCTCGACTTCAGGATGTCACAAGGGATTCCGCACTCAGCTTCCTCTTCTCTCTCCTCTGCTAGTGTTAGGAAAACCCGCTGCGTACCAGCGTCCTGCATGTTTTCGCTGGTGAGGACGTCGTCTGTGAGAGACTCGGTGCCGCCGACTGTTTCTTTCATACGGAGCGTCTTCTTCATGTCTCCGACCTCCTCGTCCACACTGTCGACAGAGATGTCCCCCATTGAGAGGCCATCCGTGTCAGCCAGCGCCTCGCCCGCATCGTCGTCCATGTCCTCCGTCATGTCCGTGTCGATCATCTCCACTGCGTCCTCGGAGCCGCCTGTGAGTCCAGCGTCACTGGCCCACAGAGTTTCTACTGAGTCCACCTCCTCTGTGAGCGCGCTGTCAGTCAACCTCCAGTCCTCGTCCATCTTGTGACTCACCTCTTCCTCCTTCTCCTCTTCCGTCACGTCTATGTCATCTTGTCCCTCTGACACATTCTGCAAATCTTTTTGTGGCGACTCGAGCACGCGGGACTGTTTGTCTGCCAATAGTCCGTGAGCGGTCAGTCTGTGTAGAGCGTTGTCCGTCTCTTCATCAGGCTCCCCATCTGACGTCGCAAAGCTTCCATTAATACATCCCTCCTCGCTGCCTGACAAGAGGTAGTCTCTGCCGTTCACTTCCACCCCAACTTTAGGTTTGGGGGCGATGGAAGGTTTGGGACCCCTGACTGCAGATATGAGAGGGGCGGGAAGCTTCAGCCTGGCGTGACAAACAAATCTTGGCTTTGGAGCAACAGAGGGCTTGGTGCAGTCTGAAAGAACAACAGGAAAAGGAAACTGTAAGATTATGTGCTTTAAAATAGCTTACAGGCTGTTTGAGTGATGTCCCTGTGACCGAAAAGTGCTCACATTCTAAAAGTATGTTTAGAAATGATGTGGTTTTCTCAAAATGTCAACGAGGAATCCATAGGATGGGACGTAATCTGTTCATTGCAGCGGATTTATGGGTTTAGAATATTTGTAATTCCAGGTGAAGGAACATGAAAGAAGTGCTTCGCTGGCTGACTTCCTGTGATTCAGTGGACAGAAACTCCTCTCTGGCTCCTCTCCTGCTTTTTAAACTGCAACACTGTCATTTAATAGACTTCAATCGTGAAAAGAAGGTCAAATGAGCTGATCTCATCGGGTTCACAGAGGGACAATGTTTGTGAGCATAGTAGTTGTAGTAGTTGTAGTAGTAGTAGTGGATGATGGGGATGAGGATCTGATGTCTCTAAAATCAGATCAGCTCAGTTGGAGCTGAATGTCTCTATGTCCCGATGAAAATGAATCTCTACGACATTTGACTCACATGGAGAGACGAAATCATGTTCCTCTTTCTCTCACTGGCTTGTACAGTACGGACACTGAGCTCAACCCCTGAACCTGAGATAAACGAGCTCACCTGAGTTCATCTTTACGAAGCGATCGCGTCCAACATCACGTCCCCAGAAGCAGAAAAACGGAATGAAATAAAAAGAGATGTATTGTAAGATGCATCTATGAAAAGGAGGCGGAAGCCGGGTCAGGTCTGCCGTGTGAAGTGTGAATGAATCCTGCTCCGTCCTTCTCCCCCAGCTGATCCGTGCGTCCTCCGGCGCGCAGGACGCAAATGGAGAGACTGACTCCGCGCTGGAGGAACCGGATCAGGTCCTGTCCGGTGCACCAACAAAATCATCTGATCACTGGTTTGTTGTTTCAGTGCTTCGGGCTGGAGACCTGATAAAACAGGATTGGTTGAATATTTATGAGCATGTAGCGTTTATTAACGGATTCATCCCATTGTTGTTATATTACAACGTCCACCATGTTGACAGGTGGGAAGTATGAACTTATCTAACTTATCTATTTCACTGCTGTAATTTCATCTGTACTCTATTGTTCTGTTCATATACAGTATATTTGACAATAAAGTTGACTTTGACTATTCCAGGGAAACCTAATATAACCAGAATAATCCGTGACACTATATTAGAGATTCTTCTCATTAATTCTATAAAGCAGTTGGACCAGAAACGTTCTTCAGACCTCTTCCTACACTTTTTGACAAGGCTACTACATATTCTACTCTATTACACTATATAGCATATTACTGCCATATTATTATGCTCTTTTGTCATTGGTGTACTGAGGTGTTTTAACTTCATTTCATTATTTTCATTGACTCAATTAAATGAAGCAGTATTAAACTACTAACTTACTTACTGAATATACCATTAAGATGAGTGTACTATTAAACCATCAATGCACCAGAGAGAACATAAACCTTAACCAAAGTCCATGGAGATGCTGAACAGTTTATTTGTCTTTTAACAGAAAACTTGAACTTGTCTGCTACTATTTCACCAGACTCTGTGAAGTAGTATAAAATGTGTCAAACAGCCGCCAGTTCTATCAACGGTTCTCCACAGACCTGTCGTCCTCATTCCGACACAAACCACTGAGGCAGAGCATTCAGTCAGAACACATCTAAGACTCTTTATCCCTCCTCTTAGTTGGCTGAACACATGTCTGAGTGTGACGTTACTATTCAACCAGCTCTTTTCTACATAACAGGAAGCTGTTCTCCCTGTTTCCTGCACGACCCAACTTCACATCCTCAGCAGTGTGTGGACATGGTGCTCACATTTAACCCCTCTGTAGCGTCACTGTGAGTCAGTGGTGGTGAGGTAAGAGGTTATTTTTACTCTTGAATAGTGGTCAGCTGGTGAAGGTTTGTCCCACAGAAACATTCATGAGAAAAACAATCGATTCAGTCGCAGCAGAAAGGAGCTTAAAGATGCTGAGTTCAGGGGAGAAGGGTGTCTAGTCTACTTTTTATAACAAACAAACTGCTAAAAAATCATTTTTGTTCTTTATACTTTTAGAGGGATGTCGGTCTAATCCGGTGTTACGGACGTTACATTTCCTCTATGTGAGGTTAATCCAGACTGAAGAGCAGAGCAGAGCTTTCCCAAACCAGAGGTTGTTCAAAATCACAATAAATCATAAAAAGGCACATTGGTCCGTGGCCATTGACATACATTTACCAACACATCGTCTGAAAAGTTGGTTTGTCGTGTTGGTGTGAATGCACACGTTTAAGCTGCGGATGAATTGCCCTCTATGGGATCAATAACGTTTTCTGAATGTGAGAATATACTAAGCTGCCTCGAACTCACTCGGCTCGTTGAAAAACATTATGTGTTTGTACCTCTGACCCCATTTTTGTTGTGCAATAATTGTGTTTTCATATAGTCAATAAAGGGGCGGAGGGGGGGAGTGAGGCTCTGCAGCGTGAGAAAAGACCGACTGAGCATTCACGCAGCCAATATGAACGCTCATACAACCAGAATAAAAACTCCTCAACCTTATTTTTTGCTGAGAAATCCCATGTCAAGACAATACGCATTTGGCCACTGTTCCCGCCACTGTAGGAAAATTCAGCAGTTTCCTGTAACAGCTGCAGCTGTTTTTAACGCATGCTACTATAGGTGAACACATTCACTTGTGAATTAACAGAAAGGGTTCGAGTCCATACGGGCGTCAGATGCAGTTACACCGTAGCAAAGGAGGAAATCAGATCGTGTCCGTATACGTAGGTGAAGGTACGGAGGAGGCTCAGGTCAGTGGTAAAGTCTTCACATACTGTACATACTGCTCATTCTACACGCTCTGGTGGCCTCAATAATACAATAATCTAAGGTTCAGTGTGTTGCCCAAGGACACAAACCGCCGACCCTTCGGTCACCGTACAACCAACTCAACCAACGCCCCACATCAGACACTAGACAAAGAGTTGGGTTCCTGTTTTCACCAGACTCGGCCCAGGTATTCTTCCTGATCCATGCCATTGATGTGAACTAGGGTGACCAGATGTCCTGCTTTGTGTGAGACAGTCACGCATTTCCAATACTTTTCACACGTCCTACAAATTGAGACGCTGTCCCACATTGTTATCGACAGTCCGACTCCAGCTTGGCGTATTATACTGTATAATCTGGTGTTCATCAATTGGTTGTGTGTGGAGAACGCAGTGTGAGCACTGTCATCAGGGGGTGTGTGTGATGTGGGCGCGGGTTAAGGCCACGCCCACAGCCCCAATAACAACCAATGCTGACAGCATCGGCATGCAGGAGACAATGAGGAAAGGGATGAAAGCAAAAAGGTGACATCGAAGAAAAGGAAATGCAGCTCTTACATGAGAGAACTTGGGAAAGTTGCATGTAGATAAAACATATTTGCTACATTTGTATTTGCAGTCTGTCGTGTGCTACTGAATCAAAGCACAGTAATATTATAAGGTACTTGGCAGAGAAAAATGTTTTTTTGTTTTTTTTTAAGATATTGAAGACAACATTGATGCATTGGTGTCCCAC
The DNA here is from genome assembly GCA_901007665.1 of Aeoliscus strigatus. Classification (NCBI taxonomy): domain Eukaryota; kingdom Metazoa; phylum Chordata; class Actinopteri; order Syngnathiformes; family Centriscidae; genus Aeoliscus; species Aeoliscus strigatus. Next base: position 199,611 of record CAAKHB010007768.1, read on the forward strand.
AGTGTCCCACAGTGTCCCACATTGTCCCACATTGTCCCCACAAACATCAGCTGGTGAACGGTGATCCCGTCACCCTAATATGAACATGTCGGGGAAAGTCAGCTGAACTGAGCTGAGCTGAAGCCAAACAGGTGTTTGTTTTGGTACCCAAGCAGACCCGGATCACGTAGCTGACGCCATTAAAGATCCTCAGACCTACATACAGATTTCCTCCTTTGGACCTCGATCGACTTTCAGACCTGAATATGTTGCTGTGATCGAGCAATGCCGTTTGTTCTTTGACTCATACTACTGGTACTGGTAATATTGGTACTGGTACCTATAGTACTTCCTGTTCAGTCAGTGCATCCTCTTATTTATCCATTGATTAGTTGTATGTGGACTGCAGTGACGTCCATCTTTGTCTTGTGTTTGCGTCAGATGTGGAAAGAGCGTGTCTCCTCCTCTCTCCAGCCATGAGGTGAAACAATAAGACTGGGCTTTAAAAAGGGAACTCCATCTTGATCTACTCCTTCCTGTGACTGTTTTCAGGTTTTTCAGTGAAACTACAGCAGCGAGGACATGTGACCACCTTAAAGGATAATTCCAGTTATTTTCAACCTGGGCCTCATTGTCCTTCTTTGTATGTGTCTGTTGTTGACAGGAAGCGCCACAGTTTGACTACCGGACTTATCATTTGTCTCCACTGAATCACTTTACTGGGGTTATTACTGAACAACTTAATCCAAGTCAAATGATGAGGATTATCACAAATAAACGTTCACAGAGCACATGAGCAAATGTAAGACATTTATTCTGTGCACAAACACACACACACACACACACACACACACATATCCTTGGACAGTATTGTTGACTTGAATCCTGTTCTCTCTTGTGTTGCACTGTCTATATTTAGTTTCCCTTCACATCACAAAGAGAAAGAAAACGCAGCTGGAGGATTGTTTTTGAGCTGGAATGAGAACTTTCTGACATGTTTACAATGTGAGTCCTTTTCACAAAGGAATAAGGTTATAAAAAATGAAGATTAATGACATCACAGAGAAAATGCCACAACAGGATAATAGCAAGCATTGATAGTACTTATATTTATTGGGCCCCTTTAAGAACATTTGGGACAAATTTTATCATCTGGCCACGAATTAAGAGCACACTGGAATGAGCTCCTTGTATGTGATTATTTCTTCTGTTGTGGCATGAAAACAGTGTGAGAGACATTAAAAGGTTGCTGTTGTCACTGTCCTGTGACCTCAAGTGTGTGAAGTAAAAAAATGTCAACCGTGTATGTACACTTTGGATCTGAGAGGTGAGGGCAAATTCAGTTTCCTGCATTCTGTCATATGGCCAGAAGAGGGCGTGTTGGGGTCTCCAAGGAATGACTGGAGAGTGTTGGGAGGGAGATGGACAACTGGGTTATTTTATTCAGTGGATGGATGGATGGATGGATGGACCTCAGTAAACCTTTGCCCCTTTAGTAGTGATTGAGTACATGGTCCTAAATCATTCCCAAAAAGGTTCATCTCTATTTCCAAAATGTCAAGACAAGACACATGCAACTCGTTTCCAAATAGGACTCAACAAAACAAGGAATGTCACGTTAGATCCACCTATTTTATACAGTCTATGTCCACTTTGCACGTTGTTTACGAAGCATCGGCATCGATCTTTGGAGCTTTATTTCACGTCTCTGGTCCATGTCAGGTATCTGCCCCCGAGATCATGTTATGGTTCATATGTAACACTCACACAAACAATACATAACACGTCATTCATGTTAATATGCCCAACAGTTGTTCAGAGATTTGTACTTTACTTGTTGCCTTCCTCTAACCTGTGTTCAGATATTACATGAACTGTAAAAATCTAAAATCCCCGGAGTGCTTCTGTTTGGTTCATTCCCCGTTTGGGGCTGTGAGTGAATGTTGGGTAAGCATTCGCTGTAAAGTTGCAGTGCTTTTCAAACTAAATGTAAACAGCTATTCAGGTTTCATTAATAATGGAGAGACATGCAGACGGGGAGTCTGTTCTTTTTTTACAGGCCACATTAATCCTGAACTGAAGGACAAATTGAGATGCAAGTAGCCTCTTACCAGCGCCTGGATCTGACAATCAATACTGAGCCTGTGATGCTGGAGCAAACCACAGTCACGTCAGTGCTGCCATCAAACATCCCCCGCTGTTTGCAGCAGATAATCAACAGCATCACATATCATCATCATACATCAACCACCACAAAGATCAGCCATCACCATGAGCAGCTTTAACAAACGTGGCATTCAGGTGTTGCCCCGTGTCCACAGTTTCCTACATCTGTGTCCGATTCTCATTTTCCGTCATTTGTTTAAGGGACAGGATCTAAGTGGGAGAGGAAAACATCAAACGTGGGTGTAAACAGGTGTTCGACAATTAGGCTAATTGCAGACAAACATATGTATGACAGATGTTTGTTTCGTTTACCCAGTGATTTGTTGGAGCATTGTGAGGTTCAGGTCAGCTCCATGGAGCTTGTTTGGATGGATGGAGCGAGTCATTTCCACAGCTGCCCCAACGTCAGAACGCAAACACTCACTGTCAGTGACTCAGAGAAATGTCTGAAGTACATTTGTTCGCTACTGCACATCTGAGCTGCATTCATGCCACGTACTACTTTTACTCCACTGCATCCCAGAGGGAAATACTTAAATATATTTATATTATAATATTTATAATATTTATCTGACAGCTTCAGTTGCTTCTCAGAAAAAATCAGAAATGAAAAGATGTTACGATACATCAACATAAAATAAACTTCCAAACTACACAAGTTGCTCCTGATATGTTGGACTTTTGGTTGGACACAACAACCTGTCAGCCGGTGCACGTAGCAGATTTGTCACGGGTCATCATGGTCATCATCACAGCAAACGATCAGTTAATGGAGAAAACAGCATAAAGCTGCAGTTCTACACAGCCTGTAACCATATATGACTATATATATCAACTATATATGAGAATACAATGGGTTAACACATTAACACAGTATTTTTATTCTATGCATATATACCTGAATATACTCAGTCACCTTTAACAGGATGAGCTGTTTTCATGGAGTACAAAAGTAGTATTTTATTGTGTTCTATCCATGTGTACATGTACTTCGGTCGGCCGTCGTACCCCGAACGCGCAGCACAACTTGGATTGTTGTCAGAGAGTGTGCAGGGTGCTGTAGAGCAGGCAGGGTGAGATCAGACTCACAATGAGTTCACAGTCCCTTTAATTCTCCTTTTCGCCACCTTATTCCTTTATTCCTTTTCACGCAAGCAGAATTTATGAGGCCATTACAAGTGCACATGTCGTGTCCACAGTGCCCAGCTAATATCCTTATCCAGCAGTGCAAGGAGTCGGTCCTGACAAACCACACACACACACACACACACACACACACACACACTGCACACTGCTCCTGCTGCAGCTGCACGCACACACCCAATACACTCGTGCTCCAGCATTTCAGACACATTAGCAGGCCCCTTTACAGCAGCCTGCAACTTCAGTAATAATGAATTGAACATATCGGTTTGTTCCGGTAGGATGTGAAGCCTGGCGATGCCCTGAGGGTTCATAATAATGTATTACAGCTTGTAAAACACCAACAAAACAAATAAATGTGTAACTGGGGGCTTGTTATTAACCTTCAGTAGTTCAAATATCTGGACACATTCATAAACCTGTTTACATATAATTGATTCACCTGGGTTTGTACATAAACACATAGTGAAGCTTTAATATACAGCAAAACATGATGTTTATCAGTTTTATATACCATTTAATTAGTTCCAAGTAATCAGTGATTATCACACATTGTTTTCCACGTCCTGATTCAAAGCTTTGATCTGATTCTGATTTTTTTTCATTGAGTCAATCACATACCTGATTCTTACTGGCATCATTGTTTCATAAAAGAACATCTAATAGTGATGAAGAAGAATTGAAACAAGCAGGATTTGCCCCTTATGGGCCGTAGGTAAGAATGACGGTTTTTCGACCTCTGACTTCCTATTTCAGACTGGGCTGTCCAGGTCTTTTATACAATCTGTGAGTAGATTTCCATCTTTTGCTTAACATCAGATATAACTTAAGACTGAAAGGAAAGCAGCTAAACACTGAAGAATCTGTGTGATGTGGGGGGACATGAGTGTATGTACTGAAAATGTTATTCAGATGCATTCCAATATGAAATATTTGTAATAACAATGTAACCTAGTTAATGAGACAAGGGATCACTGATCTCGAAGATATGATATTCACTGAATCATTATCTGTATATTGACACACGTGCCAGTGTGGTACAAACACTCCAGCATCATCTCAGCAACAATGTTTTCATACCTAGTTGGAACAAGATGTGGTTAACTCAGAGCAAACGTGGTTTTACAACATCATCTCATGCTGCGAGTTGAATGCCAAATGTTCACTTGAGGATCGTCTTTGTCTGATCCATCTGCTGCCGGGGAGACGCTGCCAGTCGGAACATGCGGCCGTTTGACATGACACAGCAGGAGCGACATTTAAGCCTGGTGGCAAGAGGCCTCGATAGCAGCAGCGGCATTAGTTCTCATTACACACACCAAGTCATTACGGCTCACGGTGGGGTGATGCTGACGGGGAGGGGGTCAGGCCTCCATCTGAAGCGCATCATCTCACAGTGGACCATTAAAGAAGCCTCCAGAGTGAACACTGCACCACGTCAGGATGATAATGTGTTTGGATGACTTATTTCCTGCAAATTCTGGCCTCTGAATAAAAAGCAGTATCTATTCGGTTTGTGTTTCAGTGGGAGCATCCATGGACACTGGTGCTCATTTTCACTACGTGGGTTTTACAAAGAAACAAACTGCTCTAGTTTCCCTCCTTTTTTCACTTTGCTCATGTAATTTCTATGAGGACTCAGTCTGTCGACAGAAGTTAAACTCCTGCGGCGCTCTGCAGCTGAGACAAGCACACGGATGAACAACGTTGCATCCCAAAGCGAGAATCATGTCACGCTCGAAATGAATCCGACCTGCAGTCCATCTCAGGTGGTCCGGTACAGAAGGTGAAATTAATTTACATAGATAAACCTGCTTACATATCAGAAATGAAATGTAATAAGCTGTGATTTTTTTGCTTTGGTTCTTGCCCCCCCATCGTTTTATGACTCCACTGACCTGAAGTTACACTCCCACTTATTACAGCAGTTTCATATGTTGTTTTATACTGACTTTACAGTTTACACCCTACACGGTTTGTGTGTGTGTGTGTGTGTGTGTGCCCATCTCCACAGCAAAGGTTCAGATCTGAGTCCATGTCTCATTGGTGAGCGTTTGACAGTCATGAAAACTGGGCTGATTTGTTTCCTTAAGCCACCAAGTTAAAATCTTCGTTTGTCCCATTTAACCACAACAGTCGAGTCTGTAAATGCTCACAATGGGTTTACTGTTATCATAATGAATCCATGAATAAGTAGAATAGGAGAATAATCACATTTAATGTAAATATCAAAGATGAAAACAAGGATGAACAAAGGATACATATTTTATATTTTCCCTTCCCTTCATCACACAATGTTCCTCTGTACAGTTGAATCACAGGTCCAGTGGCTCCAATAAGTTCAGAAGTTGTCGAAGCTCAAACTATAGAATGTTTTTAATTAATCCTCTGGACAGTTTTATGATGCAGAGTTCCAATGATCCAACTGGGGACTGAACTCAGAGTGAAAGTGGAAATCAAACTCATAAATTGTCGGTCCCGGTGCATCTCAGAGCTAGATGAATCTGTGGTATTGGAAGGGCCAGTCGACCCGAGAACAATACAGTTTTACAATGAAACAGCAGAGACAAAAATAGCCAGGAGACAGGACGTTGAGATTTTTGGATTAGAATTCTTCCTTTAATTACAGACATTAACATAAAACCAAGTGGAGGGTATAAGGGAAGAACTACTGGCTCCATTAAGGATAATAGGTCATTAAGACCCGATCGGTAACATCAGCAAACTAATTCACAAAAGTCCTTCAGATTAATAATGAGGTACTTTGCTTTGTTCTTGAGGGCAAAAGTACCCCGCCCCTCTTAAAGCTGTTTTCAGTTTGTGGCCTGTGATAATCCAACAATCCTGAGATTGTTGGAACAAAGAGAAAGACACTGACAAACCGGCACCACGAAAACATGAACAATCTCTTAGCTGGAAGTTGGAGATGAACTCATGACCTCACTTGTGAAGTGTGTGCAGAGCTGTGAATACGCATTCAACTACCACTGACTGTCACTGTCACAGCCGCTCACAGCAGCTCGCACCTCTGCTGCACCCACTGACTGACTCATTCCAGGAGTGTGGAAGGAGTGTGCAGATGAACCCCGGATCACCTCTGTGAAGCGATCCATTTCACCTACGATTCATTGCGCTGGTGGAAGCTGCAGCCTCTTTCTCTTGGTGCAGCCCACCAGCTTTCTGATTAAACTGTAAGTACTCTCAAAAGGGGACAAACCTGCCCCACCTCCTCTGAGCCACGGTCTTGTCGCTACGTAAACACCGATCATCTCTCAGAGAAGACTAGTAACAACATCCCACATGAAGCAGCATCAGCTCATCGTGCCTCGGTTCAGACAGCCAAACTTGGCAGATACAGCAGCATGCTCAACAGAAATAAAACGCTGCAAAACATATCACACAACATTAAATTCGAAGTGGTTTCCATATGATCACAGCCATTTATTTGCTATTATGAAAACAGCAGGATGCCCTTTTGCTCAGCCGCACTCAGATTAAAATGCCACATCCACATGCTGACATCATTTTTCAGTGCGGCTGCTCCCGGAGACGAGGGCGGATCTGTCGATGTGACACACCTTCCTGCCCCTGGAAAGTGATAAGACCCATCAAAGTGGTGAGTCAGCGAATCTTATGAGCTGCTGTAGTGGTTCTATGTCATCAAGACAGATCCACTCTGTCGTTATCATTTGCATGTGTGTGATCAGCAGAGTGCTAATTCCAGGGTTCACATCAATGTTTTTATCTGCAGCTCCCAAAGACCTCGACCACACTGTGTGCACACACCCCAGCAGCACAGGTCACAGTGGGATCAGAGGTTCACCACACCAGGACAAGCTGCACTTATACACACACCATGGTGGTTTCCTTTATCGTCTCAAAACTGACATGAAGTTATGAATAGTTCCCAAACGTTTCCGCTCAGTGTCAGACTGTCTGCCTGTGCAGCGACTTCATCAATGTGATTTAAGCAAATTTCACCAGCAATGACTGGATTTGTGGATGAATGAGCCTCCCAACATGAGGTAGTTTAACAGAAGGCGGATAAAGAGTCATGTCCAAACCAGCCCAGCAAAGGGCGTCAGATCCAGAGTATTTCCTGAAACTACGAAAAAAAAAAACTAATGGAACTGACAGTTTGTTGGAAAGCTTCCACATATTACTAATTCACCACAAAAAGTCATACTAGACACCGTCCTGCCAGGAGAGACAGTGCAGGTAATTTGTCATGTACGTTTGTTGAATAAATACATATATTTTGGTTCATAAAGTCGAGCACTTAGCAGCAGGATTAGCTCTGGAGCAGTGGAGCCCCCCTGACACAGAGCCGATGAACAGCGCCATCTAGGGGAAGAGGACATCTCCCATCTGTATGTGTCATATATGGAGCTATTGTGCACATAATGAAAGAAAAAACACATTTTTGTCGTGTACATTCTGCAAATGAACAAGGAGCCACGAGGTCAGACTGCTTGTATTTATTAAATGGTAAAACGATGACGCTGAGATATTTGTAGGTTTCACAGATCAGGTGGAGTTCCTGTAGAACGCCAGCATGTCGTCCAGATTCTCAGAGGAGCCTTCAGTCTGCTGAGCCTGGCTGGGTTCAGTGGATTGGGGGGGCACCTGAGGTTGGGCTGGGTT
>CAAKHB010007769.1:0-32573 GCA_901007665.1 Aeoliscus strigatus
TGCATAAATGAAAGGGAGACCAGTGGAAAAGTGAGGTTACAGGGAGCAGAGGTGGTGAAGGTGCAGGAGTTTAAGTACTTAGGATCAACAGTGCAGAGTAGTGGAGACTGTGGAAGAGAAGTGAAGAATAGGGTGCAGGCAGGGTGGAACAGCTGGAGAAAAGTGTCAGGAGTGATTTGTGACAGAAGAGTCTCAGCTAAGGTGAAGGGAAAGGTTTACAGGACTGTGGTTAGATCAGCTATGATGTATGGTTTAGAGACACTAGTGATAGGCAGAAGACAGGAGGCAGAGCTGGAGGTGGCAGAGTTAAAGATGCTGAGATTCTCTTTAGGAGTGACCAGGATGGACAGGATTAGGAATGAGGCCATCAGAGGGACAACACAGACAGGAAGGTTAGGAGAAAAAGCTAGAGAGGCTAGATTGAGATGGTTTGGACATGTGCAGAGGAGGGACAGTGGATACATTGGTAGGAGAATGTTAGAGATGGAGTTGGAGGTAGGAGACAGAGAGGAAGGTCAAAGAGGAGGTTTATAGATGCAGTGAGGGAGGACATGGAGATAGTTGGAGTCAGAGTAGAGGATACAGAGAACAGGGAAAGATAGAAATCAATGATTCGCTGTGGCAACCCCTGAAGAGGGACAGAGCCGAAAGAAGAAGAAGAAGAAGTAGTAGTAGTATTAATAACAATGAACATTTCTTTATTTATTTCACACTTTACACTTTCAGACTTTCAGCTCAATTGGATGGGGTCACTGTGGGTCCCTGGTGTCTGTCACCTGCATATACATGCAAACACAGAGTAATTCACACTGCAAAGTCATGTTTTGACACTCCCATTACTTGTGTCTGGTCACCAAATAAACATAACCTTGGTGACACAGTAATCTCTATCTCCAGAGTCTTCCCCAGGTGTATTACTTTCACCCATAATGGTTGTAACAAACTACATTCCCATAGCACGTGCAGGAAAGTCCCTTCCTTTGTCCTACATTTCCAACAGAGGTTATAATGAGCCCTCCAACACGGCTAGTATATAGTATGTATGTAGTATTAGCTACATGTGTTCATCATTATCATGTTGTTTTCTGAATGAATCATTTATTCATACGTGTATTGAGTGTTAATCCTGACGGTACACTGACGTTATCTCCAGTGCTACATTCATACTCAGAGAACAGTAATTATGTGACTGTTTGCGCAATAAGAAAACACTGTGTCTCCTCCTCTGAGCAGGTTTCTGGTGCCGATCGCCTTCCAGCAGACCAACCGGCCCGTTCCGGTGGTCTACTCGCTCAACACCGAGTTCCAGCTGTGTAACAACGAGAAGGTTTTCATGATGGACCCGGCTGCTGCTGACGTGTCCATGGCAGAGATGGACTACAAAGGGGCCTTTTCTATGGGTACATGTCATCACACTATCTGTCCACATGTGTTCCAGAGACACGACAACTCATCTCCCTCTGCTGCCCCCTGCAGGTCAGACTCTGTATGGTCGTGTGCTGTGGAACCCCGAGCAGAACCTGAACGCAGCCTATAAGCTGCAGCTGGAGAAGGTGTATTTGTGCACGGGCAGGGACGGCTACGTTCCGTTCTTCGACCCCACGGGGACGCTGTACAACGAGGGGCCACAGTACGGCTGCATCCAGCCCAACAAACACCTCAAACATCGCTTCCTTCTGCTGGTACGTCGTCTCTCTCAGACTCATGTGACGTCGTGACACGAGGAGCAGAGACTGGAGGGAAAAAAGTGTGTTTGCTCCTTCGTTCGGTGGTTGTTTGAACACATCTTACGGGAACGTCAGGCAAACAAACAAGTGTTTAAACACACACGGTCAACAGAGGAGGGGGGTAACGACACCCTAAGGCCCATCAAACACCGTAGTGATCCTTCAGAGGACAGATACCGGAAACATCGGTCATGTTCATGTTACAGCACCAGCAGCTGCTCCCTTCAACTGGACTTCACTTGGACTAAAACCTCCAGTGAATGTGTTTGACCCACAAAAACACATCAGCATGTCTGACAGCAAATTTATACAGTGAATTAGTAACTGCACACATAAATATAGAAAGTATACATCGAATGGTCTTCCATTGTCGTGTGTGTGTGTGTGTGTCCACGTGTGTACAACAACCAGGGACTCAGTTTGACTGAACACAAACGAGAGTGGTGCATTGGTAAATGAACTCAGTTTATGTGTTTGACCTTCTGTACTTGAGCTGTGGAACAATGCAAAGGTCACACATACACAAACGCTCCAGAAAATCAACATCAACATTAACAACCAGGGATATTTGTCTTCTTTCTGATACACTTGAAATGAGACACATCACCTCTGTGACAATCGGCACTTGTATCAAGTCTAATTTTCACTTCACTTTCTTTTTACTTTTACATTTTTACTATTATGTTTCAGTGAAAATCAGCTTGAAACAAGTGAAGATTGTGTATAAATGTATTTCTTTTCCAGGCGATTTGTCGTATTTGTAAGTGTAAAGAGGTTTTTAACCAGAAATGAGACATTTTCATTCTAAATAAGAGCACTGATGATGACGCCCCCCGGTGGAAGGCAGACATGCTGCTGTGATGGACGGAAACCTCCCACATCTCCTCCTTCAACCTGTATGACCATCTTTTAGTCAAGGCATGTGCAGGGGGACGTCGTTATCCTCTCTACCTCTGATCGATGCCGCAGTGTGGACACGTCACCTCCTCCTGCAGAAAGCAGCTCGTGAAACTCACATTCCTGAGCGGTGGCAGACAACAGAACAAACATTTACCTCCAGGCTCCTCTTCTGACTGGTTCCTTCCCTCCTCTCTCCAGGATCGCAAGCAACCCGACGTGTGTGAGAAATATTTCCACGATGTCCCGTTCGAGGCGAACTTTGCCTCAGACATCCCAAAGCTGCACCCGATGACCGCCATGCCCGGCGTCGACGGCTTCACCATGAAGGTCGACGCTCTCTACAAGGTCTGTCCTCACAAACTGGTTTCATGTCTGCAGTGGGTCTGGATTCACGTCTACGCTCAGCAGATGATGCTTCATGTCTGCGACTAGAAGAGCCAATATTTTGTATATTGCTACCAAATATGAACCTCCCTGACCTTATTTGATCTCCATCAATAGATCCCTTGACCATTGTAAACTACAATGTACACTGATATCACTGGTAGTTGAATAGTTGAATAGAGGAGGATGAGGAGGATCCAGACCAAACTCTGATCCATCACAGAACCTTTTTTATCAACAACCTGTCCATGTATTGTGGAGTTCAGACACGTCTGCTGAAAGTGAGGAAGAATCCTTCAACAGACTCCTGGATCCAGATGGTTCCAGAACACCACCAACATTTAATCATCTGGTCCTGAACATTTCCTTCAGATCTGTTCAGAACTTTTCCAGTTATGTTGCTGATAGACAGACAAAACTTGGCGGAGGTAATAACACAACATTTAAAGTATTGAATCATATTTGTGGGCCAAACTTCAGCTGCCACATCCCGGTCAGAACGACTTTCAGAGCATCCAGCTGTAGAGCAGGTAAAAACGACGACCCCTGTCTCACGTCGGTGTCACGTCGGTGGTCCGTTACTGTCCGTATGTCAGTTAGAGCCCACACGTTCATGCTAGCGTAGTTTGGAGTACCGCAAGTATGTCGAACAGAGTGTCACGTGACGCGTAAGAGAAAGAGGAAGCGCCCATTGCAAAAAATGATTAGCTTGATCAGCAATATGAATCATGAGTCAGCAGAATCTGACCATCCGCTGAACATAGTTTTCTATCATTTCATTCATGTGTATGGCTACGTTTGTGAAGCGCCGACATAGGTGAATTATTTTCAAAGGCCCAAACAATTTGATCTCGGAACATTTTCCAAAGTCAGATTTGTTCCGTTTTGGTCCAAATCATCTCTTCATACATGAGCATCAGTGGATCGGAGGCGGTCCGTTCTGAAACACACCGTGGTCAGAATCAGGACGGTCCAGAAACAGTGACCTCCTCCGTGTGTTGATTGACAGGTGGAGGCGGGACACCAGTGGTACCTGCAGGTCATTTATGTCATCAGTCCTGAGTCGCGGTCCGGCCCGAGGATCCAGCGCTCCGTCACCTACCAGCTCCGGCCCAAACGCGACCTGGTGGACCGCAGCGGACGTCTGACCCTGGACGAGTCGCTCATCTATGACAACGAGGGCGACCAGGTGAAGAACGGCACCAACATGAAGTCCCTCCGCCTGGAGGCCGGGCCCTCCGCCACCTTCAACGCCCACATGGGCAGCTCGGTGGGTGGGGGCGTGGCCGCCGTGACCTTGCTGGTGCTGGTTCTGCTGGCTTCCTGCTTCCTGTTCCGCCGCTGCCGACAGGCGGCCAAGAAGAAGAGCCAGAAGGCGGCGAAAGTCTACGAGGAGTATCCCCTGAACACAAAGGTGGAGGTGTGCATGGACAAGTGTGTGGAGAAGAACTACAGCAGCAAACACTGCACGGTGAGGAACATCAACGTCCTCAACCGCAACCAGGAGCCCAACGGCAAGGCCAAGGTCAAACAGGTCAACCTGGAGGTCAAACTCCACAACAACCTCAGCGACGGCACTGAGGTCTGAAACGCTGACGGCGTAGGTTTTTGAACAGAACAAAGGTATTTTCTAAAGGAGAGTTTGTACTTCATGCCACCACTGATTTGTTCATGTATTTTTATACCACTTTGAAAAAAGGGAAGCGACGCCTCTGGGCTCCCTCAGGAATCTACAAACCGTCTGTCTCAGACATGTCAACCCTTTCAGCATCCGTGTGGTAGCTGGCGTCCTGCTGATTGTTCTTCGCTTTGTGTGGCCGTAGATTGGCGCGTTTATCTGTCGCATCGGCTGCAGCTGCTGCTGACCGCTGTGAAAGTGTCACGCCTGGGTCTCAGTGAGTGTGAAAAAACAAACAATGAATGAAACGTATTCAAGTGCAATTACTCATTTCATCTGATCAGGATCTCACACAGTCCTCAGAACGCTTTGTGTCGCGTCTTTCTGCAAACGACAGATTATTAATGTGAGTGGAGAGAATTAAAAAACCTCCTGCCTGACAGCCACAGCCAAATAATGTTATTTTGTTCCACGTTAGATGTGAATTTTTTCTCACTGAACTAGTTTCTGGTGCTCACATTCTGGGTCCAGTATCAGTACAGAGGCTATGACGTGGTTCATATGACAATACAAAGTATCATGATGGCGGCTCGGCTACCAATTAGGCTGGTGAGTCATGACACAAAGACAATGAAACGTCCCCTGATTCACAGGCTACGACTGGAACCACGTGACATCCACACACGCTGGGGTTACATCTGTGTTTGCACAAAGACAGCGTCGTCGTACGTTCTGTTCACTGTGCATTTTGAGCCTTACACTCATTTGTACTGTCACACTGAAAACGTCGTGATGATGATAATAATTCTTCACAATCTCCACACAGATATTTTATGATGTACTGTGATCGCTGCCAATCTTAAGTGCCATGCAGTATTTAACGTCAAAAGCAGAATCATTTCAAGTGTTTTTCTTTCACAGCTGTTGTCAAACAGTCCTTTCGCCTTACGACTGTTCTAATGAGCGGAATCGCATTTAAAAAATGTATTTTGTATTATACATTTGTTTGCCTTTGTTCCGCCCAAAGACACCATTTTTTGGTTTGTTTTTTAATTCTTGATGTATTATTATTTTACCCTTTTATAACGTCTGAGCTACTGATGTACCCGTTGTCTAAGTGTGTGACACTGGCTGGAGACAAATGAGCACTGTCTTTCATTCATTTGTCCGTCCAATCCCACCTCCTGTCTTTCAACTGTGTGCCTATTAAACAACACGGGAACGAGGGATTCTGGGAAATATCATGGTATTTCTTGGTGCTATGATTTGGAAAAACAGCTACAATGCTATGGATCTGATTCCTGTATTTGGTGCCTTTTATAGTAATTAAACAAATGTGAAAGCCACTTTTGTTTGACACACCCGGTTTATTTTGGTAGCAGAGGAACTCAGAACCTTTTGTGATATAAGGGTATATACTGTCCTCTGTAATGGAGGCTTCAGTGGCTCTTACCCCAGGAACATTCATCACCCACTCATCAAAATGGTAAAAAAATAATAATGCAATAACGCACAAAAATTGGGAAAAGACATGTGAAATGGAAAAGGAGCCGGCTCAGACATAGTCAGACAGTTTGTAGAACTCCATCATATGCAATGTAAAGTTCCAACGCTATGAGATGTAGAATAAAAAATGCGCAATGTGCTTTATTCAGTCTTAAAACCAATTTTTACGATGGACGACCGCTGGCCAATAATTCCCACAACATCCCAAGGACAAAGAAGTGCAGGGAAATATTGACGGCGTCCAAATAGATTAATAATACATTTGAAACGTATTCTAAAGATCTCCGTGCATCTGCTTCTTTGTCAAACCGGCAATTACCGACCATTTCAGATGATGAAAAAAATAAGATGGAGGCTCCATCAGAGCCACGATCCAACGACAACAGGGAGATGACCTGACTCAGACTCAGACTCAGAAGATACATTTAATGATGCGTTGATTTCACACACTGTGCGGATGCTTCGGAGCGTGTGTCGACAAACCCAGGGAGTACTTAGTGAAGTGTAGCGAGGCTTGCATCGATTGGGGCGGGTGATGTCATCGACGGCGTTTGAATGAAGCCTCGCTGGTTCCGGAAGTGGTTTGAATTCCAGAGAGATTCTGGTTCCCGCTGTGGATGCAGTCACAAGTTCACAAGCAGGACACTCTAATGAAGATAAACTTCTCATTCCTGGCCGTTTTGACATTATTCCCATTCTACATTATATGTCAGCCTGGAGTGTGTCACAAACAGTTCTAGTGACCCTAAATAAAGGTCTGTCTTTGACCAACAGGGGGGGGTTGTGTGCACATGAAGCCTCGAGAATTGAACCTATTTATGAACCAGTTGGCTGTGAAGCTTCAAAGCTTCATGAAGATTCGTCTAGGACTAGGACTAGCTAGGACTTGGATGGATTGTGTGTGTCTCATCCAACCAGTGAGGTTTATGTGTATTTATTGATGTTAATCTGAATTATTTAGAGCACACTGTGAAGGAACCACACAAACACACACACACAAAGGCTGATGCTGACATAGGTAGAAAAGGCCTGTCGATGCATACAAATACTACATAGTCACACCCGAGAGCAGCAGTTCTCACAAGTGGGATTTTATCAGACTTTTTTAGTGTCTCACGAGGAAACCATCAGGGTTGCCCGCTCTCTTTTTCTGGAACCATTAGCCGTAGCAATACGGGCAGATAAAGGGATCAAAGAGGAACCCCTGTACATGCGGGGGGGAGAGAGATCACGCCGTGTGGGTTCAGATGGATACCATCAGGTATGAAGCATCTGGGTATTCATCTGAGTCCAAGTATAGAAAAGATGACACAATCAAATAAGGACCCCTCAATCCTCCAGAAAATTAAATGAAATCAGGATAAACAGGGTAAAGTAAAACTGACATGATGCCATGAAGATGGTGGTCGCACCACGGGTCAACTCTGTTTCTAAGATGTTTCCGATGCGTATAACACCACAGCTGTTTGAGCAACATGAAGAAGTTTTTATGGGACAAGAAAAAAAATGAGGAAAAGTATAAGAACAATGTGGACCCCAAAGGAATTAGGACCCATGACACCTCCCCAACCTGGAATTTGAACTGACGACGCCGGCCAAATACTGGAGGGAACAGACACCGAGCTGAGATGGACTGAAACTGAAAAGGAACTAGAGAGACCTTGACCCTGGTGGATGTGCTACCACAGAGTCCATCTACCGGTGGACAGGAACATCAAACCCGCTACTGATTCACTGGAAGGAGGTCTGGAGAGAAGTACACAAAAGGTGGTACATGGCATTTAAAACAAATATATGCTCCACAATCTATCTCTTCTGGAAACAATAGAAACAACACAATATGCATCACACATGCGACAAACCCAGTCAGGGACTTTCTGGACCGACCAGTGACATCACACACATCACACATTATCTGGATTTCAGTGGGCTGACTGATGAAAACACATACAGTCCAAGTCGGGACACACCTTGTCTTTCAATGCGTTCCCTTTATTTTCATGACCTTCATGTCTGAATGAAGCTGTCGGCAGTGTATCAACTGATGGTCCCAACCCCATTAATAAGGCAACAAATTCCACTAAGCGCGACAAGGCACAAGTGAAAATCATCTCTGGTGACGACCCCATCAGGCTCATTGAGAGCTCATTACAGCACGATCAAAAAAGAAAAGGGTGCCTACTAAACTATTCGACTTATGTAGAGTTATTTCACACGTTTCCGTTAAGTACATAATTCCATATGTGGTCTTTCATAGTTTAGATGTCTTCAGTGAGAATGTACAAATGAAAATAAAGGAAACGCAAAGGAAACTTTCTGGTTCAAACGTCCAGGTGAGACTTTCTGCCTTGAACTTTATTTCCTGCAAGTTTCCTCTCTGATTTTTGCTGGATACACCAGAATGTTTTACAGCGAATCGATGAACACATTCTCGTGTTAACAGAGTTGGCAAGTGGCTGTTACTACACAGTTACTACACAGTTACGACTACTACAGCTCTAGTAGAGGACAAACCATCTGAAGACATTTACATGTAGTTGTACTGAAAACGAAATCCAGTCCAGCACTCTGTCCTGAGAGGCAGAACGTAGACATTAGATGTGGAAAAGAAGGGGGAATGTCGAGGCAGGCGTGGCCACATGGTGCTGGCGACATTATTTAACGTGCGAGTTCAAACAGTAGCAAACCGGAAATGGAGTCGTGTCCATTTTTTAAAATAACGTTCAAACTGAAAATCCTTTTAAGGCAAAATTTGTGCCACATCTTTTTATTCTTCAGATTCTACAAACGATCCCGTGAGTGATGCCTGTAAGGACCTCTGCTGTGTTGATGACATCACTCAGAGCAGCTGTCAATCACAACATCATGACCTGTTTTTACAATAACCTATTAAAACAAAACATACAGTGACAAACAAACAACAGGAGGAGAAGAATGAACTAAATGGGCAGAAAAATGAATCTCACTTGTATTTTGAGTTTTTAACAAGCAGGGGCGGAGCTTATGACCTGTACATAACCTGCAGTCGGGTCTGACTCAGATTCACTGTTTGCCAGGATCACATGATGATTGGATTCGCAATGGGAGAAATAATTGTAAGAATCCACTGAGATTCATTTGCAGTGTTTTTATATCACTTTCAATCATGCTTTCATTGGTGGGTCTGCCGCAAGAGCCAACCTTGGTGAACCAAGGTATTATTATTATCCTGTTATCCTGTATGGTTACTATTCTAATAATAAGAGTCCAAAAGTTTGGTTCGCTACTAGTCTGACGAACGCTGCGTGAGAGGGCTCGTTTCGACCGGCTCGATCGGGAATCGCGTGCTATGACTCCGTCACGTTATAGCGAAAACGGTTTGCGAAATATGCACGTTTTCGTGCACGATTTTTGCCATAGAAAATGAATGGGAGCGCACTAAAAGAGCTCATATCTCAGCCAAATCACGCCCGACCTAAACAAAAATACATCGACGCGTTCAGGGTATCGGCCCGGTCCCAACGGTATGTGCTCGGTCCAGATTTGACCTACGGCCTGCGAACAGTCAAAGGTCAAAGGTCGCCCATAGACAATGAATGGGCGCATATTTTACACGTCTCGCTGTGTCCTCTGTGTTTGATCGATTGACTTGAAATTTTACTATGTTGTAGTGTTCTGTGTCCCCTTTTACATGTGTAATTTGCAAAGCGTCACGTCTTTTCGTTTTCACGCTACAGTGACTTTTTTCCTTCAAAAACATGTTCTGGACCAAACTTCCATTTATGCCAAATCCCCATCCTCAAAAAAAATCCATAAATTATATACCGCTTCCTCTGAAGCCGGGAAAAATGAAAGCGTATTTAAGCAATGTACGGTTCGCACGCTACGGGCCCGAAAGCGGCCATTTTTGCTTAAAATACATGTTTTGGCCAAACTTTAATTTTTTCCCAATCTTTATCTTTAAAAAAATTATGAACTATATACCGTTGGATAGGTCTGCTTCCTCTGAAGCCGAGAAAAAAATAAGCTTGTCGATAGGATGTACGGTTCTCACGCTACGGTCCAGAAAGCGGCCGCTGTCACACACACACACACACACAGACTCACGCACCAACATCGGCCTGTTGGTCTGTAGCTCTGACATACGTTCACCTACGGCCGTAAACTATACATCGACGCGTTCGGGGGGTCATCGCCGTGCCAACCGTGGGAGCTTCGCCCCCCCCCCCCGGTCGCCCCACATGGCCTTCTGTGTTACAGCTGTGCGATTTCGGGTCGACGACAGGGCGACGGGCAACACGCTGACGGCAACAGGGCAGATCCACCACAACATTTCTCGAAGAGGGATTTTCTAGTTATTTTAAACATGCGTAAAATTGCTGAATGTAACTTTCGTCTTGTTAATTTGGGGTTTGATTGCACAAATACAATTATGTTACATTAAAATCATGAAAATATTTCGAATGTTTTTTGTTGTATTTTCTCTTCAGAGGAACGACTGTCATCATGGGTTAGTTTGCTGTGGATGTATTGATTGACTGTGGATCTGATGAACTGATTCATTTGGGACCTATTCACTCTCTGTGGATGAACTGATTCACTGTGGATCTATTGAATTGATTCACTGTGGATGAATTGACTCACAGAGGATGCATTGAACTGATTCACTATGGATTTATTGAACCGAATCACTGTGGATGATCTGATTCTGATCTGAAAAACAATATTCACAAGATACCTCTCAGACAGTCAAGTGACTAAATTTAAGGAAGCTATTCACCCCGTGATTAACTCTACTCAGCTACACCACCCAGTCAAGGGTTCCGATTCAAACTCCAGACCCTCGCTAATCGATAGTCTTGTCAATGATGATGCAGGCTCAGTGCTCAATGCACGCTACCCTAGACGGCTAAAAGAAAAACTACTAAAACCACAGAGATCGGCACAAACTGAAACAAATATCACACCGACCAGAACGAAAATGGTGCTCCACACAGAGGAGCACCGTGCAACATGGAAGGACGGTCACAGGGTGTACAAAAAGTATATATACTGGTATACTATTCAACACTTATAGAACAAACTAAAAACAAACACATTCAGCACTATTCAGCACTGCAGCCAGGCTGACAAAAAGTCATTCCTGTACAGAACCCAGTATCCCCTCAGACCTGAGTCCCAAGGACTTTAGGAGCTTTTTTAATGATAAAATAATTAGAAACAATTAGAAACACAATCAGCCAACTGTTTCCCCCCATTGACTCAGGCCCGTTTCTAAGTACAACTACAGCCACTGCAGATGATCCTGACGTGTTCTTAAATACTCTCTCCCCTATAAACCTCCCTCAGCTATTTTCTATTATCTCCTCTTGCGTACTACCTGCGTACTAGATCCCATCCCCACCAAGCTCCTCAGAGCGAGTCTTCCAATAATTGGCAACTTCCTACTACGTATACTTAATGCATCATTAACGTCAGGCTCCGTACCATTAAACCCCTCCTATTAAACCTAGGCAGGATCCGTCCTTTAACGTCCTTCCATCTGTTGAATATCTCCAAAATCAGACACATCCTGTCCCGTAAGGATGCTGAAAAACGGATCTACGCTTTTGTAACTTCTAGGCTGGATTACTGCAATTCCTTACTGTCAGGTTCCCCTAACAACTCCCTGAAGCCCCTTCAGCTGGTACAGAATGCCGCTGCTCGTGTCCTGACGGGAACCAGAAAAAGGGACCACCTGAATGGTCAGGGTCCCTCATACCTCAAAAATCTCATAGTACCTTATCATCCAAATAGACCATTACGCTCCCAGAATCTAGACCTGCTTGTTGTACCCAGAATATCCAAAACCACAGTGGGTGTCAGAGCATTCAGCTATCAGGCTCCCATCCTTTGGAACCACCTCCCACTTTGGGTCCGGGGGGCTGACACACTTTCTTTATTTAAGAACAGACTTAAGACATTCCTGTTTGACACAGCTTATAGTTAGAGCTGGCTCAGGGCTCAGGGTCAACTTAAACCAGCCCTTGAACCAGCCCTTAGTTAGTTATGCTGCCATAGCTCAAGACTGCCGGGGGATTGAATTGATTCACTGTGGGAACTGATTCACGCTGGATGTATTGAATTCATTTTCTGTGGTAACTCATTCACCGCTGGAACTGAATCACTGTGAATGTAACAAAATGAATCACTGTGGGAACTGATTCACTATTGATGTATTGAATTGATTCACTGTGGGAACTGATTCAATGTGAGAACTGATTCACTGTGGATGATTGAACTGATTCACTGTGAGAACTAATTCACTGTGGGAGTTGATTCCCTGTGGATGTACTGAATTGATTCACTGTGGGAACTCATTCACGCTGGATGTATTGAATTCATTTTCTGTGGTAACTCATTCACTGTGGGATCTGATTAACAGTCAATGTATTGAATTCATTCACCGCTGGAACTGAATCACTGTGAATGTAAAAAAATGAATCACTGTGGGAACTGATTCACTGTGGATGGATTGAACTGATTCACACTGGGAACTGATTCACTCTGGGAACTGATTCACCGTGGATGTATTGAATTGATTCATTGTGGGAACTGATTCACAGTGGAAACTGATTCAATGTGGATATACATTATTGATTCACTGTTGGAACTGATTTGATGTGGGAACTGATTCACCGTTGATGTGTTGATTTGATTCAATATGAGAACTGATTCACTGTGGATGGATTGAATTGTTTCAATCTGGGAACTGATTCACTGTGCATGTATTGATCTGATTCACTCTGGGAAGTCATTCACATTGGGAACTGATTCACTCTGGGAACTTATTCACATTGGATGCATTTAATTGATTTACTGTGGGAACTAATTCACTGTGGATGTACTGAAGTGATTCACTGTGTGAAATGATTCACTGTGGGAATTGATTGACTGTGGATGTACTGAATTGATTCACTGTGGGAACTGATTCACTGTGGATGTATTGAATTGATTCACTGTGGGAACTGATTCACTGTGGGAATTCATTCTCGCTGGATGTACTGAATTGATTCACTGTGGGAACTGATTCACTGTGGATGTATTGAATTGATTCACTGTGGGAACTGATTCACTGTGGGAATTCATTCTCGCTGGATGTATTGAATTCATTTTCTGTGGTAACTCATTCACCGCTGGAACTGAATCACTGTGGATGTAACAAAGTGAGTCACTGTGGGAACTGATTCACTATTGATGTATTGAATTGATTCACTTTGGGAACTGATTCACAGTGGATGTATTGAATTGATTCACTGTGGGAATTGATTCACTGTGGATGCAACAAATTGATTCAATATGGGAACTAATTCAATGTGGGAAGTGATTCACTGTGGTTGTATTAAAATGATTCACTCTGGGAACTGATTTACTGTGGATGTATATTTTGATTCACTGTTCGAACTGATTCACAGTGGATGTATTGAATTGATTCACTCTGGGAACTGATTTTTTGTGGGAACTGATTCACTGTGGATGTTTTGAATTGATTCACTGTGGGAACTAATTCTCAGTGGGAACTGAATCAAAGTGGATGTATTGAATTGATTCAATGGGGAAACTGATTCACCGGGGATGTATTGATTTGATTCACTCTGGGAACTGACTCACTGTCTGAACTGATTCAGTGTGGATGTTTTGAATTCATTCACTGTGGGAAAAGATTCAATGTCGGTTTCCTTTCACAGAAACTGGGACGAAGTCGACCTATGACCTGGAAAAAGAACTTTCTGGACAGTTTGCCAAGGCGCTGCTCCTTCTGGCCGAGGTTTGTCATCAACTTGATCCATGTACACAAGCTGAACGTACTTTTAAATGTTTTTATTCCTTTGTATGTTAAATATTTTCTTATCAGTGAGCTCGAGCTCAGTGAGTTTGCTGAGCCTTTAAAATGGTTTAGTTTGCATTTTACATAATAAATATTGCAGTTTTTAATATATAATAATCAATAATAATATAATAATGATTTCAGGGGAATCATTTCAGGAGTCCGTTGCATTTCTTTTCTTTTCTTTTTTCCTCATTTATATATGGGGGGAAAAGTACAAAAACATCAGCGGGAAAGGCCTCCAGAAGAGTATCGAAGATTTCAGGAGAGCTGAAGGAGCTGAGCTTTCTCATCTCATCCATCTTATTATATCTTATCCCATGTCATCTCATCTTGAAGTTATCTCGTCATATCTTATCAAATCCTATTTTATCTCAATTTATCTCATCCTATCTAATCTCATCTCATATGATCTCATCTTATCTCATTTCATATGATCTCATCTCATTTATCTCATCTCATCTCCTTTTATCTCATCCTATCTAATCTCATCTCATATGATCTCATCCTATCTCATCTAACTTTAGCTCATTCTATCTAATCTCATCTAATTTTATCTCATGCGATCTAATCTCATTTTATTTGATCTTATCCTATCTAATCTCATTTTGTCCCATCCCGTCTAACTCATCTCATATTATCTCATCCTATCCATCCTATCTATCTTATCTTAAATGTAAATAAATCTTAAGCGTAAATTGGAGCCTTCTTGTTTTCTCAGACAACAGCGTTTGGATGATGGAACCTGAGTAAGGTTTCGGTGTGTGTCTTTTGTCAGAGTGTAGAAACAGATGACTGCACGGTGAACCGTGTTGTCGTGAGTCGGTCTGAGATGGACATGAAGGACTTCAAAGCTCAGTACCTGAAGCTCTACAGCTATATGCTGCTCCACGACCTGGAGGTGGGAAGCTCAGCTTTGCCTGCTCTTTCCTGTCACATGTTATTGGCTCACAGCACTATCATATTTACTGTCTTTCCATCCTGGATGATAAATGAAGTGCTTGTGTGATCGTAGGTCCGGCGACCACGGTAAATGTGTGATGGCCATCTGTAGAGGAGACGACTAGCTGACGTTCACCTGAGACCAGCAAGACGCCATCTTTTACTGCCACTGTCGTCTGTCTGTCAGCTCGGAGGATTTTCAGGCTGATTATCTCCACTTAACCCAACCATGTCCAACAACTAATTGGGTGGGTTTTTTTTTCCCTATACAAATTATAGGTGACCCCCCCCCAAAAAAAAACATTTTATTCACTACGCAATAGACTGAATTATTATTATTATTATTATTATTAGTAGTAGTAGTAGTAGTATTAATAATAATAATAAATAAAAGTTAGAGAGCTCAGATCCCTCAAACACATAGTAAAGAAACTACATTTAATTATGTATCACATCAGCACTGTGCAGTGAAATCCAGCTGACAGACAATGAACAAATTATTCCACCAAACCTAGTTGACATGTTACGTATGGATACCATGGAGCTGACATCAGATATGATTGTGCTGTTTCACTCGTCTCCTGCCAATGTTTTTTTTCTGTCTTTCTTGCCTCAAACATATTGAACTACATGAGGAATCACTACTGGTGACAGTTGGATTGTTTTCTTGGTCAATGACACACTGACATGCTTCTGGATTTGTTAGTTATCCAGCAGGGGGCAGTGTTGCCATGAAAATAATACAGTATATATATTTTTAATATATTTCAGGAGGAGACAGTAAAAAAGTACCTTTACAATTCAAATGATACTGTTCTGAACCTGGCATCATGAGGTGTTCCTCAGTCTGCTGAGTTCTGTTCCAAATAAAGACCAAAAAGAGACATCCCAGCTGTGGAGACAGTGTCGTCCTCTGCATGTCTCCTACTCACCTCTCCTGCTGTCGGTGTCGATAGCTCTGAGATTAGATACGAATACATCACCTCACCAATTGCTGTATATTATATGAACATCATAAACACACATCTGCTCCTTCCACACTCGTCCCTTCTGCTCCAGCTTCTGCCCTCCTGTAATAAAACACACTCTCTCGCTGAGTATTTAGGTGGCCAACAGCCTGCAGGCAGAAAAATGTTCCTCATTAAATCCAAAGTAATCACCCACAGGTTTTTTTTGCTGCTCTCTGAAACTCCTATGGAGCTTAAGAATACTGAATAATATTTCCATCCTGCCTGAGTGCCCAAAATCAGCATTGTACTGCACTTCTAATGTGTCTTCTAGACTAGTTTGAATGTGTGTGTATGTTCTTTATCTGTCATGTGTGTCTCAAATTAAGTTAAAATTGTGGGGTTTTTTGGTTCACATCTGTTGGCAAATTGTGCTCAGTTCTGATCTCATCTTGCATTTTTTCATTCATTTTCTGCCACCTAATCCAGTTACAGGGCACAGGTGTGCTGGAGCCAATCCCA
Organism: Aeoliscus strigatus; assembly: GCA_901007665.1. Classification (NCBI taxonomy): domain Eukaryota; kingdom Metazoa; phylum Chordata; class Actinopteri; order Syngnathiformes; family Centriscidae; genus Aeoliscus; species Aeoliscus strigatus. The sequence continues at coordinate 16,393 of CAAKHB010007769.1, forward strand.
GCTGTCAACAGGTGGGATACACCCTGGACAAGTCGCCAGCTCATCACAGAAAGACAGACAACCACTCACACAATGTAGAGTGACCAATTAGCCTCAGCATGCTTTTGGAGGTAGGCGGAAGCCGGAGAGAACCAACACAAAAAGCATGGGAATTCTACATAAAAGATCCCAGGTTAGGAAGCAAACCAGGGACCTTTGCATCATGAGGCAATAGTGCTAGCCACCACACCACCATGTCACCCCTGCATTTCAATTTTTACATAATATTCCTAGGACACAAGCATAGTTGCTACTCATTATATGACCTCATGTATTCCTGGGAATATACTCTCTGATAGCAGTGTTGGCCGTCAAGTTACTGCAGTTTTTTGTCGTCAGCCTGAACCCTCTGATGTGCGTCGTCTGTGACACTGCTGGGTCCTCAGATCTGCACAGGAGCTCAGCGGTGCCCCAGTAAAGAAGATGATACTCAGAGGGGGATACAAGCAAATGTAGGCCGAGCTCGCTCGCTGAGCTCCAGACTACTGGTGTGTTTGTGTACGTGGAGCATGCAAAGATCTGTCTAAAAAGATGAGTATATATCTACGATTCATTCCTTTGCCTAGTTAAGTAAAATAATAGACACAGTATCTATCTGGGGTTGTATATCTGTTGCTGAGAGTAAAGTTTCATTGCTTTAATCAACTTTAAATGTTTGGACCTGATATTCCCACGTGTTCAAATCTGTTTGTTCATTTCCCTGTGCTCATAATCTCCACATATCATCAATTTGTATTTCAGAACATGGCCCCCTCCTGAAAGCTGGTTTAGTTTGTTCATCCTGACTGAAGAAAACTTCGATGTTCACCTGAACTGAAAAGGTTTCATATGTTGGATTCTTTCGTTCTTGATTTGCAGAAGAACACTGTCGCGTTTTCCCCTCTTCTCCACTTTCATGATTCACAAAGTGAATTTTCACTACGCCCCCGGTCGTTTCCATAGACACTCTTCTAGACATACTCTTCTCCATAGACACTAAGTGATGGACGCCTGAACAAACTGCGTTCAGATCATTTTCTCCTGTGAGTCTCTGCCAGTGAAACGCCAACAGGTGGCAGCACACACTTCACCAAAAAAAAAAAAAACATCTGGATGATAATAAAAGTGTGTCACACAGGAAAGACCCCTCCTCCCTCCACCCGCCCCAAGGGACAGGATGTGTCCAGACATGGGGTTTTACTGTCATGTTATGGCACTCTGCTCCTCCTCATCTCTTATGTAATCCTCATCTCAGCCATGTGCACCCTCTGGAAAAACTAACCTCCATATGTTAATCGTGACCAACCCCCCCCACCCCCAAGCAGGCCACGTACAGACAGCAGAGGCAAGTTTGGTTAGTTGGAGTGGAAAGGAATGAAGTTATGTGGCAGCTTCTCCGGCCTGCACGTGCTTTTGTTCACAAAGCTGAGTGTTCTCAGCGTGCGGCTGTCACACCTCTTCCTCGTCCGCAGCGTCTGCTTGGGAAACCACATTGTTTTCCACTGCGCATGTTTGCGTTCGAACCGAGGGCGGATCGGTTTACACACACTGAGGGGGGGGCAAGCCATGACATCCATGACAACAGACTTCAGACAAAGAAGGATGACAAAACAGCTCCACATCTTCTCCACACATCACCGTTGTGTTCAAGCCTCGTACGGAAGCAGCAGTCTGCTACAGTTCAATACCAGTGACCTAAACAGGGACATGGAGTGTTTCAAAACTACAACAACAAACTTTTTTCAAACACAGCAATCTCAACGCCGGATAGTTGAACAAAGTCAAAATACAATATCATCTCTTGTTTCTCACAATTTTGTGTATATGAACCCACCTGCAATTCTAATGTGGAAGATCCACATTGATCCCTCAGTTCAAAGAACTAACGTCAACGGGGGAAAAGCTGCATTGTAATATGATGATCTAAATACCTTTTCCCACCCTTACAGGTGGGGGTATAGCTCAGTGGTAGAGCATTTGACTGCAGATCAAGAGGTCTCCAGTTCAATTCTGGATGCCCCCTTATGACATACAACCTCAGTTCTTTGGTGGAATTAATGACACACATTATCCGCCATTATTGATGTGTGCAAATTAAGGTTTCCATTTGAATTTTTCTCTCTTATTTGTACTTCTATGCTTACTGTCTCTGAACCGTGGTACCCCTGTGCCTCGAGAAAGACATAAAATGTGTCCAACATCTTCAAATCATTTATATGTAGTGAGGTCCCCCTAAAAAAACCAACAACATAACAATGATTTAAAACCATTTGATATTTGGGAGTTATATGTGTATATGTATAATTTTCATTTGTGAGAAATTATTTTGCAGATCTGACTTTTCAGTATTAAGGATCGATGGATTCAAAAGGAATGGATGTTTTCATTGCTGTTTGTAGTGCTGACATGTGTCCTCTTTTACTCCCCATTCATTTTCTCTGTCATATTCGACCTCCATACATTCTCCTCTTACACCAATCACAACAGAGGGAGGGGCGGGGCCATGTCAAGTTCGGTTGTCAGTCTCATTGGGTAAATAACAAACCACCCACTTACTCTGGAGCCAACAATTGGGGAGTCAAAAGAAGTTCAGCCGGTCTGAAGCGCAACGAAAATGACACAGAGTTGAGTCGGGTGACACTGGTGAACCTGCCGGAAAACGACTGGATTTCTGGCTTTGGTGGGAAGCATCGTGTCCGCCTCGGGCTGCTCGTTCGTTAGCCCACCTGCTTTCGGTGTGCTCGTGCAGGAACCGCTCTGGTTGCTAGCTACGGACGTTAGCCGCTAAGCTAGCCAGCCAGCTAGCCCGGAGGAAAGTGCTCAAGTCGCCGTGTTTGCAACCAAGACACGCTAGTTTTGGAGGACGACCGAGTTGGATCATTCATGAGAGGGGTTCGCTGCCGTTTGGGGGGGTATTGTCAGTAGAGGGGCCCGGGGCATTGTTGGACGAGTGTCCTGACCTGTCTGCTCAGCGCCTGTCGAACTCGAGCATGAGCATGTTAGCATCGGCTGCAAGCTGCCAGCTAGCGTGATGTGTCATCTTAGCTAACCAACTCATCTCCGCCCGTTTCGCCCCGCTTTTTGTGGATGCTGTCACCGGAACGGGCTGTGGGAGACTGTCGGGGTTGTTTGTCCTTTCATGTCGGGTCACCCGACAGCGAGTAGTCCCTCCAGAAGAACCAGACGCGGAGCATGCAGGAGGAGAAAAGACTCCAGATAAGTTGATAGAAAGAAACGGAACTCAGACATCAGACAAGGATCGTACTTCTTTCAACTGAAACGGACAGAGGATGAAAAAGTTTTCCAGAATGCCAAAGTCAGAGAGTGGCGGGCTCGGAGGAGCGTCCGGCTCCGGCTCCGGCTCCGGGGTCAACAGCTACCTGGGGAAGGTGTTTGCTGTCGGCCGCTATCAGGTCACCGTGGAGGAGCTGATAGCGGAGGGTATGTACACACGTACACACACACACACACACACACACACACACACACACACACACACACACACACACACACACACACACACACACACACACACAGAGCTGACCGGCGCTAGTCATGTTTATTTCATTACAGATTCAAATGATACAAATTAGATTGATCCATATGTCTGTTTGTGTGTGTGTATATATTTAGCAAATATTTGTTGTTTTTGCTAAAATCCTGGTAAATGGTAAGGTAGAATTCATTGTGTATGGTCTGTTCACTCACATGCTCACTGAACATGATACTGAGGTTTAAAATGGTCCCGTCAGTAAACCACCCAATAAATAATTTTTTACCTCAAATATACATAAAACATTAAATGCATTAAAGGAGAAGTACAGCATAGACAAGAGTACTTCCTGTATATGAAGTAATCCTCACATGTGTTGAAGATGAACTGGTGGACAGGCTTAACAGTCTGAATCATGTAAACCTGGCAGGGACATCAGGCCCATCGCCACAGAAAGTGAAGCTCATCTCACCTGAAATGAGGAGACAAAACAACAGGTATTTTGGGTTCATCAGTGTAAGTCACGAGCAGCTTAATGGATATTGTAAGTAACAAAACCCTGTAAATGTGCTGCTGTGTCAACCAGTAAACCACACACACCTCATCTAGGACGTGGTCATGAGTCTTTCATCATATAATCGTGTGACGCGGCTGTTTTTTCCTACCAGGCACACAGTTACATCATGACCTTTACTCATCAGTCGATCCGTCAAGAACAAGTGTTAAAGCGTCTGCTGCACTCTTCATCAGCTCATTGACAACTAAACTGTTATTATAATTATTTTAAACTACCAGACATCATCAAACCTGCTGGACGGGTGTAGAATGGGCTGAGTCATTCTGCTTTGGATGGTTGAACAAAGGTGGAACAAGGTGAAACTGGCAACATAGACATTGGACATGTGTGGTGATTCAAAAACAATGGAAATAACTAATAGGCTAAGAGAAAAGAGGAACCGTCTTAACTCAAATTACATGGATTATTTCCTAAAAAAAGCAAAGTGGATGACATACGACTGGCCAACGCAACAACATTTGTCTTGTGTACGCTCAGGTTATTGGATGTTGGACAACATCGTTTTGAAATGAAACAAACAAGATCTGCTTAAACTGCAGAGTTTAAGCTCCAAATCAGGTGAAGGATATACTTTACCAGTGTTCTACGCATTTTGGTAGACTTTTATTGTAAGAAATTTAAATTCCTTTTTTATTGTTTGTTTTATATTTAACATCTTTGTGTTTGATTTTTATATACCATTAGTAGCTTGTAGACATCGCTGTTATCTAGCTAGCACATGGGTTTCCGAAGTGTTCAGTGCTGTTGGCGCTGGTCCCATGTCAGCAACACAGCACCAGCTGTCGGTAATTCTCCACAGACGGACTCGGAACCACTTGGCAGGTAATCGGCAGTCTCTGTAAGTGGCTCTTCTGGTGAAAGAGCTGCTAGGTGGGTCAGGTAACTTTTTGGATTGATCGACCTGCTGTCGTGGTCCCGGCGCCGTCAAGTAACAGCGATGTCATTCACAAGTGGTTGGAAAAGTGGTTTTGAATCCCAGAAATTTCATGTTTTACCAATAAATTAGTGAGAACTACTGCTGTTGGAAATGAACCGCAGAGGCCCCCCCCATCATGGCAGCCCCATGACATGGGGCTGCCATGATGGCAGCAGTTTCTTCTTTGACAAGTTTTATGTGACAAAATCAGAAACGTGTCAGAGACTGATTTCCTCTGTGCTCTTAATTGTATTAGTGAACTTGTGCAGTTCTTTGTGAAATAAAGAAGAAAAGAAGACTTGGGGTCTCTTCCACGTCGACGGGATGTGAACAATCTGTCTAGATGAAGTTGTCTCGTGACAGTCCGAGGCACACGCTGGGGGTCAGCTGATTCATTAGACAGAGTTAGCCTTTGGTTTCTCTGGAGCGCTGTCTGACGGATGAAGGAACAGGATGTATCTGTGTGATCTCCGGCTGCTCACTCTGGTCGTAGAGGTCTAACTGCCGCCGCCTGGAAATGACTTTAAATGCTGGTGTAGCTTCACAAAATGTTCTAGAACATATGTGATGCTCATTGTCTTGTATGTAATTCTCCTCGGAGGGCCAACAGCCCACTATTCTCTCCTTCTATTTTCTGCAAACTCATCACTGAAACCCTTATACCAGTACATATCTGGAAATATTTTCAAAAGTAGTAGAAGAATGCCGGAATGTTTTTACAAAAGGTCCACGAACGTTGCCTTGAGAAATTAAACACTAGGAAGTTAATTTGCCTCTCCAATGTCCGGAGTGAGTTGCCAAGGTTTGTATGAACGGCTCTGGACAGAGCTCCTCGGCCTCTGGCAGCTCATGCCACTGTAATCAAATCTACATCTCCCCCCCCGACTCCAAATGTAAAAGATTCTTCTCCAGCATTTTCCCAGATAAACGCACCGACTCAGCACGGACATGCTTCATGTTTTCAAACTGATGACGCCAGTGTGTTAGGTTTCTAATGATGATCTGTGACTGATTTGGGGGCAACAGAGAGTGTGTGTGTGTGTGTGTGTGTGAATGCCGTTATTGTGGTACTAGACACGTGTTATTCAGAGACACAGTGGGACAAACTGATCTCCTCAGCGGTGCAAACTGCTTCAACTGGAATGACTGAGATGAACAGCCCTACGCCAAGTGTTTATTGCATAAGCTTCCAAAAGCCACCATTTGTTTTGTGACTGTTGCTGTGTACCTGCAGTGGGAATATTAAATCAGGCTGTTTTCTGTGCAGCGGTGAGCTCCCAGCAGATAACGGACTCTGGAGCATGTCAGTTGACGTTGCGTAACAGCCCTAATGTTGCCATTATTTATTCAGCAGACTACAAACGGTACATGACTGCCGTGCGCTCCCCTCCCGCTACAGGTACAAGGCAAACAGACAAGGTTTATGTGTTTCTCTGTATCTTGTCAATTAACAAAGAGACCTTGGCTCCGGAGTTTCACTCCGTTTTTGCTCTTATACTTTTAAGGACAGTAAGAGCAAAGTTGGAGTTCATAACTCCTCCATCCGACCATCAAAGGTTTGTGGGGTTCATGGTGGTTTCCTTGCATGCATTGTTTCACCTTCATTGTCCAAAGGGAAGTTTCCGTCCCCGCTCGCTCCCTGCTCCTTTTGCGTATGGCCTCCACTCTAACTGACATGTGTCTCTCATGGAACAAAGAAAACGCTCTCTCCTGACATGCTGACTCAACGCAAATGGACTTTGTTTGCTTGCTGTCAGCAGAAGCTGGCTGTTGACGCTGGTGTTTATAATGGTGCTCTATGTCAATGCCCGCAGAGATGAGGGTAAGACGCTCATCCTGGGTCACGGGGACTCCCTGCCCGCCGCCAGCCACAGATCATGTAAACAGGACTAAAGCAAACACTGTTTCCATGCAGACAGTTGCTGTGTTCACGTTGAACACTCAGCTTTTTCACCTCTGCCAGGTGATCTGGAGAGATGCCACACGTTCTGCAAGCAGCCTTCTGGGTCAGAACACATCACCATATTAACTCACTCCCAGTTTTGTTATAATTATTTGAACAAGTGTGCTTGATTGGACCTCTGTTCGGAATTTGTCACTTTAGAGATTTACATCACGGGGAAATGCTGAAGTCAGTCATTTTTTTTCCCTGCTGGATGCTGATGTAACCTACCTGATCGACAGTCTGGTCAAAGATGGTTACAAGTTAATTTGAACAATAATAAACATAATCAAAAACCGAAAACTAAAAGATGCTGACAGATGATATACATTTGATTCATTCAGCTTTCCCCTAGAAAAAGTTTATGTAGAATGGAAGAATAAACAAACAAAACAAAAAATATAAGTTAAAATATAAACTGAAATCCTGCTTTAAAATCCTACTTTATCCTACTTTAAAAGTAGACAGGAAAATAGTACCATATATGATAACAAATAGAATATATGACAGCAGCAATTAAAGATTGACGTTTAGATCAGATGGAACGGTTCATTCATGTGGCACGAGGTGTTGAAGCATCTTAAGCTTCAGCTAGGTCTGTAGCTGGAGCAGAAAAATCATCTGTGAATCATGGATGCCTTCTGTTTGTTTTCACTATCCGCTGGGTAGCGTGAGCACCACCGGAGCCACAGAAGAAGAATTGTAGAATCTACATGAGCTCAGTTGACTTTAATAGAACAAACACAAACCGACATTTCTCATCAGCTTTCTCTGTTTTTGCTGTGGCTAATGTGACCGTTTGATATGAGAGTCACGAGTGACACAGTGACGTTACTGTTAATTGTTGACTTAAAGGTGCCCAGCAATGTCAGTTATGAAGATTAGTTCGTAAATAAATCAATTGGGTTTATTGTGTTCAGCCCTTCTTGTGTCTACACAATGTCACCAGTGAGTCAATAATATTCTGCAGATGATCTGCTTTGGCTACATGCAGAACCATTTCAATTTGATTGAGACTTCATTTTCTAATCACTTCTCCATTCTGTCTCATGTCTCGAGGGCCTTCATCAATCATTGCAGTGCAGGTCACAGTGTCCCCATTAATCATTTTCCTTTAAAATGACCTATTTGATCCTCCTCCTCTGCCAGGGGAGGGTGGTGGGAACGCTCCCCATCTACAGTGTTAGCATACTGTACTGCTGATGAATAGGCACATTGTGCCCCTTTTGTTGTCCTGCTCTAGCACCCTAGAAAGGATGCTGGTACGATGCAGCCCTCAGTCCCGTGATGGGCATCGCTGCCTTTGTGTATTCTCATTTAGGCCTCCTCTGCAATTGAATTATTTTCAACCATCTCATTATCACCCGATCTGAAGAGGGCACCAAGCCAAGTTTTGGCGTTTAACTCGGGTCATGAGGAGATGCCAAACAGGGGGGTATTGATTCAGACAGCTAGCTGGTGACCCTCTTCATCATTGCACAGTGATTGTTGTTGCTTACAGAGACTATATCTCATGAAACAACAGTCATCTCCAATGGCTACAACGTACTTTTACTTTCTCTCTCCTTGTCTGTATGTCAGACCAAATCCCCGATGGGCTTTTCATTAAAAGGCCAAAACACAGACAGGAGGTTTTAACCTAATCAAATCTGGAGCACCTAATCAAAGCAGCTACTGTTTTTCAGTGCAATGAAAATCATCTTCATCAGTGGTCCTCTTGGACGTCCTTCATTCACTTCCGTTATGAATGTCTGATTTTCATTTTAATCTTCTACTGTCCATTACAGATTCATACATGTCGTCTCTGACATTGAAGTGATGTTGGAATATGTCGCCCTTCCAGTTGTGTCATTTTGTGCTTCTCGGGAAAACCAGTTGTGATATTTTTCATGATGTGATAAGTTAGTGAGAAGATAGACTAGAATTCACCTGGGTCAGTGTAGAAGACAAGGCTGTGTCTCAAATCGCGTACTTCTGTTAGTACACTTATTTGTAATACGCTATGTACTCACTAACAAAGTGTGCAAATTTCGTCAGGGAAGTACTGTCTCAAATCAAGCAGTGCCATCGCACACTTACCATAAAAGACGTTGAACTTACTACTTACTAGCTGTTGCATTTTGTGCAACACATCACACTGCATGTTTTGCATTTTGCAACACATCACACTCGGACTGCACATCTTAAAAGTCAATCTGTTACAGGGAAGATGACAATTTATCTAATACAAGCACCAAATGTACGCCACAACGCCAATAACTGAAAATGTAGTGCGGTTTACTAACTAGCAAGCTAACGTTAGCATTGGTAGGTAATATCCCTTGTGGGGCCACTGGTGTCGCTGTTGTCCGCCGTGAAAGATACGTCATTTCTCGACCTTTATCTCTAATGGGGAGAATCAACACAGTCAAAATGATTCTACCAAGGGTAAACTACCTATTTTCAATGATTCCCACACAACCCCCACAACCCTGGTTCCAATCACTAAACTCAGCAATTTCCCAATTCCTGTGGGAAAAAAAAACACCTCTAATAAGCCTAAAAACACTACAAAAAACAAAAGGCTGTGGAGGCCTAGAACTCCCTAACTTCTACCACGACTTCCTTGCTAACAAACTGCAGTATGTAATAAAATGGCTCAATCCAAGACCACTAGATACAGCATGGCTTGACATTGAACAGGAGTTTTGCCAAGAAATCCAAATATCACATATACCATTCATCAGTACAGCCATTAAGAAACACATGTTTTAGAAGCATCAACATACGCTCTTCACTGACAGCCTGGTGGGAATTTCTAAAAAGAACAGGGTCTTCACTTCTCCCCTGCAGACTAACCCTGGTTTTACACCGGCTGCATGTGCGTTGCCTCTCCGATCCGGCACGGCGCCGGATCAAATACGTTTCCATTCTAATCAATGTGTCCATTTACACCGACTGCGTTGCGTTGCGTCTCCGATCCGTCTCAGCTCTGTCAGTCCGGAGCGCTGCGTCGAAAATACGCAGAGATTCTATTTCTGACGGATGCCGGAGCTGAGACGCATAAATCTGGCACAAAATCCATCGAGCGGGGCAGGAAGTCCAACACAGAAACAAAATAAATATCCGGTTACTTTTCACAATAAAATGCTCGACGTTGACGCCGGATCGTATTTCACACTATTTCGTCAGTACTTTCAACACAGTACATTTATTAAGAGTATTTATTTACGAACGAGCTACTTTCCCATGGTAAAAGCGCAAAACACCGAAAAAAAAGTCAAACACAAGCAAGTCCGACTCTCCTCTGTTTCTCCCACCTGGAGACACTTGTGTTTCTTCCTGGATTTATCACACGTACATGAAGTTTCGCGCGATTATACGTGTTTTCACCGCGCGAACTTGTCGGTCACGTGACTGACGGACCGGAGCCGCGACGCAGTAGAAACGCATCCGGTGTAAATGGACGGAGCGCGCTGACGGAGCAAAGACGGATCGGAGATGTAACGCAACGCACGTGCAGCCGGTGTAAATCCAGGGTTACACCTATTTGGAACAATCCCGACATCCTGCAAAACAGAAAACCATTACATTTTTCATACACGACAAAAAATTCCTTGAATATTCACAACCCAAATCTATAATTGAGGCAAAATTCAAATTGCGACAAATAAAATTAGAACTACCACCCATAATAGAAGATTTCCTTCATCTCTCAGCCCCCAAACTATTATCAAAAATAAATATATTACTCTCAAAAAATGACTGTAAAATTGAAACCCCAACCCAGAAATGGGAATCTGACCTGGCCATTAACATACAACACGAAGTCTGGACACAGATATGCTGCAATACTTTCAAAATGACCAGATGCGCTAACTTACAAGTTTTACAATATAAAACTCTTAATAGAGTGCACTTAACGGGACAAAGGATGTTCAGAATGGGTCTGAGTCACACAAATATTTGTACACATTGCACAGATGACACCCCAGACAACTATATGCATGTAATATGTGTTGCGGGGGGCTGTCTGGGAGGGCCCTGCCCCAGTTCTCTGCCGGGGGGTGGGCTCAGTGTTGGTTGGTGGGGTGTGTCGCGGGTGTGCGGGCCTCTGGGTCTCCGGGCTTGGCCTGTGTGAGTCGGTGGGTTGGCCTTGGCCTGGGGCTCTGCTGCCTCCTCCCCTGCAATGGGGGGCCTCGGTGGTCGGGTTGCTCCCTGTGGGTCTCTGCGCCTGGTCTTCCTCTTTGGGGTATGTGGGCGCCCCTGCGATGGGCTGCCCCGGGTCTCCCTCTGGTCCGGTGCTAGTGGCTTGCTCTTGGTGCTCCAGTTCTGCACTGGACTGTTGGGGGTGGCGCGACGGCTGCAATACATCATATTGCAGAGCAGGGGTGTCTGGCTCTGGTCCTCGGGGGCCTCCTGCCCTGTGGGCTCTGGATGTCGCCCTGCTTCTACACACCAGATTCAAATCAGAAGCTCGCTGTCAGGCCTCTGCAGAATTTCACAGAGACTGATACGGATTGGAGCAGGGTGGCGTCTGGGGCCTGCGGGGTGGGTGGCCCTCTGTGGCCGGCTCCCCTCGTGTAGCGCCTCACCCACGTACTCCTCTCATTATATACCCAGTACATGTACAAACATTTAACACTCACTGTCACATTTGCCCGTGTATATGTGTGTATATATGTATTAGTGCTGTCAGTTGATTAAAAAAATTAATCGAATTAAATACAGGATTTTATAATTACTTAATCGAATTAGTCACATTTTAATGTCATATCTGCTAAAGGTCTCCTGATAAAGAATTTGAATTCTATGATATTAAAAATTGTAGTGCATGAATAATCAATTGAATACAGTAAGAAGAGAAGATTTGAAATCCATTTTTTTTATTGGTGAACTGTGCTTCATAAATGAAATCCAAAAGTAAAGGTCAAGCACATCCACAAACCAGTTAGGCCAGGTGCATTATTAAAAATGTAAAACAAATACAGCAATACAGTTAAATAAATACAATTCTGAAATTGGCCTGCAATCAGCAGACACCCACTTTGCGATTGTATTTGTCAATTTTTGTGTTGTGGATTTGCTCATTCGTTTCCCAAATTCAGCTAACGTGGGTTGCCTGAACATGTTTTGCATTTAAATGGTACGTCAGGCTGGAGTTGCTCCGGTGTAAGAGAACTCCTTTTTACAAAAACTACAAATCACAGCGTTTTTATTTATCGTCCCGTCTCTGTTCTTTTGGTAAAAAAACTTGTCGTTCAGTGGCCCGACTGAAGACGCACTTGCCTCACCCTCCTGAGTCTTGTCCATGTCTGTTGTTGCCCACTGCCTTGTTAATTTGCCGGCACAGGTGACGTAGCCCGGCTGAGAAGACTACGGGTCCTTCAATGGGCCAAACACGTTAAAATGACAGCACTAATATGTGTATACGTATGTGTGTGTGTGTATGTATACATATGTGTATATTATGTTGATTATTATGTATTATTGTGTAATATGTAATATTTGTATATTTTTCTGTATGTATTTTCGTTGATGTCACTGTACTTTTCAGATGTTACTATGTCACTTTCTTTCTTTCCTATATGGTTGGTTTTGTTCTCTTTTTGCCCCCCCCCCTTTTTTTTGTCCTCCTCACCTCCCCATCCCCATGTCTTCTCTCTGTTTGTCATCCCCCCAGAAACCTGTCCCTGTTCGACATAGAAGCACAACGTGCTACAAAAAAGCCTGGAGACCACTACCCAGTTTGCAATAAAATACAAGAAAAAAAAAAAAAAAAGATACATCATTTTCATTATGTCACCAAGATGGAGGACATGTGTAAAACAGCTGCTGTGTGACCAGACTGAAGTAACAAGTTTTCACTTTTCAGACAAAAACTAGTGTGTACGCCAGAGTTGAACCGATCTGAAAAAGGGACAGTTTAATAAAAGCTGGTAATGGTCATCTGCCGTCTTTTTGCCAATGCTTCCTGAATTATGAGTCTTTCTAGGTTTGTTAGAGATGTTGTAGTTAAAGCAAAGCTGACAGGGCATACCCAGAATTCCTCTTTTTGCTTTTCCTTTTGTTCCATGACCTAATTTTCCTCCACGGCTGCTTTTGCCATTTGATTCTTCTCAGTGTGTTTCAACGTCTGATGGGATGGTTTATACTTTTGAAACCAGAGTTATTCCTTGACTCTAGTGTGGACAGATGTTGGCCTTATATTTCCCAGAAAGATTCCAGGTTTACCCTCTTTTCTTACATTTTCATCCTCAACTTTTATAACGAAGTTATCGTGACAGTGAAGATGTAGATAATAATGTAAATAATGATGGTTTCTCAATTGCATTTATACTGAAGATGCGACAATAAATTCAAATACATTGTATTTTTATCGCCCAACATTGCAATTGTCTCAATTGACTTTACAGTCAATTCTACAACCTTTGACCCTCAGAAACCTCAGGGAGAGCCGTAGACAGATCCCACTCCCTGAGATGGACAGACCAGCAGTAGGTGGGAAGATTTGATAGTCTGGGAAACTTTGAGTTTAGGTCCCTTTCAATGCTCAGAGTGCTTAAATATTGTTTTAAAAAATTCATCTCATAGCCAGCAGTCTGCTGGAACGCATAGTCTCAGGGTATCCAGTATCTCTTTTGAAGAAGGAAAGACTATAAAGTCATTGCTCTGAATAAATCACATAGTCTAAAAGGCAAATGACAATAAAAAGGAAGTGTCGCAATGAATCACTGCCTCTGTCTCCTTGGCATATTCCTTCCACATCTCACCAGGGACAAACATATTGAGACAGCACGTCATCATAGGTAGGAAATTATTTGGCAGAGTTTGTGCAACCCGAGGCAGATGCATGTGGCACATGTCACCTGGAAGTGACCTCTCCATTGTTAGGAGAGCAGATTGCTGCTGAATACAGAGCAGAGGTACGTGTAAGTGGAGTGAAGAGTCTCAGGTTTTAATAGACTTAAAACAAACACCGTTTCCTTTTCAAAAGGAAAATGCTCCTGGTAGTTGATTTACAAATGACAGCTAAACAGAGCTGACTGCCGTCAGAAACCCTTCCTGATCGAAGGACTGAACGCTTTCGCACACTTTTTGTCAAGACTGGGCCTAGTCTTGGTGGACTGACCACCTGAATGAAGTGAACTCTTTCCGTAGCAACAACTCTTCCAACAGCGAAGAGAAATCAAAATGATCGCGACAATGGGCAGTTTGTTGATCTGTTCTGAGCACTTGTGTTAGAGAAAAAAACAGAAAGGTTGAAGCTCTCTGTGCTGTCTTTGTCTGCCGTTTCAGCTTTTGCCAGTTGTAAGTGACTTGAAAAGCCGCTGGCATGAGTTGAACTGAGATTAGTGCCAGTTAACGCTGCTGGAACTTTCCCTGCTCTAGCAAATCAGGCTCCTGACCACATCGCAATCCCAAAAAGACTAGAACTTTTTCCTCAAACATCAAAACATCAATTCTTTCTTCAGTATTGATCTTTCTTCAGTTTTGATAATTGATAGTTTTCAAAGTGAATTTGTGATCATTAACCCAATAGCGAGTTTACGACCTTGAAACATTTAGTGGAGGTGCTGAGATAATCTGTCAGAAGAAAGTGCAGAATATCTCACCAGCCTGCTAGAAGTTACGTATTTTAGACCACAGATTCATTGTCAGTGTCACTGTAGTGTAACGTCTACAGATTGGAGAGAAGTGGACCAGTGCCGGGTTCTTAACAGATAATTGTCAGCCTAAAGTGGGTTAGAAGAGCTTGATGTTTGCAAACCGATGTGTGTCAGTGCCTGACGTAGGCGGGAACTCGTGGGAGTCCAGGGCGTTTGAGTGACTGCTGCAGGACTTTGTGTCTGTCTACATCAATGGTTTATATCTACAGACAGATGCTCCGGTGGGTTGGTAGGATCCTGGTAGCTGGGGCGTCTGGTGGCCGTTCACCTCATCAGAGGGACCTCAAACTGTCTTGTCTGGAGAGAATGCGATAGAGATTCAGCTCCCGAGATGTTCTGAAATTCTCACGCTGTTTTTATCCTGTGAGGAAGAAGACCAAGATCAATGAATGATGTTGAATGCAACATTGTCATTTTTTATGAATGAACAATTCTGTTAATAAGATTCACTAGTATTTGCATGTGGAGAAGCACAACTAAAAAAAAGAACTATCATCTAATTAGCTCTATGTTTTAAAGTTTGCAGTGTCCTTCTACTTAGATAAAGCAGTTGTTCTTTTTAACAAATGGTGTTTGGCTGCATCAGTGTTTACTATACCAAATCTCAAAGGATTTCCCAAAGCGCTGGGGATCAAAAAGTCATTCTGGGTAATTAGCAGCAGCAGCAGCAGCAGCAGCTGCCGACCATCACAGGCTGGTTAATGGAAAGCCGTTCTTGCCGTTTGCAGTGCCATAATAGCACCTGTTACTGACGCACCTTCTCTGGCAGGAAAAATACACAGTGATAAATGTGGTAAGAGGAATGTTGTTGGACAATGTCCATCGTTTTGTTAATACTTTAATTCTGAAGTTTAACAGCACCAAGACCACACAGCTATTTCAATATAAAGGCCTTTTTTCAAGCGTGATATATGTACTGTAGATTTGTGGGTGATTTGTTTTTTCCTCATTTAAGAAAACACCCCTTTTGTAACTTGTTGGTGGCTTTCTGGGGTTGATGTTCCATATTAGAAATCCGTCTAATAGAGGACTTCACTGCCATGGTGAATCACTTGAAACAACAGAGAGGGAGAAGGGATGTAGAAGAAAGCCAAGAGGATATTTACATGAGTCAAAGAAAGCTATCAGATCTCTCCGCAAAGCCCCCTCAAATATTTATTCTACACTTAGTTTGATTGGCACTACAGAAACTACCACGCATCTTATTTTCTGTCTGTGACCTGAAATGATTGCAAGCAATTCTTCACACTATTTCAACGGTGCAAATGCGGGCTGCTTGTGTGAGCATGAGGCCTCCAGAAGGAAATCCCTCAGCCTGCTCTGTGTTCTTCCGAAGGAGCGGCGTTGTCTTTAAAGCTCTATAGCTCTACAGCTGGAGGAGGCACCTCTTCTCAGTTTGCAGCCGGCGTACACTGTGAAAAAACAGCCGGTCAGAGCGGCCTGTTATCACGAATGACGTCAGAGGAACAACATCTGCACCAAAACTCAGCACATCTTCTCTGTTCATGGTGTGTTACTAAATCCTCTGTTTTCAATCAGACACTTAACTACCACTTCTGACACCCCCCCCCCCCCCCCCCCCCCCC
>CAAKHB010007769.1:32593-47372 GCA_901007665.1 Aeoliscus strigatus
CGTACACTGGGAAAAAACAGCCGGTCAGAGCGGCCTGTTATCACGAATGACGTCAGAGGAACAACATCTGCACCAAAACTCAGCACATCTTCTCTGTTCATGGTGTGTTACTAAATCCTCCCCCCCCCATGTCACAAGGTGTTTAGCGAAGCCTGTAGAGAGTCTGTGACTGTCCTACTTAGTTTGACTCTGCAGTGATGTCAGGGTCCCCAGCACAGCTGCAGGAAATTCCCAAGCTATTCCAGCCCTTGTTCAGAACCGGGCATGAGTGTCAGTCCTCTCAGCCTCCAAATGTTGTCATCAGGTAACCATGTCCTCCATCATCACTCCACAGTGCAGCCGGCGAACAGACCAGCAGACTGAGAAGTTCAAGAGCCGACTGTGGGTGCTGAGTACTGGGGTTAGACACGGCCGACAGCACTACTCGATCACGTAAAGAGGAACTTGCTGGGCAGCATTTTACCAAAAAGGTTCCATGCTCTCCCCGTGTCTGTGTGGGATCTTACAGGTTCTCCAGCTTCTTCCCTAACCTCCTTTAAGGTTTATTGCTCACTCTAAATTACCCGTAAAATGGTTGTCTGTCCTTTTGGGCTCCTGGAGAAGATGAATGAATCTGTTTTGGACCAGAACCAACAAATGCTTCATCTCCAACTCTTTTGCGATGCTCATGGTCTTTGGGTAGTCAAGAAAGTGACCACCCCTTCACGCCCGCCCACTTTGTTCCACAGGAGCTCTGCTGATACACGGATGGTTGATGCAGCGGTTCCCATCCCTTGCATGTTGAACATGCCACCCTCCTCTGCAGAGCTCCCCAGAGATCGTTTGTTTCGATCAGGTGTGACATGACAGATGGATACAGCCGTTGTACAACGCCGTAGGGGCTGACATTGTAGAAATCCAGCTGGTTGGCGCCTTAGATGGAAAGAAATATGGAAACAACAGACTTAGAAGATGAAATGAAGGATTTCTTCCTTTGCATATTATCAGATGTATACCCACTTTCAAGTAGGATCTGAAAGCAGTTTGAAATAGAGAAAAATACCCAACTAAATAAGTTAATGCATTCAATGTGACAGGTGTGATGGATTAAAAGTGGAAACAAAGGGAGAAACCAGGACATGTTTTCAGAAAGATGTCTGGTCGGTTTAGCCCACGTTGACTACTCATATTCGCATGTTTTCAGCCCTGTTGCAGTGGTTAACTGACCTGCGGGGATTTGGAGGTATTATATCTTTGCAAGCCAAACAGGTTAAGAACCACTTGACCTTTTAATGATGATCTGTTGAAAACAATAATAGAGCTTTAGTGTTTAGGAACATATTTGGCAAAGTGGTTACATAAGTGGTCTCTTGTAACAAAGAGATTTCTGCTGGTACGCAACTCTTAGTGGTGTTTATGGGCTTTAGCTGCCGTTTAGTCATTTTAACGTCATTGTTCTTCATCCTCTTGTCTGTTTTCTGACTCATGATTGTGCCTGTGAATCCCTTCAGGTGTGTGTGTGTGTGTGTGTGTGTGTGTGTCATTGATTATAGCCAGTCTGCTGAGCTTTCAGGGGCCTTTTGTGATGTTTGGAAGTCCCTCATTTGTCCAGGAATTTGTTATGCTGGGCACAAAGCCCCTTAAAACAAATCATTCCACCCAGAGTCACTCAGAATAATACGCTCAGTAGTGTACCACTTCCGTGCCTGGCATAGTCATGGGAGGCAACAAAAGCCCAGGGAGTGATTTAGTGGGGACCTGATCCTACAGCAGACGGCCTCAGTCAGGGCCCAAAACAGTCCAGAAGGCAGACACACAACAACAAGAGTTGTGTTTGCGGGACAAGTGTTGGCTGCTGACTGGTGTCCATGCAGACAACTTTATGCTTGTATAGGTCCACGTCGACATACACTGACGTGCACCTCTCCACAAATGTATCTACACGTCACGGCTGCACTGACCTCCGCAGGCAGCAACAACTGTGATTGGACTGTTTGCGTCACGTGACTTTTCTAGCCATGTACGCTGAGAAAGTAAAACCGACGAGGTGAAAAATGAGCTGAAAATGATGGAGATCTTGTCGGAGTTGTTGCGGTAACAATATCCTGTCACTACTAGTTGCTAATGTTTGAAGTAAACAAAGGCAGACAAACACGGCAGCGACACTCAACAGAGAGCAGACAGACATACAGTATGTACGCCCACGACGCCATGGGGCCTCCGTACGACGCCGAAGCATACATGGACCTTCAGCCCAGAGGCTCGTGCGGTTTGAGCTGTTCCAGGACGTCCTGACCTTGTCATTCGCTCACAGGCTAATGTAGCCATCAATTGATCGGCCTGTATGTGGATCACCATGGAGACAGGATGGGAGATGACTGTAGAAGACACAGGTAGGTGGTAGGTGGACGTTGGTTGTGTCTCATTGTCTAGTCAGCTGTCATCACTTCACTGCTATTAGACAACATGGCGCTTCTTTTTTAAAGTCAAGGTCAAGGCTGTCGGCACGAGTAAATTGACCAAGTGTCGTCCGGTTTGTGCACCCCCTACATTTTATTGCCTTGGTTCCTGCTTGAAGTTTGGTCTTTACTCCATGTGTATCCTTCGTCTTGGGTTTAGTCGTACTTGAAGTTTGAGATTTGGTCACAGCCACTTTTCTCCATGAGTGTCATGTGATTGTCTTCATCCAGTGTCTGGCGCCTCTGCATTCAGTTCCTCGTTCCAGAAAATGGATTTAAGGTTTTGGAGTGACCTAGCTAACTGTAGCAAGTAGCGGAAGCATCCACAGCGTAGAGACATTCTTAGCTTTGTGATCAGCAGTTAGCACAATCAGAACAATTGTTTTATCCGTTCCGACCAGGAACACGGCAGCAGCGTTTGTCTAATTTGTTCAAATCCAAAGGACTTTGTGACCATCAGCAGTTCCATTTGGCGATTGGTGCCGACCTCAGGATGATCTTAGACATGGGAAGTGATAAGTCCACCATGTTTTATCTCTGGACTCTGACGCGGCGTGCCGCTCTAACTCTAACTGTTGTGATTATATCCAAGCTTTCCCTCACTTCAACCCGTGCACATGCTCTACACGTGTGTGCGTTCTTTGTTGAAGCCATGTTCCTTAATGTCACATCAGCTCCCTCTGCCTAAGGTGAGTTGTTGGTCAACGAGCCACCACTGGAGATCCTCCTTTGTCCATGCCACTGACGTACACAGCTCAGTGACTGAGACGAAGGACGTTACCGTTCCAATTTGACCGACGTCTTTGTGTGTCATGACATTAAATCCTCCTCCTCTCATCCTTTAACCAGCGCTAAGATAATTATCTCATTAGACTATCACCAATTTCACCACAGCATTTTTTTTCTTGAGGATGTCATAACTGTCCTTCCTTCCAACCCTGGTCCACACCTAAGTTGTACATGTTGTACATGTCATGAAACGTCTGTTCATGAGCAGGAAAATGTGGTCTACCAGTGCTATATGTGCATTCTTCAACTCAATAATGGCAGTGATTTACTCTCTTCCACAATGAATTTGACTTTTTTTTGCCTTTTGACCGATTCCCACAGAAACTTATGACAGTTTCATGACAATACGAAGTCACACGTTGTTCTCCTAGTGGTAACACCGCAGTAATGTGACAACCCAGCTCTGCTGCTGTGTGTTTCTCTGCTACAAACGCCAATCATGAATGGGATGACCATAACCCATGAGTAGCCTTGAAATACGCTAATGCCCCGTTACTTGTCGTCTTTGTGCAGGAGGCTTCTCTGTGGTGTTCCTGGCTCGTACGCACAGCGGCGTCCGCTGCGCCCTCAAACGGATGTATGTCAACAACGTCCCGGACCTGAACGTCTACAAGAGAGAGATCACCATCATGGTGAGAGCCGCTGACCCATCCACACTCTGCTTAGGTTTTGCACGTGGACTTCACTTCCTCATTTTGAATTACAAGTAATGGAACACTGCTGTATGTCCGACTGCAGTTAGTTTGGTTACCTGCATTCCACTGTTGACTTGAAAATGGAAGTTTGAGCTCATCTTTCTGCTGCTCTCCAAACCATCTGTAATTTCTTTCCCAACACCTCTCTTTCCTTTCTGAGCTCCTAGGTTTCATTTGTGCTCATTTTCTAGAATATTTGTGGAGGTTATTATGTTTTCAAGGTTTTAATGAGACTTTATTGCTAAGATGCTCTAAACAGAGACTGTGTGTCTGTCACAGCTGGCAGTCAAACTGTTCCATAGTTTGTATGTTTTTATACTGTTTGTAGTGAGTCCAGTCATTTGACTGGTTGTGTATAAAATGTGTAACACAGCAGATGTCTTTTTCATTGTCACCGTGAGCTGTTTGCCAGCTTTGTGTGTTTGCTGCCTCATCAGCTGGAACAATGTGTGCTCGTCTCACACACACACACACACACACACACACACAGGCAGAGCCAGAGAGAGCTGACCTTAAACATCGACACACTCTGTTGCAATGCTGCCTCTTTAGGTGAGCTGCTTTCAGCTGACTGCGCAGCGAGTGTGTGAGTGCTCATGCTGCCAGTCGTGAATTTAAAAGATCAGCATGGTGTAAGAACACAAAGGAACGCCGAAAGAATTGTTCCCTCACAAGATGAGACTGGACGCAACAGCTGGATGCTTCCTGGGTGGAATTCCTCCTCCTTCACTTTGACCCGCTGACAGACCGTGTTCGCCGCCGGGTGACAGAGCTGTTGTTGTTGTTGCTCCTTGTCTGTTTTTTAATGTGCCCCATCAGAAGCAGCGTGCTACTGCTGAACGATTATAGCCAAACCCAACAAGTCCAAACGTGCAGTGGCAGTAACACACAGGGCTATAAATGTGTCAGCAAAGCATTTTTTTAAAGTCTACCTTCATGTTTGTGTTTGTTTTGGAGGACCTCATCTACTAACAACTTCCTGTTGTGTCTCTGTCTGCAGAAGGAGCTGTCAGGCCATAAGAACATTGTGGGCTATCTGGACTCGGCCATTAGCACTGTATCAGACAGCGTGTGGGAGGTCCTCATCCTGATGGAGTACTGCAAAGGTCTATTCATGCTTTATTTTTGGATGAACAGAGGAAAAACAACTGAACACATGAACATTTAGCCTGATTCCAGGAACTAGTCAGCAGCATCCCAGTTCATTTCACTGCAATTTAATCATAGATGAGTGGCCAGTCATTTTCTGTGTTATTGTGATGAAGAGTCAATGAGTATAACTTATCTATTTGATCCATCAAACACGAATAGTAACACATTCAGGTTCAATGTTTATTAAGATTTGTGTTTGTTTGTTCATTAGGAATAGATTTTAAAGTGTTTTGGCTCTGTTGTGGTTCAAAGTAGGGATGCCATGATTTTCAGGTGCGATTATCGTCAAAGAAATTATCACTCTTATCACCATTATTTATAATATGTAGGGAAACTTTAAATTTTAATTTAAATTTTAAATTTTAATCTTTTAATTTTAGGATTTTTATTTTGTATTTACTCATTTTTTATGTAAAAACACTCAACTGCAAACACTGAACACGCACAGACATTTTTCTTCAGAAAAAAATAGAAAATGTAGACATTCTTTTCTTAAATTTTATGGTGGATTGTGATCTATAAACACACGGCATGCAGGGTTTTGTTTGTGTTCTAAATCTACCACCCCTTCTGTCCACAGCCGGTCAGGTGGTGAAGCAGATGAACCAGCGGTTAAATGTGGGTTTCAGCGAGGCAGAGGTCCTCCACATCTTCTGTGACACCTGCGAGGCTGTGGCCCGCCTGCACCAGTGCAAGACCCCCGTCATCCACAGAGATCTCAAGGTTGACGTTTGATTCTGATTCATCATTCTTTGTGTTTGGAGTCTGTTTGCCGCATGATCAAATGATAAATGTTAAAATATTAGACTTTCTGTATTTTAGAAGCTGGACTTTTAGAAGCTGTCATTGTGATTGACAGCGGTCAGACACACCATATCATTCAGGATAATACTGGATCGGTCCCAGTTGGTTTAAGGCCGGCACACGCCCCCCCCAGTGTGTGGCGCGTTCCAGGACAAGGACCAGACCAATAGCCAAATTTTCTGTCTTTTTTCCAGTCAGTAATAGTCAAAAACAACGCTGAAGTCTTTTCTTCCTTTTGTTTAACGGCGGTTGTCATCCTGCCCGTCGGTTCATTAGCGCCACCTTCTCTTCTGGAGTGTGGACCAAACAGTCCTACTGAGTGTGAAGAAGCTGACAATGAGTCAATGTGCCGTGCTTCTGTCGTTCATCTCGGTGAAAACCACACTGAAAATCACAGTGTTAATCCGTCTGTCTGATCATCCAGTGTGGGGTGAAGGTTGTAAAGTTCTGGAATGTGTTCCAGCCCTCATCCACTGGGAAGCACAAGTCAGCAGAAGACGTTGACTCCTGCTTCCTCTTCAACGCCTCCACTTCCTTCTTCATCTGCTATTCTTATTACTTTTCACTCCTCTCGCCCAGCGCCCCCCACTTCCTCAGTTTCACCTCAGTTTCCTCTTCCTCTTCGCCCGTCCGAAGCTCGTGCAAAAGAGCCTCTGTGACTTTCAGCTGACTTGGTTTTGACAATAGATACTTTGCTGTTGGTCGGAGGCTGGTGGTAATTTCCCAGCCGGGTTGAATCCTCCTCAGTGCCCCTTCAGTGGGCTGTTGTACTCGGTCCAGTTGGATGGGCCCCTTGAGCTCTACAGGCCTCTGTCCTCTGTTGGCTGTCTGTGTGCAGCCTCCATGGCTTACATAACATCGCAGGCACACAAAAGAGCGTGGGGGCCCCGTCACGCATCAGCAGGGGAAATGAGAGTGCAAAAAGAGCCTGGGCTGTGTGCAGCATCATGACATGCACCGTTGTCCTTCGTTGAGGAAACATCTCAGTGTCTTTTTACACTTTGTTCATCCTCCTTTACGTTCCTTCTCCAGGCCTTCAGGCTTTTTTTCCATTCCTGATTCCGTCTCGTCACACAGGCCCCATTGAAATTCCTCTCGGCTGTGGCGGTAAAATAAAAGCTGAGACGACGTGCTGAGCGTCACTTGAAACCTGCTTGAGTTCCGGGGCGTGAATGAGGCATGAGCTGTGACTACATATTTAAAGGTTCCTGCCGTTTCCCACCACTTCCACCTCGACTTCTGTTCGTCTGCCAGCAGCTCATCCCACCATCGTTTGTTTACTTTTGAACAACTTTTTTTTTTTTTCTTAATCCTGAATGCACAAGTTGTCTTTTAAGAGTTCATGACAAACTGAATTCACACATACAAAACTCTAAAGACATTTGGTTCCACTTCTGCAGTGTTGATTCATTTCAGGATCACCAAACTCACAATGAATTTTCACTAAACCTGCATTCCAGAACAGGCCCCTGATCGTATGTTGTGGCATTTCATCAGCCATCGTTTTGTTACATCGTTGTTGTCTTCGTCCTCTACCTTCTCCAGTACCAGCTGTTTTGACCAGTGGTGTCAGCTCCATTTGACTCTAAGGGGATTATATCTTTATCTAATGAAGATTTGTCTCTTTCCAAACACTCTCTGACTACTTGTGTTTCCATGTCCAATGTAAAAGACAAAGTCCAATGACAGTCATCAAACTCTTCTTCTCCTGTGTTGTGTTTACACACGGCGTCATCCTGACAGGTGTGTTACCTCCCCAGGTTGAAAACATCCTCCTGAACGACCAGGGCAGTTATGTGCTGTGTGACTTTGGCAGCGCCACTCACAAAGTTCTGCTGCCACACAAAGATGGTGTGACTGCTGTGGAGGACGAGATTAAGAAGTGAGTGTTTCTCGTCTGAGGACGTCGTATGTTTTCTGCTGGAACATGGTGTCAGTTTTAGGCCACTTGGAGATGAGTTTGTCCTCATGGTTTGGAGCTTCAGTACGATCACTGTGAATAAATCTGTGTGTTCAGCCTGTGCCCATCGTTCCTGATATGATGCCATAGCGCCACCTGTCCCTGAGCCTGCATGTGCTAACTGGCTAACCCCAACAACAACGTTACGTTGGTGCTGCAGAAGCTGCTGGATGTGATGTGATGTGATGTGATGTCTCCTTTTTGTTTGAGTCTATATGCAGGCCTGGCATATAGGCTACAGTGTGTTCACTGGTCTCATGGGTAATATGCAAATTACCAGTGTTGTTTGCAAACTACCCCAGTTTTCTGGTAATATGCAAAGCTACTACATCTAGCTAGCTAGCTAGCTAACGTTATCAAAACTAAAACACCTAGCTAGCTAACAATCCGTTTGCAAGCCCAAACCCGAACCCAAACTACCCGTGTTATATGCAAATAACCCAGGTAATTTCCATTTTCCCCATTTCTTCCACATTACCTGTAACAGACATGTATTTCTGGAGATGACTCCAATGGAACAGTGTCCTTTCATTCCCAATGCAGGAGGAGCTGTTTGACCGTCATTGTCAGTGTTTTCCACAAACATTGTACAGTATGTGTGTACTCCACTTCATGTCCTTCCTGTTAACACTGACATTTGACCGTTGACCTGTCATTAACCACCAACTGTTTCTGTGACTCACAGATACACGACCCTCTCATATCGAGCGCCAGAGATGATTAACTTGTACGCAGGCAAAGCCATCACCACTAAGGCTGATATATGGGTAAGGTGTGTGTGTGCGCGTCTGTCTGTGTGCGTGCGTGCGTGCGTACGTGCGTGTGTGTGTTGCACCCTGTAGGGCCGGTTTGTTCTGCCAGTGTCCTGGGATCGGCTCTGCCCGGACAGGTTCCTCCTCCTCCTTCTCTCTGTTTACCATCACCATCTCTAACTGAACTGGATCTCCTCCTGTTCATCCCTGCTGCCATTTCACCTCATCATCAGGCCCACACTGACAAAGCAACGTGTGTATGTCACCTGACTTGGAAGGTGGGAGGCCTGGACGGCAGCCATTTTGAAAAGCGCTGTGTAATGACGGGGAACCAATACAGGAACCACATGAAGATGTTGATGAGACAATTGCTGTTTTTCCCACATAGGAACAAAGTTGGTTGAGTTGTAGTACTGGAACAAGTCTATTTAAATAGTATGTTGACATACATACAGTATAAAACTAAACTTTCAATTTGTCTCAGTATCACTTCCTTTAGTGAAATACTGGAACTATTATTGTAACTACAAGTCAAAGTGAAACCTGCATGGTGTTTTTTTAGAAACAAAGTATATTCAAAGTGTCAAAGTATATGACACGTTCTACTGGACATGTGCTTATGTACATTACTGTTTGACATGAAATATCCAGGTTCCATGATTGTGAACAAAGACTCCACCGCCTGCTGCTGCAGAACACACTAGAAATAACGCATAAGAAAACAACTGTTGGTTTTACACTTCCTGTCAACTGCCTCCTGCAGTTTCACTTCCTGTTCTTTCCGCGTTGAGCCACACGTCTCCTCCTCCTGTTTGCCCTGTTTCTTTGTTCTTTGACTGTGTCATGTGGTATAATCTGAAGTCAAGATGGAGACAGCTGGTTTAGTTCAAGTACCGTTTGTCATTGTGTGACATATTTGACGCAGTCTCAGAGTGGATTTTATTTTGTCTTAACAATACATCTAGAAAAACATTTAAACCCTTTGAGTTACTTCCAGAAATTAAAAATATTTAAATACAATCCCATTGCAATCAGTTTTCTTGTTGGTATCGTGATGAAACTAAACTGTTGAAGTTTGGAGAGAGAAATGCAGTGAGATGTGTGTGTGTGTGTGTGTGTGTGTGTTCTAATATATCATGTACCTACATGTGTGATTGATGCAATGTGGATTTATTTCAGGTAGTTTGACTTGATGGTGTATTTTATGAGCTCACATCCTCCATTACTGTGTCCAAGTGTCTGACTGGACTCTTGTGTGTTTTCACAGGCACTTGGATGCTTGTTGTACAAGCTGTGTTTCTTCACACTTCCATTTGGGGAGAGTCAAGTCGCCATATGTGATGGAACCTTTATTGTTCCGGATAACTCAAAATTCTCCTTCAAGTTGCACTGTTTAATCCGTAAGTGTCAGCATTCTTTCCTCTCTGAGCTCAATTACTATTCCTTCTGTATTTATCGTCATAAGAAAACTGCTGTAAAACCTGTCTGCAGGATGCCTCTTGTGCAGATAATCAACAAGTCAAAGTTTAGAGACTAAAAGAAGCAACAGGAAAGATGACGTATTGGTGTTCAGCGCTCAGAGATCGGTTCTCAGGGCTCCAGCCTGTTTGAACCAGTCTCAAACTGTCAGTTTCAGCAGACTTGTTTGTTTCCTGGTCACTTCCCCAAAAGAATCTTCTGGTAGAGCTTCTTTGTCCTTGTGACAATATTTAGACCAACAGCTCCACCAAGTGGACAAAGAGAGAACCAGCTGGCTGAAGCTACTCGTCTGATTCTAATGATTTAAAGGATCATTTTTAAAGACTTTACATGAAAGACATGAGCCCAGTGGCAGCCTCAGATACTCTGAAATAAATAGACGTATATAGATATGTATTATTAATTTTTTTGTTCCAAATTTAAATAGTTTCTGTATGTTTTTTCAATCTCCTCTCTCTACAACTCATATTTACTCACCTTCTGTTACATTTTTTTCCTTCCCAAACTGTCTTTAATTACTTAATGTGATTCCGTCCTCCATGTCGTATTCACTTGGTCGATTGTTTAATTTTCTCCCCTTTGTAAAGTTCTAAGTGCTCTATAAATACAATTATTATTATCATCCAGGATATATGCTCGAACCCGACCAGGAGAAGAGACCCGACATTTACCAGGTGTCCTACTTTGCCTTCAAGTTAGCTGGAAGAGACTGCCCAGTTCCAAATCTCTTTGTGAGTCACCAGAGGGAATCCTGTTCAACGTTTTCTTCTTTTCTGCTGCTTGGTAACGTTTCTCCTCCTCCCTTCAGAGCTCTCCCATCCCCACGTCGTTACCGGAGCCTCTAACCGCCAGTGAGGTGGCTGCAAAGAAAAGCATGACGAAAGCCAGGTACAGGTGTAAAACTAACGGCTACGTTCAGTGACCAGGATGCTGAGCTGTGACAGACAACCTTTGGTTCCTTCCTCTCAGAATAACAGATTCCGTCGGCCCAACGGAGACGTCAATCGCTCCTCGACAGAGACCCAAAGCAGCTAACAGCAACGTCCTGCCGCTCGCCACCCCGGTCAAGATGGCGGTGCCTTCTGCAGCCGTCAGTAACGGTCAGAAAGGTTGGTCACACCTCATAGGAGCATTTCAGATGGGCTCAACTGGTGGTCTCACCTCCGTACCTCAGGTTGGAGTGGTTCGATCGCGGAATTTAAAATTCTTTATGAAAATATTCAGCATTCAAGCAGTCCAGATGTTCCAGACGTCACTGGAAAAGTACCGTCGGATACTCAGTGTTTGGATGAGGTTGGACGTTGGATTAAACTAGATTGCAAACTAGATTTTACATTAAGATGTAAAATGTAGGTGATTTTTGCATTTTTTTCCCGCATGGTGCAGGCATGAGGAGGGCTGTAAACGTAGAGACAACCCTGTTTCAACCTGTGTTCTGGTTCTCATGCAAGAGTTGTTTGTCCATAATCTGTAAACATATATCTAAACGTTTGTCAGACTAATGACCTCTCATGCCTATGTACACAGCTCCTGCCCCTGGCTCAGGTCAGCCCTCCATGCAGCCGCAGCCTGGCAGTCAGCAGCACCGAGTCCTGCAGCAGCTGCAGCCCGGTGACCTGCGTCTGCAGCAGCTGCAGCAGCAGCAGCAACAACAACAACAACAACATCACCACCACCAACAGCAGCAGCAGCAACAACAACAACAACAACATCACCACCACCACCACCACCACCAACAGCAGCAGCAGCAACAACAACAAGCTTTGCAGCAACAGCAACTCCAATACCTCCAGGTGCCTCCGACACGCTCTCTGCTCTGGGGATGACTGGATGTGGCTGTAGACCTTAGAAACGACCCATCAGGATCCCTCAAAGCTCAGTAGATTGACAGTCATCAATTCTCATTAGATTCTGGCCGTGTTAGAATGAGGAATACTTGTTACCTCCGCCAAGGACCCCATGTTTTTTTCCGGCGTTTGTCTCTGTGTCAACAGCAGTCAAGGTTTGTTTTCACTAGATAAGGAAATGCACATGCAGAGAATCCCAGAGGACTCTGCACAAGTCAACAGCTTCTACATCATTATGGAGCTGGATCCAGAAGAAAACCACCATTAGATCAATAGTGACTTTAGTCACTAACTATTGAACTAACAGTGATATCAGTGTATTTCAATGTTCGGGAGGTTAATGTTTGGTGGAAATGAGCTGCTGGTGGAGTGCTTTTCTAGTTTTGATATCAAATATTGTGTCTTCTCTCAGATAGATGGAATATATAGAGAATATATGCATATTTTTTTGGTTTTATTCATAGGACCAACCCTGTATTTCACATGAAAAATGCTGAAATCCACGATGTAATTTATGTCAGTGCATCATTGTGAAAGTTGTGAATTGTGACACGGTCCCTCCTCATCGGTACCAACAGGCTGTGCAGCAGCAGGCTCTCCTTCAGCAGCAGCAGATGATGATGCAGCCCATGTACCAGCAGCAGGCTGCTCAGGCTGCTCAGGCCCAGTACGCCGCCATGGTGAGTCTGTCAGAGGTCACAACCAGGACCCAAAGCAGCGAACACACACATACATCCAACTTCAAATCCCATTCCGCTGTAAATAGCTCCAGCACATGGCGCACCAGCAGGAGGCCACAGCCAGCTGAAGGTTTCCTCTCATGTCAGAGTGGCCTAAAATGCCTCTGTGTGTTCTTAACGTTGGCAGACGCTCCTCCCCGGTCCGCTCTGATGTCGAGTGCCAAGCAGCTTTGGAAACAGACGCTCAAACTTCCCACTGACTCAGTCCAAATATTCTGAAAGCTCCTATTTACGCAGACACCACATCAAATACACACAGGTCCTCCAAATATGGACGACGCAATTTTTTTGCTGCTTTCCCACCGAAACGAGCACCATCTGTTTTATTTCAGATGCAATCTGGTCTGAGCGAAGCCACGAGGGGATGGAACAGAGGGTGAAACGGAGTGGTTTCCTCCTGACATGTGAAGCAGTTCACACGCAGGGGGCGACAGAGGCACTCCTCTTGACTCCTTCAAATAAGACCAGAGAGGTGTCATCAGAGCAGGTTCAGGAAAAGATGAACAGCAGTTGGCACTAGTGAATGTTGACAGATCAGAGGTCAGAGGTCACTTGGGCTCTGCAAAAACTCAACGTTCCTCAGAATGTTTGTCTTATTTCTAGTCATGACATCTCTTTACACTGAAAATGAGTTCAGGTTTTCAATTGAAATAAGCAGAAAAATAAAAAAACAAAAAGATTTTTTGTGCTTATACTATTAAGAGAGAGACTAAGTTCAAACAAGTGAAAATCGGCGACGTGTCTTATTTTATTTCAGACAAATAGAGTGACTTCTTGCAGCGTGCCACCTCACATCTCTCTGCAGCAGCTGCTCAGTGATCCATCCCCTCAGCAGGATGTTGTAGCCCCACGTTAAACGTCCACTGTCAAAGAAGTGCATTCCACTTGCAGTCAGAGTTGGAAATTCGCGTTGTTTTCCGAGCCTCCGTCAGGAAGTGGAACGCCTTCAAACGTCAGAATCCAAGACGGTGGAAATTCCGTCGCTGCGATTTACCGACTGACTTGTTGGGTGATTTGTTTGTGTGACTTCTGTCCCCTCACCCCCCCCTCCCATCCACTGTGTCCCTAGCTTTCCAAATCCAGAAGTGGTTTCTAACGCCGTGTCATCATTTTGTCGGTGGTCATTGTGATTGAGAGTTCCGTCCCTCATCCCCCTCCACCCTTCTCTCCCTCTCTGCCTCCCCCAACAGCTGCACCAGTACCAGCAGGCTTTGGTCCAGCAGCAGCAGCAGCAGCAGCAGCAGCAGCAGCTCCCCTATTTGTCCTCCCCTCTTGAGTTCCAGATCCCACTGGGATCATACAATGCAACCACACCCACTGCCGCACCCGTCCAGATAGGGGGGCCGTCACCTGTGGATCCCTCCTACTCTAATCCCAGGTATCATCCCCGGAGCTCTGGAGGACCCCTCCTGTCACTGCTGTATGATTTTTGTGTGGTGGAGTTTATTAAATCAATTGAAAATAATCTCGCAAAACACACAAGTAATGTTATAAGAAATAATATGACAGTTTGTCAGAGACCATGTTCAAAATGACCTCATTCATAATGTAAATGCAGCTACATTGTACAACTGCATGAAGAGATTTAAAAAGAGACAAAAGAGACTAAAATTAGTATGAGATGTAGAATATGAAATACGTGCCTTTCATACAGTTCTACACAGTGTCATTGTTTCAGACTTATGAATGGATTCACTGATGTACACGTCCTGTACAGTATACTGTATGTCTTGATTGAAGAGGTACAATGAACTGAAATGGCAGCAGCAGTGACACCTAGTGGACTTAATCAGGATTACATGTTAACCTGAGACGACTCAGTCAGGAGAAGATCCATACTTGGATATTTTCAAACCTTAGATGAATACATCCAGTTTATGAATTTGCATCTGAGGCAAAACTTTTTAAATGTATGCTGTATTTGTACCTCCTGCTGTGTATTCACCCCCTAACTATCCATTTTAATTCCTTTTATATTTTATATATTATAACGGTTTCTAATTACTGTTCTGCGAAGCCTTCCCCATCATCTTTTGTCTCCCTGTATTTCTTTGTAATGTGAAGTAAGTGCGCCGTAAGTTGTTATGATGATGATGATGATGACGACGTCTGTCCTCTGCAGA
>CAAKHB010007769.1:47392-59068 GCA_901007665.1 Aeoliscus strigatus
TTTTTAAATGTATGCTGTATTTGTACCTCCTGCTTTGTGTTCACCCCCTAACTATCCATTTTAATTCCTTTTATATTTCCTCTAACGGTTTCTAATTACTGTTCTGCGAAGCCTTCCCCATCATCTTTTGTCTCCCTGTATTTCTTTGTAATGTGAAGTAAGTGCGCCGTAAGTTGTTGATGATGATGATGATGACGACGTCTGTCCTCTGCAGAAACCCTCTGCTGGCCTCAGACGCCATCACGCCGCCCTCTCAGAGCTCCAACAGCACAGTCAGTAACCCCCCCGACATGTCCGGCTGGAACCCTTTTGGAGAGGACAACTTCTCCAAGCTGACTGAGGAGGAGCTGATCGATCGGGAGTTTGACATGCTCCGAGCGAGTGAGTGACCACTGGAACGTGCAGTGGAATTTAGGGACCTATCGACTTAACGATGAATCACAGTTATAAAAGAGAATTGTACAATTGGAAATCAATTCATCGCTTGCTGGGTTAGAGATGCAGAAATCTCACAGTCGTGACGGAGTCACAGCACTCACGTGTGTGTGTGTGTGAGACGACTGAACAGACTGAGAGACTGGAAACAGCAGAGTTTACACAGCTGAGTTTACACTTTCATCCAACAAAGAAATCCAGGAGTCGCTACGGATACAAAATGACCAGTGTGTTGTGAAGAGCGCTGTGCTAATGTGACTGCTAGCGTTTCTGCTTATGTCTCCGCTAGCTTCTTCTCTGATGTTTCTGCTAACGTCTAGCCTGCTTGTGACATATTGGCAGAGAACTAACATCCCACCGTCCTCCATCCTTCCCTGTTTGTGTGTGTCAGTGTAAAAAGTAGTTATTTCCAAATAACGTCACTTTGACTTCCCAGAATGTTCCAGTGTACTTATTTTGATGCAGGAGGGGTCAAAGTATGGGGCAGAGTCTGACTGGATTGTATCTATGTCATGAAGCCTCACCGTCTACACACCAGTCCTTCTCCTCTTTCTACAGAGAAGCCGGTGGAGAAAGCGACCAGCGTGGACACAGAACGGCTGCCGCCAGCTCTCTCCACCGCCAAGCCCCTCCCACCAGAGGACCTGTTTGGTTCGGTCCCGTTCGTGGCCAGCGCAGGCAAGTCTTAGAGGAGGAGGAGGAGGAGGAGGACCCCCTGACTGCGGGACCTTAAACCCAACAATCAGTCTCTTTTGCTTCCTGACGTCCCTCAGATAAGTTGCGCTTCTGTTGACAGACTGAGATATAACCGAGGAGAGACCATGTTCAGGCTGTTGCGTAGAAGCACTTCCTGTGTGTTAATCCCCAGCCCCGGGGGCGATTTTAGAGGAGCCCCGCTGTAACAAAAACCTTTTATGCAAGTCCCGCAGGAAGATACTCCAGAGCTCGCTGAGTGAGACTCGATCAGACGAGTCTCACAACTTCCAACTTCCAACTCACTGTGTCCACCGAGAACACGGTGAGAGCCAGTCACCGCATTCCACCGGCTCTTAAAGCAATACCACCTTAAATCACGCTGTCGGGTAAAGAGCCGCACCAGCAGCAGCGTCACTCGACCAACGACGATGACGCATTTGTTTCCCCAACGGATATTTTCCACATTATCCTTCTCTATCTCTATGTGTGTTGTTATTCATTCGGAGTCTTTCGGCTGGAGGCAGGTGCAGGTGTTTGTTTCGGCCGCCGACAGGTGCTCAGTGTCCGACAGCAGATCACAATGGTTCTTTCAGACACTGACACCAATCTGCACTGCACTGCACAAACTCAAAATCTGACCAAGAACATTTGTCTTATTTCTTTACACTTAAATTAGACACATCACCTGATTTCTTTTTTTTTTTTTTACTTGTTTCAAGCAATTTTCACTCCAAAAAAGTAGAAAAATCTGGCACTGGAGCAAGACTGTTTGCTTGAAATAATAATAATAATAAAAAAACACTTGTTCCAACTGGCAGATTTTTCTACTTTTGCTTGAGAATTTGCTTGGTTTTTTTTTTTTTTTTTTCATTCCCCTGTCGTCTGCGGCAAACAACTCGGCCCTCTCTCAGCTCGGCTCCCAGTCGACCTGGATGAGTTTGAAACTCCTTCAGCCGTTTGTTTACATGAAAACACAAGCGACATTCTTCGGCCATTGAAACTGCAACGCTTCCTTAGAAGGTCGTCGTCTTGTCCTCAAACACCCACCAACATGAGCGATCCCACTTGGAGGACAGTGTGAATATCACGGTGGCAGCAATAAGCTTCTGTGCCTCAGTTCACTTCCTGCTCCTGTAATGTGAATCATCTCCTCGACGGGAACCCGGATCAGCACTAAACCCCTTTGAGGGTCATGTTTTCTACGATGATGAGTTCACGTCTGCTGTCGTTGGCCAGCTTGATGCTGCAGTTTTAGAGTAGAGTGACACGATGCAATAGAACCCTCCCAGCACTTGAACATGAATATTTAATGGTGTTCTTCAAGTCAAATGAACGTTTAGAGGCAGATCAGACCTTTTTTTTCTTCCATCAGTCTGTTGGCAAGCGCTTTTAGATACGTGACGTCTCTTTCTGGGGCCCGTCCCACAAAGTAGGTGTGTCTGATGTTGGAAAACTCTGAATATCAAGGTTCCTGATGAATTGAATTCAGACGTGTGAACGTTTACATTTGTCTGTTCAGGAATTGTTATTATTATAAAACGTTTGTGACGTCTGTGGGGAGAGTTTTACAATCTGATCTCAACTTTTACATGTCGACATTCATTTTGGAACAATGTTGGAGGATGTTGGATCTGGGTGTCAGCTACTTTAGCTCTGTGCTAATACCACCAATGGGGTTAAACAGAGACGTTCAGTCGTCAGCAGTGGACGTGTTAGTGGAGGTCTGTTCGTACACACTAAGTGCCTTTGTGTGGCATTCTTGACTCCCCCCGGACCAACAGCGTTGAGTTTTCACACGAGGAACTGAACTGAAAAGGAAACGTGTGCGGTTTTTGAGACTTTATAGACCAAACAACCATCGTTGAATAAGTGAATCGTTGAACAAGTCAGATCTGTCCGGTCAGTGTCGGTTCGTCAACCCGTCCGCTAACAGACCAGAAGACGCCACATTCACGTCCTGTGGGAGTTTTCAACTCTGTGTCCACGTCTGAGTACGTCTGAGTACGTCATTCCATTTTGGTCATCAGTCTTATTTCAGATGAAGAAGAACCAACAGACAAACTCTGTCATTTAAAAAAGGACTAATTCAACATGTGAACGTGGTGATTTGAACCCTCCACATCTTCAGACCTTTCTGATAAAACACTGCTGGACTTTGATGGTCCACCAGTACTTGGTACTTTTTCTTAATAATTTGCGTTCATCCGCAGTCTGAAGGGACGATCAGGGGAAGTCAGAGGTTTTGCTGAGAGCTCCTTTTTCTTTGTCCATACGATCCCAAAGGGCTGTATGTATGTGAACCCATCTAGTGCAGCCATCCCACGCAGCTGTGAAACTCCATTTCTGTAGACTAGTATTACGTTACTGAAGGTAAGTTGGATGTTGATTCACGCTCCATATTCATGCTCATTTATGCCCCCCCTCCCGCCCCCCATCCTTTTCGTTTGTCACTGAGTGAGACGGCCATGATCAGAAACATCTTGTTCGTGAGTACT
Organism: Aeoliscus strigatus; assembly: GCA_901007665.1. NCBI lineage: Eukaryota > Metazoa > Chordata > Actinopteri > Syngnathiformes > Centriscidae > Aeoliscus > Aeoliscus strigatus. The sequence continues at coordinate 51,019 of CAAKHB010007769.1, forward strand.
GGTGGATGGAGGCTAATCGTTAGCCTCCTGCTAACAGTTAGTCAGACCGGAAGTGAAAGACACAATAAGAGCCATTACCTGCACTTTATTTTTTCCTCATTTAGAAAAAAAAAAAAAGAAAAGTGCAAGCAGACATGATCACACAACTCGTTGGACAAACATGCACATTAAGACATAAGATGTTGTTAGAGAAATGTTTACAAGTTTTTTGTTGTTCTGTCCCACTTTTTAAAACTTTGGGAACTCTTTCTTTTAATCCACCTCATATCACGTGTTTAGGGAACGTTTTTATTGTGCTAGAAATCGGCATCTGTGCTGTGGGACAAACACAACCTCCGGGTCAATGAGTTGTCTTCTTCATGCCTTGTTTCTGCAGCCGACTATGTAAACGGTCCTGTATCATACTGTGAGTGTGAATGTATTTCTTCATAGAATGTTATCGATAAAATAAAAAAACCCATTACAAATCCAAATCTACGTTGGCTCTTTCTTGCACATTGGAAGGTTTCGTGTTTCCACCACTGCAAATCGAGCAAGATGTTCCTGATGTGGCTGTCTTTAGTTGAACTCTTGTCGAAAGGACAGTTTACAGTGTAGAGCAGCAGTTACGTTACTCTTCCCCTGTACATTTTACTAACTAACTAATCATCACACAACGTGTCGTAATAATGATAAATAGTAACCTAACATAGATGTTACAAACTGGAGTTAGCATGCTGACCAGCTCCATCTGGTACTCCCCGTGTTGAAATACCAATTTTCTACCTCAGTGGGCGACAGTGAGTTCCTGTAGCGTCCGATGTGTCCTCAGTGCATCGTGGGAGGAAGAAGTGGCGCCACCTGGAGACAATTTGATGTCAAAGTGACGTGTGTGGACAATTTTACACGGCTTTCACGCGCCAAATCCATTCCCAATGACATGGTTCTGGAGCTTCAGGCTGCTGAGAAGCTAAGCTAGCTCTAATAGATCCGACAAATTCACAATGCCACAAAACAGCTGTTTTACTGTCACTCACTTACTGTTTAAGCATGTTGGTGTAAAGCAGCCACAAAGTACCAAAGCACCTTTAACGCACCAAACGTATCATCTGCCTGCATTCTTACCTAGTTAACTTCTGATTTTCTTTTGAAAAGTAATAGAACGTCAAAAGAATCAAACCATGGACCAAAGCCAGTGCTGTGTTCCAGCTAGCTTGTCTGATGTCAAAAACAAAGAAACGCAGTCCCACGTCGTCTCTTTAAGTAAGTGATACTCGGCAGACTGGAGAATGGACGTTTATTGCACATGGCAAGATATTGTTCTTCTGTAAAATGGTTAGCACGCCAGCAGCAGGTGATTAGTTCGCATCAGAACTTCCCCAAGCCCACACGACTACTGTACTGTACTGTACTGTACTGTACATCATGGACTGGACTGTTCCCAGTTCCTGGTCGTATCATATACATACACAAACATTCTTGGATTGTCTAAATTACTGCCAGAAGATTCTGTAAACTCACAAAACTTTTCTTTTCAGTGTTGATTATTTTTCCTTATATTAATGTGTTTTTGTGAGTTGAAAAGCTTTAGACTTTGAATATTAGAATATATAGCTTGTCAAAGTAGGGGCAGTACAATGTATTCTGTAATACTACTATATTATACGATACTATATTTTCAGCGATACATTTGAGTGTAAAACATCTAAATGTGTTTAAACATATACATATATATATATATATGCTGTATACATGTGAACCTGAACCAAAAGACCATCCACGGCTCTCGGTTGTCATCTTCTCGTCATTGTTCTGCAGCTGCTGTCAAAGGTTTGTGACCGATTTAATCCTCCCTCAGACAAGAACAATCACTTATTAGTGTCTTTGTGCAGCTCGACACGACATGTAATCCGTCAAAGGAACATGGACCCAACAAATGAGTGCTTGTGGAGGTTTTACCGACTTTAATCGCTGAGTGAACAGATGCAGAGCTGCTCGTGTTTCCGTCATTCATATGCCTTCAACTTTCCCTCTTCCATCGCTGCCGCGTGTTCCACTTTGCACAATCAGTCTTTTCTGGCGGTTGTGTCATTGCGTCCTGCCAGTTTGGATGGTGGAAGACGTGGAGATGTTTCCGTTTGCATGCTCACAGCAGGGGTCCTTTGTCTGCTTTGGGAGCAAAAATAAGCTGTCTCTGCTTGGAGACGATCCACCTGCTAATTAGGCTCATTTCTAACTTTGAACTCCCTCGGAGAACGATTTTAGAAATGAAGGCGAAGGTTTTTTGAAGCGTGCGACCCAGAAGGGTTTGTAATCTAAGAACTTTAGTTTTAAATTCAGAGGAAGTGAGTCCGACTCAATCCTCTCTTCTTAATCTTAAAAAAGCTGTCCATCTTATTTCTTATTGAAGGGTTAAAGGCGAGACGTCCCAGCAGCTTTTGGACCATATTGTTCCTTCTCTTCTGCTGCTCCTTCCTCCTGCTTTAATATTGGACAAAGTGCTGGGATTTGTGGTAGAATTATGCGATGAAGGACTTGTGGAAATCCAAACGTAAGCCAAGTAATCCTTACTCCAGTACTGCTGCTACTGACATGAGGGCGAGGGCGCGTTGGTGGGCAAAGAAAACTTGTACTTGAATCCAGATTCTCCTTCTGTCACTCAGTGAAAATCCTACAAATGTCTGATTACAAATACAAGATGTTCCACCTTTAACGAGAGCGGTAAACCAGACCTACGGCCACTCACAGTCCAACACATCCAGCCCGCCCAGCGACGACCGCGTCCAGCTGTCTCGGGTTTCTAGGGTAACCGTCAACGCTTTGTTTTGTTTCGTTTGTTCCAGCAGGTTCGAACGTGGAAACGGCGGAGACATCGACTGAGGCGCCATCGGTTGTCAAGGAGCACAAACCGAGCAGGAGGAGCAACTGCAGAGCAGGTGACGAGTCGGACAGCGACTTCGAGTCAGACCCCCCTTCGCCAAAAAGCAGTGAGGATGAAGAGCCAGAGGAGGACGAAGGTCTGAACAGCGAGCATGGCGATGACACTGAGCCTGAGAACTTAGGGCACAGACCCCTGCTGATGGACTCCGAAGAAGAGGAGGATGAAGACAAGCACAGCTCGGATTCAGACCATGATGCCAGTCGGGTCCGGAGCCGCTCAAAGAAAGCCTCTCGCCGGAGGAGTCCTCAGGGCGCCGTGACTCTCATCACCCCGCCAGACTCACCCAGCGGAGCCAGAGCTGCTTCGTCGGTGGATGTTTTCGGTGCAGTTCCCTTCATCGGTGGAGACTCGCCCGTCGGGCCACCGGACGCCACGGATATCTTCGCCAAAGCGCCTTTTAGACAAGTCAGCTATGAGCAAAAAGCTGCGGATGAGTTTGATGTTTTTACCAAAGCGCCGTTTAGCCGGAACCTGTCCAAGCCGGGTAAGAGCAGCGGTGACGTTCCCATGGGACAGACGCCACCCGTTTCCCCCGAGGCCATCGACGTTTTCGGCTTCTCTCCCTTCCAGCCAGGTCCTGTTGGTCCACCGCCGACAACATCTCGAAGCGCCGAAGACATCTTCCTGCCGTCTTTCCAAGAGTCGACCGGTCCTCAGCAGCAGAAGCTGAAGCAGCGCAGCCTCCAGAAGTTGTCCTCACGCCAGAGGAAAACCAAGCAGGAGGCCACGACCGGTGGCAGCAACGGCAAGCGACACCACGGTACGCCGACGGGAGGCCGCAAGACGGGCAAGCCCACTTTCCGCACGCCGGAGCGAGTCCGCAGGCACAAGAAGGTTGGCCGAAGAGACTCCCAGAGCAGCAACGAGTTCCTGAGCACCTCCGACTCCAAAGAGAACATCAGCGTGGACGTCACGATGGCCGAAGGCAAGGACGCCACTCTGCTGGTAGACGAGACTCTTTTAGACCCGTTTGGCGCCAAACCCTTCCACCCTCAGGATGGCAGCCGCCACGGTCAGTACCAAGGCCTCTCTGAGAGTAAGAGTGACATGGGCTCGGCCGGGGGGAAGGCCTGGATGGCTTCTCTTCACGGCGCTCTCGGAGAAGGTAAAAGTATGGACGACTTTGGGGCGGTGCCCTTCACAGAACTCGTGGTCCACGGTGGGCAGCCGCAGCCGCAGCCGCAGCCGCAGCCGCCGCCACCGCCGCCAGCGTCTCAGGCACTGGAGCTGGACCCGTTTGGAGCGGCGCCTTTTCCCTCAAAGCAGTGACTCACTTTCTTGCTGTTAAATTGCCTTTGACCTTTTTTTTTGGTATTATTTTTTATTTTGGTTTGGGCACACCTTCAATCACTGAAGCTAACAGCGTGTGGAGCGTCGACATATTGGAGCTTTTTGCTGAGAAACCTTTAATGCTGCGTCGCTGGTAAAAAAAAAAACCCAAAACACTCAAACAAATCGTACTGTGACAAGCTTGATTTGTGACCACTTGCAAAGCGTCTGCCTTCTGATCTACTAATGTTCTTTGCACCGTGAAGCCTTACATGAGCTCGGCTCCGCCTTGCTGCACAGTACCTCGGACAACCTGGACCCCCGCTGGTGTCACGGACCGTTGGGAGTCGCCGCTGTCTCTTCCTCTATGCACAGGTTCACGTTTTTGTCCACAGCTGGTGAACGCGGCTGTGACTGGTGTTGCGTTACACTCAAGACTACGAGAAGGGATATGTTTTAGTCCTGATCTGTGAACAGAGGCGTGACAGAACTTTAGGCTCTTAAACTGTTTTGCTGATTTGTATTTAAGTACTGTTCAATTTTTATTAAGTTTCAATATGTGCTGTTACAAAATAAGGAAAAAATAAAAGCCACATTACATTATTTGACCAGGACTGTTATTAAAGTAAAACGACTTACCGACTACATTGATGTAAACATTCTCTTTGCTGTATGAAAGGACTTAAAATGGCTCATTCACTTTAAGATGGGAGAACATTGACTTTCAACAGATTCATTTATTTAAAGTTCAACAGTTTGATCGTATGAAAAGGTAGAAAAATCTGCTAGAAAAGACTTAACACTTGGTTTTTTTTTCTTAGAGAAACTTACAAATGAGGATGAAATGGATATTTGAAATAGAAAAAGTACAATCTGAGAACATTGATCCTCATCTAAAACGTGACAAACTTTCAGTCCCTGATAAACTAGACATTTTCCTTCTGTGAATAGAATTCAACAGTACAAACTTAACTGTTCAAAGAAACTGTGCGGTTACATTTGACTCAAGACATACATACAAAACAATTACACGACCCTACAAACATTGCACGTCACCCTAACTGAGCTTGACAGGAAGTGTTGACAGTTTTTCAGCACAGGGAGGCTGAATTAAGAGAAACTCTCACAGTGTTCTAAGTTGCTGACAAAACACAAAACTACCGTGACACAGATGCCACGTTGAAAGACGTATGACAGAAAAAAAAGGCAGTAATCACTGTACGTCGACTCAGTGAGCTGCAGTCGTGACTGAACATTAAACTGAATCCATTGTTTAAACTGTGTTTTTGCCTCATTTTTAATTTCTGGACAAAGAAATCAGTTGTTTGCTGCAGAAAAAAAAACTAAACAGCACAACGTTCAAAGATGGAGAGGCGTCTTACAGAAAAAAGATTCCACAAAAATTGTTGTTAAATACACAAATAATAAAAAAGTACTTGTACTTTGTTTAAAAACATGAAACACATCAATAAATTAAAACTACTTTCATTAGTCTGATTTTTATCTGCTGGTTCACATTCATGAAAACACATGTCGAATCCTCTTCTGTTCATGTGACGCTCTCAGCTGCAGTTGCACGTTACGACTGAAACCGGTTCTTAAGCGCTAATCCTCTCACCAGCAGCACCTAGAGGCTGATCGGCAGACTAACACCCCGAGAGGACGCTTCAAGTACGAACACACGGGTTAGTTTAAAATAAACAAAGACTGTTGAGATAACAACACAAACGTCAACGGTACATGATGAAAACTGACTCTTTGGTTTTCTGTTGAAAAAAAAAACAAACTTGATTCATCATCAGGTTCAATGGACGAAGAACAAGAAATGACCGGAAGCACATGAGACCTCCTGCTGACAAACATCCTCTCATCCATCATCGACGGGATGTGATCAGTTTGAACCCTCCAGGACCGACTACGTGTTTCACCTTTACGGGTTGACTTGTAACACAGGTTTGATTCCCACACACCTCCGCCACCTGGACAGGTACATGAAGAACATGTCTGGTTGGACTGAGGACGACAGCAGACTTGATGTCCGTGTGAGACGCTCTCACCATGTCCTACGAGTGCTGGGGGGCGTCGGAGCACGGCTGACTGTGTCTGTACGCCATGATGAAGCACGACGACTGGTGCCACCAGTAGAACATGAGCAGCAGCAGCATGTGCCACACCTGGTGGCTGGAGCCCACGTAGTTCAGCTGACCTGTAGACACGGACAGGAAGTCAGACAAGAAGTCAGGGACGTCGCAGGCAGGAAGTCAGACAGGAAGTCAGGGACGTCGCAGGCAGGAAGTCAGGGACGTCGCAGGCAGGAAGTCAGACAGGAAGTCAGGGACGTCGCAGGCAGGAAGTCAGACAGGAAGTCAGGGACGTCGCAGACAGGAAGTCAGACAGGAAGTCAGGGAAGTCGCAGACAGGAAGTCAGGGACGTCGCAGGCAGGAAGTGGAGCGTGAATATGTTCTCGGCTCTTTCCATGTCTGGAGACTGTGACATTGAAACGTTCTATTTTACTGTAACTGAATTGAGGTTGAAGTGAAACCTGACTGAGTGTTGTCAGATTCTGAGATTCTTGAAACTAGTTTACACAGAATGAACTGAGAATATACTTTTGTTTGAGATGCATGTGTACATCTTGGGTTTGAGGACATCTGAAGGTTTTTGGGAAACACAGAGAGCGACACTGCTTTTTTGTTCATTACTTGAGGAACCAGAAGAGAAGACGACGTGTCTCACCTGGGAAGTAGCGTTCAGGGACTTTGGACACGTAGAAAATCAGAGCTAAAGCAGCAATGGAGTACATGCCCAGCACCCGTGGAAGAAACGCCTGGAAGACACCGTGACTCACTTCAGAAACGATCAGAAACATGACTCACTTCAGAAACGATTACAATCAAAAACCGTGACTCACTTTAGACCCACAAAAACAAAACCTGGACTGATGAACGCTGGGTTCATCCTCAGGCTTACGTCATAGATGTGGACAAACATCACTGGAGATGTGGCCTCCTGAACGTCACAACCACTTGAAAACGGCAGGCAGACGCGGTTTGACACCAAATAAACATTCAGTCGGAGGTACGGAGCCATTCCTGGTATGGTATGACCCCCCCGTCTGAGTAAAGGACCGATACGTCAAACCCGACCCGACATCTGCCCTCCCCTCAAACGGATGGTCTAGTAATAACTCTTTTTAAAAACTTTAAATCCAACATTAAATCTGATTTCTTCCTGACTTTACGACAGAGTCGTCCCGACAGACCTGGACGAGCTCGGACGAGAAGCCTCCCGTGATGCAGATCCAGTGGACGGTGGGGACGAGCCCGTATCCGGCCACCGAGCAGAAGATGAGCGAGCGCAGCTGCTTCCACTGCTTGCTGAGGTAGTGAGGGTGGATCTGGGCGAAGAAGACGGTCAGGATCATCGCCAGGACCGTCAGCAGGTACACCTGACGCCAGTACTGAGGAGACAAACACCACAGAGGATGGGCTGACGTGTGGCCCCGCCCACCGATCGGACCCCAGCCAACTCAGACACGTCGAGGAGGTTCAGCCTGCTCGCCGCTCTAACTTGTGCGAGCGTGGACAGCCGCGTGTCCGTCCCTTCTGTCCGTTAGCGTGGCCTCCGTCCAGTCACACGTCCTCGCATGACGAGTCGCGCCGAATTTCACAGTGAATAAATTTGCACCCGGAACAAGGGCCCCGCTCGGCTCCAGCCAAATTTTTCAACAGACGCCGCGTTCTCTCCTCCGGCTCTGCGACAATCTGACGAGACCGGATTCTGAGCGGCTAAATATAAAATGAGTGGTTCTTCGGTGACTTGGCTCACAGCAGCAGTGGAGCACCGGCGGAGCCCGGGGG
>CAAKHB010007769.1:59088-69567 GCA_901007665.1 Aeoliscus strigatus
CCCCCGGGGGGGGGGGGGGGGGGGGGGGGGGGGGGGGGGGGGGGGGGGGGGCTTCGCTGAGACGGCTCCCAGACTTGCGAACGTCATATGGTGGGGAACAGGAGTGACGGACCGCACCGTGAACGGCGCCATCTGGTTTGAGCTGGAGCAGATTTGAGCCGCGTTCCGGGGGCAAAATAACCCGACGCTTCCAACATGCGGAGGAAAGGCAGGAGCCCAGCCAAAGACTCTGGAGGGAAGAAAACACCAAGAGAAGGAACTACGAGAGCAAGAAATACGGTGGTGGGTGGCTGGAAGAAGAACCGGCCGTGTGTCATCTGAGGCTGCTCTCAGAGCGGCCGAGGTGTCGCATCGCTCCTTCACCGGGAACAATGAGTCAGTCAATTACTGCTTCTCTGAGGGGGCCGAGGCAGTGTTGTCCCATTCCAAAGAGGATTCGTTCAAAAGAACGACTGAATCACTACTGGAAGGATTCGTTCGTTTGACAGTTCAGCTGAGAGCGGTAGTGAACCTGATTCGTTCCCTGTGAACGAGTCGACTGATACGAATCCCTCTCTGACAACAGACTATCTGCACACAAGTGATAAACGTGGTTCACTGCATTACATGACAGGGAAAACATGAGCGACTCTTTCGAACAAATCTTTCAATTCGGTTTTCCATTACAAATCACTACCTCCTCGAGGCTGGTGTGGTCGCCATGACAATGGATACACACAAATCTCCTGTGACACAAACACAAAAGCAATGGAGGACAGCAAGTCGTGTGGACAAGACCAAAAAACAAAAGAAAAAGTCAACTAGTGCTGGAAAGGTATTGTGGGGAAGTTGCATTAGTAGTATAAAATATACTTTTTTATCTTATTATCATGTCCAGAGTTTTAAATCTATGTTCCGTGTTTGCTAATATTACCACAGTTGCATTTTTCCTCCAGACGTGTGAAGACGGACTCACGTTGTTGCAGTAGAAGGTGTAGAAGACTCCGGGGACGTAGCAGCCCAGGATGCCGATGGAAATGCCGGCGTAGTCCAGCGCCATCCAGCGCCGACTGGTCTTCTCTGACCGGTGGCAGCAGAACAGGTGGTAACCCACCGAGCACAGCAAGCACAGCTGAGGAGGGGAGAGCAGACAAACGCACATCGGGTGACGTTTCTAATCGGTCACCGCTGAAGAACGAGAAAAGGAAGACGCACCTGGAAGCAGAAGAGCCCGATGGAGTAGATGACATAGTCCTCCCTGGACGCGCCGACAGCCGGCAGCACAGACGCCATGTTGTACACGCCGAGACAGAAGAAGAGCAGGAAGCCCAGCAGATGACTCCAGATATTCACCGTCTCATTGGACAGAATGAAGAGGCTGCAGAGAAGACGGCACATCAAAACACAGCTTTCAGACCACCACACCACACACCGTATCCTTCCTTTGCTAAAAATAAATGAAAACACAACACAACTCATCAGCAGCAATGTGTTCGTAGTTGTAGTGGTTGTCGTCTTCATGTGGTGTTGAATATGGGTGTGCTTTCGGTGGGGTGTGTGATTTGAAGGTGACAAACGTCATTTACTGAAAATGAACCGCTGAAAATCAAACGTCTGCTTTTTGTGGTTCAACGGAATCGTTTTAAAAAAACAAAAGTCACCAAACAGGCCTGGACCAAAATCAGAGAAAAGACTGAAAATCAGTTCAACTTATTTCAGTGACATTAAAATATATGTCTGACTTTGACCAGCAGGGGGGGTTTGTGTCAACATGAAGCCTGGAGAAATGAACCTATTTAGGAACCAATTGGCTGGAGAGCTTCATGAAGCTTCGTCTGACCGTCACTAGTTAGAACCCCGGTCGAAGAAGGATTTCTGTTACTGGGGAAATAAAGATCGATCTGATGTGATCTGATGTGATCCCAAAGTGCTTGTCACCTTTTAATGCACAGTCTGGAGGGCAGGTAGGCTCTGTATCCATCCGTGATGTAGGGGTTCTCCCTCAGGAACCCTGGGATCTGCTCGTAGGTGTAGAGCCGGATGCCGCGGGGAACCAGAACAGGCCAGTACTGGTAACCTCCCAGCTCGATGTAGTGAGCACTCTGGTTGTTCTTCTGCACCTTCTGAGGCATAGCTGAGCCAGCAGTCTGCTTTCGTCTGACCTGAAGGTGAGTGGAGGCAGATTACACACAACTGGGACAACATGGAACATGCTAGCAAAGCCAACCAAAGCTGCTCCAGTCTGGGTCATCTCTGGGCACCTCCCGTCTCATTGTATGGGAGGGAAACTAATCTCCGTTCAGTAACATGGTCTTTTTCCGGCTGTGGTGTCTATTCAACCCTGTCGCCTTCGGAACATTTTCATCTTTTTTCTACGCGGTAAGTTTTAACTTGAACAAAAAGAAAGTTTATTACCCATTTACTCCCTGAGCTTTTTAATCGAAGGCTCTTGAACATGAACTGTGTAGAGACTGCGCGTCTATGAGCATCGTCACCGGTTACTAAATTGGCATTGATGTTGATTGATTGGCTGTTTTCGAAATGACTCAACGCCGATCGACACCCAACACCCCAGTTGCTGATATTATCTCTCAAAGATGGGATGATCGGAACGTCAAATAACGGAAAACCAAGCCACCCCTAAAATTGACAGATTTTGAATGCTGGTTCGTCAGGCAGCGACAACAAACTAAGCTAATTTAGCGCTTTGCTTTGCGCCAGTAAATCAGCAAACTCACCTTTTAATGTGCTTTACGTGGAACTTGTGCCATTTTAGAGAGTAAAACGTTTTATACACAGTGAGACATTAGCTTACAACATCACCAACACAACGTAGTGTTGGTACAAGTTTCGGCGACGACGTCCAAGTCACAAACGACGTCATCAGTGAAGGACCCTACTCATGTCCAAAGACCGCCTGAGTAAAAAAGACAATTCTGTTTAGCTAAATAAGCCCCATAAACGGTGATAGTATATTTTAGTTCAGACATATCCCTGCCAATGTAGAAATGAAATGTACAGACACAGATGATTTTGAATAATGTAACTTACCGAGTGACAAAGAAAACATGAATTTTCTCTTTCACTTTAGTAGGGTAACTAACAATGGAAGTCCATTTCCAACACGCTTGTGACAAATGACTCATTAAGACAACTTTGAAGCAATGATTTAACAATCTCACAATCGTAGGAATAGGAAATGATTGTCTCATTATTCTGAGACATTATACTTTATGGCTGCACCCTCTGCAGGAGTTTTTATGTTTTTCATTTTTCATGAATCTTCAGATTCTCATTTCAGTTTGTCATAAATTACGAAATGGTTATAAAAAAAATTACAATCATACTTGAGGAGCTGATACCAGCCATGCTTTTTAATTGAAATCATGACAGAAACAATAAATTGATTCTGGCATGGTGGTTAGCACTGTCGCCTCGTTATAGCAAGAAGTTCTCCTGTTTGTGTGGAGTTTTCATGCTCTCCCTGTGTCCGTGCGGGTTCTCTCCAGGTACTCCAGCTCCTCCCACCTCCAAAAGCATGCTGAGGTTAATTGGACACTCTAAATTGTCCATATGTGTGGATGTCCAGGTTGGAGCCCGATGTCCACCCACTGACAGCTGCGATCAGCTCCACAACAACCGTGACCTGTAACCGGAGCAAGCTGGAGATGATGAATGAATGAATGAATGAATGAATGAATCAAATCGGCGTTGCTTCTCATGTCATCTTTTAGCCCCATAGACTTCTCACTGTCGCAGACGAGTTATTTAAAGAGGCCGTTGAGTGCCGCACGCCGGCCGCCCAACGTCCTGGCTGTCGTCCTTGGGCGCTGTGAGACTGTTAAAACCTGTCGCTCTCGTCTGCAGGAATCCTCGTCAAGTCTCCACTGCTCTCAGGTGCGAGCGATGTTGCAGGATTCCCTCAGGAGGAAAGTCACACTCCCTCTGCTGTTTTGCACCTTTGCTTTAATTACTTCCTTCTCAAGTGCTCTTCATTATCACTTGTAATCCACGTTTCAGCACATCCACTCTGGCAAAGTGTCAGTTGTCGAGTGTAGACAGTCACTCGTGCTTTCGAGGGCAAACAACAAGAATCTCCTGCTGCCGCCGTCACTGCTCAGAGATATTAATTGATTTTGCAGTTGGCACACAAAAGCAGGACACAAAATGTACATGATGTATTTTGTCTGGTTACTTTGTGGGCAACTGGACTTGTGGTTTGCTTGACGACGTTGTGCCTCTCATCCAAGAAGCGTCTAAATAATGAGCCCAGCAAGATACCATGACTTAGATGAACCTTACCAGACACACATTGTGTATTTTTCAGTCTGTATTGCACATGTAAATGAATCAGTGCCTGCACATGCACACATTTGGTTTATACTCGCTGTTAAAAATAGAAACCTAAACGAAAAGGTGCAACAGGTAATACTGTTAGCATTGTTTTTCCATTGGATGCAGCAACAGTTTACTGTGTTTTGACGTTCAACTGTCAGCATCAGAATCCCATAGCTAAAAACCAAGAATATAAATGTCTGACTGTTTGTTCTATTATGAAAAAGGTAAACAATAAAATAAACAAATAATAACTGTAAAGCAATTAATGGGTATTTAAGTAAAATAAAATAAGAATATAAAAATAAAAAAAATAAAAAATAAGAATAGAATCCATTGGCATCAGGAAAATAACTATTTTTAGCGCTGAGTCCCAGGGGTATGTTCACCCTTAAATGAGTGGTTTTCTGTTGTATTTTCACTATAAACTGACAGAAATCAAACCAAACACATTTTTAAAGGTTCATATGTTTGAATTACCCCCCTCCCACACACACCCCCACCCCATCTCCACACACACCTTCTTCCTGACTGATTCACTGTCATTGGACTCCTTTTCTCAGTCTTGATGTTGGATTTGTGTCCTCCTCTTCTGTCAGGACTAATGTGGAACAATGTGCCTCAGTGTAATGTGAGCGTAGGCAGCGTGTAATGGAACATAAGAAATACAAAAGCACTTCTACTCTGAATGCTTCTCATAAAAGCGATGATGGTGAGGTGATTTGTGTATCACCGTTTTCATCAATGTCAAAACAGCACATTTGTGATTCTAGTTCGACTGCTGCAGAGATGGACGTGTCATGGCTGACTCGGGAGATCCTCAGTCCCAGATGCATTCCACTATGAGACGACACCGCATCACATTTGAATTGAGGAAGTGGAAGTCTCTGCTTTCCAAACAAGGAGCTGTTTGGCTGTTTTAAATCGAGACAGACAGACCCCTGGGCCACTGACGTCCTTTGGGATTGTCAGGGTCATCAATGAAACACAAGACTGCGTGGGTGCATGTCGCTTTCACTGTGGCACTGTGTTTAATCGCATTCATCCTGGACATTAAATCAGATGTTATTTCTTCTCAACAGACATTGATGGTTTGAAATGTGCTGGGTACACACACACACACACCCCTGCCTACTGATGTGCTGACCTGCCAAACACCCCTTGGAAATCTGGACTTTTTAGAAATGTCGTCACTGAATGACGGAGATGAACGTGGATTTTAACATTTTCTTGATATTCTTCACTTCTGCGCATCTGATCTCTGTCAGTTTGAACCTCTGAAGATTGCTCAGGACTCACTTTCAGTGTGTAAATCCAGGGATCCTGTCCTGCTCCGTCTCTGTTCTCTATCTTAGTTTGCCATTGATCAGTGATCGTGTCCTGCTCCGTCTCTGTTCTCTATCTTAGTTTGCCATTGATCAGTGATCGTGTCCTGCTCCGTCTCTGTTCTCTATCTTAGTTCGCCATTGATCAGTGATCGTGTCCTGCTCCGTCTCTGTTCTCTATCTTAGTTCGCCATTGATCAGTGATCGTGTCCTGCTCCGTCTCTGTTCTCTATCTTGCAAACTCCATCGTTTCATATCATCATTTAAAAAAGAAAGAAAGTGGTGGGTCCAAAATGTCTGTTGATGAAAAGTGGTGGGTACATGTCCCCATTGCGCCCCCCTCCGAAATCAATGCCTGTGCATATCAAACGAGGGAATCCATGTTTTTACATCTTTTGAACCTCCACCTCCATTTCCTCATCCGTAGCTCTGAAAGAAAATGTTAAAAACTGAAATCTAGGAGCTAAAATCGTTGTTTTCTCTTTGCCTGAACACAAAGCTCTCGAGCTTCTGTGCAGTTCCCGCCAAATGTTAGCCCGCTTGCCGTGCCAAGACTAGACAGGCCCTTTGCAAAGCTAACGTGGCCTCGCGGCGGCTTGTGCTCGTCAGCGGCCGGCTGGTCTCATTGGCTTTATTTATAGTCGGCGCCACAAGACATCTGCTGAAGACAAGACTCTGTCCTCTGTGTCCACACAGCATTGCACAGAGGGAGCTTGTCAATGTTTTTTTTTTTTTTGAAGGCAAAGTGTTTGCGAGGACCCCGGTCAGACGAGGGGGAAGACGGTGGCACTGTGGCAGCCTCCCCTAATAGGACGGGTGTCCTCTCCGATTCCTTTCTCCACAGCTCTGATTAACCAGACCGGAAGACAGAGGGAGGCTTCACAGTTTGTCTCGTCTTGCGTGTTGGTCGATGTTTACTCGAGCTGAGAGCTGTTGTTTGTTTGGTGTCTTTGGTGGGGTTGTTGCTCGCCACTATTTTGGGACACTGACAGTCGTCTGATGCAGCCCCCCCCCCCTTCCCTCGTGTCACACAGAGTTTCTCTTCCTCTCCCGTTCTCTTTACATCCAGGATGTCTGCCCATCTCTGGCTGAGTGTGCTCCAGGCAGTGACACAAAGTGCAGGGGACAGGTCTGCATGCTGCCCGCAGAGCTGGGGGGGTGAAGTCAGACTACCGCAGAGGGAGGGAGCGCGAACGTACTCTTCTGTTTACGTGTTCCTGAAAAGAAGCGACCAGAGCTTCTTTCACGAGCAGAGCCACCTCCAGAGGAACCGCCACCATCGAGACGTGCACTCGTGGAGGTCGACCTTCACGTGCGTCTACCGGTCTTAGAAACAACCAACGGTTAGAAAGGGCTGTTAATGCCACAATGGAAAATATGAAAGATTTGAAATAAACTGCACAAGTAGAAATCAATCATCTACAAATAGATCATTACCAGCTAGATGGCGCCACGGACGCCTGCCTCAGTTTTGTTGCATGTTGTTTTGTATTTACTTCATTTCCACTGATTGTAAATAGCAGCATTTTTTCTTTGAAGCAGTTTTGGGGACTTTTTTTTAATTCTTTTATGATTAAACTCATTGTTCACTGTGGTTGCACCTTAACACTAACTTGAATTCTGGTAATAATAATAATAATAATAATAGTAATAATAATAATAACAATAATAATAATAATAATAATAATAATAATAATAATAATAATAATAATAATAATAATAATAATAATAATAGTAGTAAGAAGAAGACGAAGAAAGACGTAAAAAAAAAAAGAGTTGTAGGCTGTTCTGAGCATGTGAGTCTTGAGTCCAGATTTGGAAAAGAGTCCACCAGCAGTCCCTGATCACATTCACCGGTAGATTTTTATCTTCTGGTCCGTGCTGAACCAAGAGGAGCTTCTCTGTGTGTTGTACTCCTGACCGGAGAAGCTCTGACATGGATAATGAAGGACCTACATGCGATCAACAGACATTTGGGTCTTTGAGCTCTTTGCAGCTTAAGTCTCCTTGTACCTTTTTTTGTTGAAAGTTTCATTTGAATATTGAATGGCATTAGTCTTAATCCCCAGGCTTCTTTTACTTTTTTAGCTTTAGAAGATACATCTGGTTTGCTGTCTTGTAATTCCTGTTGGGATTCCAAAGAAAAGCTAAATGAATTTCCGAGCAGTGGAAGGATTAAGCAGCAGAGCAGAGTGGTTGATTTAGGACATTTAGTTGCCGATGAGACAGAGATTTACGTCCTTGAACAGCAACAGGAGCTGGGACATGTTGCTGTTTTACAGCTGGACCAAACTTGCGTTGTAATCCTTCGTAGATCAGCAATGGTAAGCCCATCGCCATCACTCAGACTCTCTAAGCTTTTTGACACAAAGAGTATGTATGCAGGGTACTTTGATTTTTTTCTCTTTATTTCCAGAACAATGCCAAAATAAGCCCTTTATTGTGAAAAGACTGTAGATTAGAGCTGCATATGTGCAGTTATCCGCTTTCTGTAGGGTTACACGGGTCACAGATTGGTTTTCTTCAGTGCTTCAAAGAAGATTTAGTTTATTTTTCATAAGAAAAAAAGCCATTGGCGATTTTTTTCTTGAAAAAAAACTTTTAACCTGGTGCCACCTGACGCGCTGTCAGATCAGAAAAACAGCAGCACATGCCTTTTTATTTGTTCATACAAACAGCAATTGCTACTAGATTACCTTCTATTACCTAGATGTGAAAATATGTACTTACGTTTTGTGAATTATTTCCAGTATCAATATGTCTGGAAAATTAAAATTAAAATTAATTATTATTATTTTTTTAATTTTAAAAAAAGGATTTAAAATCATTTTGACAAATATTCAACAACGTCCTATGTGGGACGTGTGATGGTGACCATTTGTCCTATTTTCTACATACCTGAGAAGGAAATTTTATATAATATGAGAATGAAACTTGTTCTTTTGAACGACAACAGTTATATTTTATAAATGATAATAATAACACACAATATCAACAGCAAGAACTGCAGATTTCAGGTTGTTAATGCATGAAATACCACAACTTTTATATTTCATCCTTTAAATACCTAAACTGTCCTGAGCAGTCTCATGAGGTCATGAGGTCACCTTTGACCTCTGGTAGGATTTGACGGTTGGCGCCTGTGGTGTGCCGCCGATGACACCAGGGTGCAGTTCACATACTGTCCTGAGGAGGTCACTCTGTCCCCACAGTGGACACTAGGACACCAGAGGCCTCGATTGATGAACAGACCACATCATTTGAATTTCAAATGTTTTTCTCATTTCATCCAGGTCTCACCTTCTTCTGACACACAGAAGTAAAGAATTCAAGAGACACTTTGGTTGACAAAAAACAGAACGAAACAAAAAACAAAAAGAAACAAAAACTGGATTTAATTGAAATTTATTCAACTTATTGTTTTAAGGTTCAGTCATGTTGCTATTTTGCTTTTAGTGACTGAGCTAGTTACAGATGATGTTTATTATCATTATTATTATTATTATTATTATTATTATTGTTGTTGTTGTAATAATAATATGCATTATTTACATCAAGTATGTTTGTTTTAGTCTTTATATTCACTAAATATTAATATTTACTAAACTTAAACTGTTAAATAAATGTGTTTATAACTGTGTAGTATTAGTAAAATGCCAGTATTCAGTTTGACTCTTAAATTAGCGTTGAGCCATTTTATTTTTGTATTAGAAATATCAGACTGCAAAACGACACTCAAATATCAGCCGATGTCCCCGTGCGTAAGAATAAACGTCTCTGCGGCGCTCACATGGTCCATCACAGATTAAACCCAGCTGTTGTTGCTTGCTGCTTCACCGTGCGGCTGCAACAAAAGACTCACAGCTGCAGAGCAATGAATCACAAACTGGGATGGAGACAAAGCCTCCAGTCCCCTTCGCAGACAGCGTGTGGCGCTATGGCACCTCAGGCCGGCTCTGGATGGAGACATCAACTCCCTGCATTAGTTAAAGGGTGAGACCCCAACGGGGCTCCTGCATTAGGCCAATAATAAATAAGGCAGCAAGTCACAGCGGTTTCAGCTGCTCTGATTTATTAAAAGTTAGCGCATTAGATCAGGACAGCGACTCAAGTCCTGATTAAGGAAACGACAGGATTGGGAGGCGCGGACGATGAAAAATGGATGTACTGATGGACAGACGCTGGAGCGGATAGATCTCATTTGATAAATAATTCACACTTGGATTAAATCAGATTGAGATACAAGCCGACTCCTCCTTGTAAGAGGAGTTTTAAAACAAACATCCTCGTGGGACCGGCGCCACATCGCTGGTGGCTTGTCGCTCCAGGAATCCTTCTTGTGATCATCTGCATTCCAGTATTAAGATGGATGCTGCCTGATCCCATCAGGATGATGGCCTTCGTATCTCGTGGCGGTCCAGGGGGTGTGGGTGGGGGCGACTTCCCGGGACAGAAGGTCTCTGAGTCCTTTTGTTTCTTGGCTCATCTCTGCAGGCGTCACGGGCCTGGGCCAGGAAAAATACAGGAAAAATACTGCTCAGCTCAGGAATTAGCCAGTATCCTCAGGCCGGAGCGTTAATGTGTGTGTGTGTGTGTGTGTGTGTGTGTGTGTGTGTGTGTGTGTGTGTGTGTGTGTGTGTGTGTGTGTGTGTGTGTGTGTGTGTGTGTGTGTGTGTGTGTGTGTGTGTGTGTGTGTGTGTGTGTGTGTGTGTGTGTGTGTGTGTGTGTGTGTATGCGTTGCCTGTTTTCCAGCAGTGAGTGGAACAGATGTGGTAGTTGTCCCATGTTACGAAGCGTTAATGTTCCATTTGAAAACAACCCTGCTGTTCTGCGTCAGTTT
>CAAKHB010007770.1:0-34873 GCA_901007665.1 Aeoliscus strigatus
CCGTCCTCTTCAGCAGCCGAGTCCGTCGTCGTAAATCCACTCTCCTGGAGGTTTGTTCAACCACCGAAGGATGCTAGCTAACGCAGCTAACCTCCCTCCGACGTCTCCCTTCCGACTCCCGCTTGACCTCCAAACAACGTCACATGACTAAGTCCAAAACAAAACAAAAAAAACAAAAAACCGAAAAATTAAAGTTACGACGAAAAAATAAATTCGTACACATTCTACGTTGCATGTTAGCCTCGTGTTTCAGAATCCAAATGATTTAAAATGTGTCGTCTTTGACCAGCAGGGGGCCTTTGTGCGGACATGAATCCTCGAGGAATGAACCTTTTTGTTAACCAACTGTCTTCAAAGCTTCATCTGACCATCACCACCGATCGACTGACGGGCGTTGTGCAACACTCGACAACCTCTACTACTTCTCCGCAGCTTGTGAATCCGCTGACACGTCAAACGCTCACCTTCCGGACGTCCACGCTGTCCCTGGCGTCTCTTCCACCTGTTTCACCTTTCCCGCCGGCGGTCACACGCATCGGACGTCACGTCAACGTCACCACAGACGTCACCGCCCCCACGTCCAATGGACTCACAGTCAGTTGATCACGTGTTGTCCCGACAGGTCATCGACAGTCACGTGACTACAACTGGAGAATCCGCAAGATGTCTGTTAATTCATTTCCCAAAATATTGTTTCACATGTAGATGTATTGTTTGGATTCTAATCCTGTTATGCTAAGAACAAAGACCAATATCACATCATCTTTTGAATTTTGTTATTTGTTATCACATTCATAAATCAAAATTTGCTAATCACAAAACTTGGTTTTTGATGTTGATGAAAAAAAAATTCAAACAACACTGAAATAATAGAAAAGCCATTAAAACTGCTGAACTATGTACTTTATATAACATTTTGGTAAACTAATTTATTGCTGTTGAGTATAATGTGACCCCCTAATATTTCAGTTTATTTGTGTATGTTCTTGTTCTGATATATATGACCAACATTTCACAAAGTTATTTTTTATTTTTTAACTGGAGAATCCTTCTGCCATTTATTTCTTTCAGCCTCATCTGTCCATATTTACGCCTTTTTCATACATTACTTTTCATTCATTACATTACTTTGTGTTCTTATTCTTGTCATGCTGCTGGAAATGTGAACTTCAGAAGCCCGGATCCAATCCTGACCTGTTTTGCTGGGATGCTGGTCTGACGACTATTCACGAAATGCTGCACAGCGTCTTCCATTTTGGTCTTGTGGAAATGGCCACCCTACTTAGCAGCCAGTACCTTTTATTGTTGGACTTTGTCACAACAACCAGTAATAATACATTTTATTTATGGCGTGCTTTTCATCAAAAGATCCCAGTACAGTTCATTAAATTAGAGCAACATCCTTTGACAAGTCACTGAATCAGAAAACTGATTTTAATGTCAGCTGAAGAGAAAGAAACAGTTCTCAGTAAACTTAATGCAGAATGCGTCACCTGAATTCTCCAGTGAAATAAGTCGTTAGAAAAAATACATATGAAATGAAATGATCGATTTTCATTTACATTTACTGAATTCGGGGGTTGATCACTCTTTGGAGCTGGAATCCAGTGACTCCATCTGGACTTCCATGGGGGTGGAGCGGCGGGATGGAGCCGGTGTTGGCTGTGTCACCTCAGGCACCATCCGGGGGTAGAAGGGCCCCACCAGCCAGTTCATGGGCGTGTTGTTGACCAGATAGTCCATGACATTGTCAAAGGACACCTTCATTTTGGTCAGCTGGGTTTTGGTGTTGCTCAAAACACCGTCGGACAGGTCACCCAGGACCTTGGCCTTGCTGAAGTTGGCGTAGACCTGCGTGGCGGAGCGGCTCATGGACAACACCTCCTGCTGGACGTTGTTGGGGAGCCCCTGCAGGTTGGACGCGTAGGTCAGGCTGGTGGTGTGGAGCTTCTGGCTGAGGGAATGAGCCAGGGCCAAGGTGCGGGACTCGATTACCTTCACCGTGGAGAGAATCGGATTTAAAAACCTGCAATGCCACAACAAACACAAACCGTACGTCCTCCTAAAACCTCCACCTCTGCATCGTGACCATTCTGGTCTGGACTGTCGGACCTCCATCCCACCAAAGAGTTGAGCTTCTCGTTAATTATCTGGTTCGCTCCTCCGATGTTCTTCCTGCCAAACTCAATCTAGAGAGAAACAAAGTAGATTCTCAGTCTGCGCTGCATCTCGGTTCACTCTGCCGGTGCTGAACCAGGACGCTCACCAGGTCGACGGTGGAGCTGAGTGCAGAAATGTACCCGAGGCTCCGCTGCTTCCCGTCTCTTATTTTAGCCAAGGCCTTGGTGGACGCTCGCTTTCGGAACTTGGTGGAGATGTGTCCCAGACGGACAGGGTAGCTCAGGTCCATCTTGTCACAGTTGGTCGTTTGAGCCTCCAGTTCTGTCACGAGAAGCGAGACATGAACTGCTGGTGGACGATCAACGCCAGCCCATATTTGTCATTTTAAACTGCTTTGGCGTTTTCCTTGATGAAGCAGCTGAAGGCGATGAAAGCATGAGGAATGCCGTTGTTCACCAATGAATCCACGAAATAGGATCAACGTGACATTTACAGAGCAAAGGATTGAGCCACATGCTCCACATAGCAGATCCTTTACTGACGCAAAATAACACAAAACCACAAGTGTGGACGCTCAGTGGTGAATTAATCTGTTAAATCCAATTCGCTGGAAACTGGAGAGCGTTTCCTCACAAGTTCCAGCAGCTGCACACTCATTCTTCACCACCTTTAACTCTTTCCTGTGTATCTGAGGCGCGTTGGTACATGAACGGGAAGTTAGAATTTGTAAGCTGTCATTCTGGTGATGTGCTGCCCCCTGTTGGACGGAAAGTGTGAAAACAATTCCCAGAGTGACTCACCCAGCTCTTCCTCCGTGAGAGGCAGGTAGTGCTCCACCATGCTCTCGGAGGCTGTGAGCGCCGTGTCCACGCCGCTGCTGACCAGCTGACCCACCGTGCTGGCGGCTGCCCTGGTCCTCTCCACCCTCCCTTGTACCGCCCCCCGGGTCTTTGCCACAGCACTGGCCACAGCACTGGTGAGAGTGTGGGAGACCGTCCCCTTGGCACCTGCGATGCTGCTGGTCACCATGTCTTTCGTGCCGCTGACCACGCCTTTGGCGCTGGAAACGATCTGGGCGGGGTCCAAAAAAACAGGGTCACGTCCTCAGAGCGATGACAGAGAAGTAGGTGACGAGACAGCGGTTGACACACACGGGACAGAGTTCACGGCTGAGCCCTCACATGACCCTGGAAATGACGAAATCAGTCCAAACCTGCTCAGACGGCTGGTGAAGAATCGGAAAGGATTTCTCAATCTTATCCAGACCTTTGCACGCCAGGTCGTTCACGATGGCAACTGTTGGGAAACAAAGGAGAAAGAAAACAAACAGGGTCAATAAATGGATTCAGTCTGAAAACACACTGATTTGTCTGTTTATGCACCAATGACAAATAAACATCTTGAATCTGGACTGAAACATAAGTTTCCGGCTCATTCCAAGTTAAATGTGAGCAATCAGAGAAAAAAAAAAACTGTGTGAAAGGTCAACATGAGTCAACAGGCTGAACTTCCTGTTTCTCACACAAATTAGTCATGTGACGTCCAGGCCCTTACTCTGAGGTTCCAGCCTGTGGATGATGGGGGAGGCGGTGGTCCGAGCCACAGCGGTGATGGTCCAGACGCTCTGCTCGGCGGCCTCGCACACAGACTTGATGTACGGGTGAGTGCTTTTGGTGTTGGTGTAGGCGCTGGACACCAGGTCGTAGGTGGACGTGAGCAGAGGGAGGCTGCTCACCCGCTCCACCACGCTCTGTCCAACAAATACACACGAACACGACTCAAAGGATGAAACATTCTGGATGAAGAGCTACAGGAACGTCGCTTTAAAGACATGTATGAGCAGATGCTGTTCAGAAAAATACTTCACCACGCCTTTCCTGAATTCTTTTGGCTTCAGTTCTGTACGTACTTTTATACTTTATTTATCATATTATGATTGTTATCATATTTATCATTATACTTCTTCCCTTCTCTTTTTTTGAATAATTTATTCTAATTTTCCATTTTTCTGTTATTTACTATGATATGTCTGTCTTATTTTGCTTCTTTCATTCTTATTTTACATGTTCCATTGTTTGAAATAAAATAAATATCAACAACTACGTTAACAATTCATCTCTGCCACTTCAGCTCATTTGAAGAGATTCCACTAAATACAAGCTATAAAATAATACGTCAGTTAGTTCATTCAGTAGAATTTACTTCATTAATGCGTAATAAAGGGGGTAATGGCTTTTTGAACTTCGTTCTCAACCAGCCGACATTCGCCCAATCACCGACCTCACCGGAGCAAACTCTCCAACTGACCTGGTTGTAGATAACTGCTGCTGCCATGTCTGCTCACACGTTTCCACTCCAAACACACCTGGAAATATATACATGTAACGTTACAAGACTTAACGTCCTCAGAAATAAGCTGCGCTCGTTAGAAACTCACCGCGAGCTCTCGGGCTGGATGACGCTCCAGAGACAGCGGCTGTAGTTATACCTCACAACTATCGCGAGATTTCGCCCGGAGGACTGTGACGTAAGTGTTAGTTCTGATTCCAGGTGAAAGGCTGGAGATGTGTCAGGGGAATTCCAATGAACACATTACAGAGAATTTCACCAGACTGTGACAGTTCATAAGAAGCCTTTTTTTTCTCACTCTGAGAGGAGGGTGAAAGGTTAGAGGAGAAAACAAACGAAGTCGGTTGTTGCAGTCATCACATGACATATTAAACTGTGGTGAAATGTATTTGAACATGGAACCATGAAGCTACCCTTTGATTACTTAAAAGAAAATAACAATAGATAGACAGATGCTCGATTGATTGAAATTCACATTTACAGTAGCAATATATAGTTATTAAGAAGATGGAAATGATGAGTCTGTCTAAAGGACATCATCACCCAGAGGAGACAGTGTTTTTCCACCAAGCAGATTTGACAATAAAGTAAGCTTTGTCTCAACATGTTACATAACACACAATGCACCACGCCTGAATAGCTTATATTATTTTAGTAGTATTTCCTATTTTTTCCTATTTCCTATTTTCCTATTTCCTATTTCCATTCCTTCATTCATTCGTGTGCATTCTTTCAGCGTTCGAGCTGGAAATCGTGTTCCGACTAATCCTTTTCTCAAAAGACTGGTTGCTCTAATGCGACTGTTGTTGGAAATGTAAATCTCTGATACAATCCTGATTATTTAATGGCCTGAATGGGACCATGTGGTTGCCAGCAGCTTATCAGAGCAACGTGTGACCCTGCTTCAGTACAGGAGCATTTCTCTTGGTTTTAGTGTCTGATTTCACAAGGGTTTTCTATGTTTTTAGACAATTTTTTGTATTAATGTGACAAATCTGAACCCTGGAGATGATTAAATGAGGAATTAGCCTTGATTAGATTTGTTGAAAAATGTCCATGTTGATTTTCAAAATGAAATACTGACAACTTTTAACTTACATTTATTTAGTTTGACGGTGATCGTCAGTTCTCTCACGACTCAAAAATCAGTTGTTTCCTCCAAAGTCTGTCTCAATAAAACACACCACGGAGGGAACAAGTAAAATTAGTCATGTTCCCACAAGAGATAAAAAAATATTTATGATATAAGCGTGAAAAAATCTGGATTAAAGTTCTGTTGTTATCACAATACCCATAAGTAATTACACTGATACAAATTCCAAAATGAATCAATCAGGGACTGAATTCTTTTGTACAGATGGGAAACATTTCTACTAGTTACTGACTTGTGTCACTAGATGGCGCAAATGCAGACTGAATATTTCTGTTTAATATCCCATATGAGTATTATCCTCAAACTGCGGTGAATGTGTAACATGGTGTCTCAGATATCTCAGTGTTTTTCTGTTGTAACACCAGCTGATTTAGCCGGGGTACGTCTCCACGTCATGACATTCTGACGAGCTTCAGGGGGTCAGAGGGTCAGAGGGTCATCCTCTGGACGTCTCCATTCCCCGCTGCCAATCGCTGCTCTGTTCCCTCCCTGCTTCCTCACTCACCTGCTTCTCATCAGTTCATCAGTCAGCGGCTCACGCACCAGCCCGCTTCAACCAGACGGTGTTTGTGCCATCGCTCTCCACCGTTCATTTCCTGTCTGCCTGTGTCCGTGCCTGATCCTTTTTCTGAAACTTGGACTCTGCCTCCGTCTGCTGTATTAGACTCTTGTTTGTTTGCCTGGACCTGCAATCCTTGAATTCAAAGGAAAGGCCTGGAACGGTGATCATCTATGGAGTCATGCTCCTTTTTATTCAGTTTTATAAAACCACATTATTGATAAAAGACAAACGTTTTAGGAACACTCAGGTAGACGGCAGAGACCCCTTTCATCTACGGGGCATGAGAGCAGCCCCTCTCTCTGCCCTGTGTGTGATATGAAGGTGCGACACTTTCCCAGTCGCCTGCAGGTATCAGTTACCCAGCCAGGAGCCTTGGTGCGCCGCCCACAGAACGTCCCAAACGGCACAATGATGTGACAGCGTGAGAAACTCCTCTCACGTCGTCCTGCACATCCGCAGGCCCCTCGGTGGTCGGGGCGGGGGGTGCGAGCTTCTGCCATCGACCCCTCTTTTCATTCTAACTGTCTGGCTCAAGTTCGTCCTCTGGACTCTGAATGTCTGTGAAGGTTCATCCAGGTCATAGTCACCTGCTGACTTACAGGACAAGTACTCAACTTCCAGCACTGCTTCTCCACCACGATATGATTGGAAAATAGAGCAATGATAGAGCAATTAGAAGGAGGATTAGTGTTTCTTTACATTAATTCTTTCATTTGCATGTGATTTTATGTAAAATAACGCAAAACAGTTTTTACAATATAAACTCCTTTGTAGAAGTCATTGCATTGTCTCTTTCAATTTCAATCATTAGGAAAGGAAGCAGATAGAAGATAAAAGTATAACTAGCTATTGCAGCGCTGCCATTACCCAGAATATCTGTCTGTCATTGTGATTTCTGTTGGTTGAGTGGATTTATACCTGAGTGTCAACATCAAGGACCAAAATAGCTGTAAAAACTCCTTCCCAAATTTGGTGCTATCGTTCCTCCCTAGCATCCACCCAACCTTACAGCTGAGGAGGCCAGACATGTAGAAATGAATGTCAGCAAGAGGATGGTCACCCTCTGAAAATAACAGCGGATCTAAGCGAACAATGTGAGTGTAGCAGCGCAGGAACTGCTGATTTATAGCAACAATATAGACAGGTCTTGTTAAGCGGGACTCTGTGCACCTGTTGGCTTTAATCCCGAAATAATGACTCCGGCTCATTAACTGAAACATCCAAGCTAACCGTCCTCATTTCCCACTGAGAGGATCAGCTCGGAAAATGAGTCTGCAGCCACACAAGGTTAAAAGTATAGGAAAAGGTCAGTATGCGAGCAGATTTAATTTGAGAACGCGTTCCTTGATATTCCTGGTGGGCCACACCCTGACCCCCACTTCCACTCTGATAATGATTTGCTGTAATGATTTTCTCCGGAAGGAGGACAAGCGGCTCCTATTGCGTTATTGCTGCCTCATGCTGACCTATGAGGAGCAGACGCTAAGCCGGTCAATAAGCGCATACTTTGAATGGGTCGGACGGGAGGTGAGACAATAACCACAGAGGACTTTCCCTCTGGCGGCTCGGCCCCCGTCCCACATGACTCCGCCATGTTTCCACTATGTCCCTGTCGCTGGCCGTTTGCTCAGAGCTGTGCAGGGATTAGCGGGCTGGCTGTTTGTGCTGGCGTGCAGGCAGCAATTCACAGCTATATTTTCTGTGTGATGTTGCTGACAACCAGACCCAGTCTTGGTAATTATGATATAATTGAGAATGATCTAAAACCAAACGTCTGGGCTCTACTGTCCGAGCCGGTGTTTACAGAAAACAGCTGCTTAAATAGGCACTTAGAAGGAATTAGAATAACATTTTTTTTATGTCCCGGCGTGTGAATGTGTCTGTGTGTAAGTGTGCACATATGCGTGGGCTGGTGATTTGGGCACCTACACAGACAATCTCTTTGTTTTGGAGGTGCTCGTTTAAGCCTCCGGGGGCAAACGGGAGCCAAGAACAACGTGGGAAATAGGCCCTCGCTTCATTTCTGCTTTCTCTCCGGGCTTTTCCTTTTCACTCTCTCTGTCAGGCGGACGTTCAGCTGGCCGCACACACCCCACCTGACGCGGGTAGAGGTTTAGGAGAAACAAGGGAACCAAAGATTGGACGAGTGAGAAGTCACAATGGGAAATGAGTGGCAGCTGACGGGCCCGGTGTGTGTATGTGTGTGTGTGTGTGTGTGTGTGTGTGTGTGTTTCCGTCTCGCTCCTCCACGTACACATGTAGTTAGCAGAGGAGGCCTGGCTGTGGCGGTTCAAGCACAAGTTGCCAAAGTTTGACTTGACTTCACTGTTTGGACCCTCGGTTCCTGCCGTTCTTCGTCATTTTTCTTACATATTCCAGGAAATCTGCAGCTGAGTCATATAAATTGTGATGCGCTGACACAACAGCAAGCCCACATGTTTTATTTTCTCTGACAAGAGACCTGCTGACAATTAAAATCCACACAGTGAAGTCAAATTTGGGGTTAAGAAAAGCTGTGGGCCCTAACAAAGGGAAAGCCGTCGTGCTTGATCTTTGGAGAACTTGATCGCCAGTAATGTTTTGATTCCTTAAAAAAAGGTCTCGCCACTCGCCTGCCAGCTCACAACTTGCAACAGATGCTTCTCTGTCTCTTTTAAATAGCAGCTTGATTATTTTTCGCCAAGCTTGAATGTATAGACAGATACGTCCGATGTTGTGGCTCAGATTGTCATTACAGGATAACCAGGATTTGAATACCTCAATGCCTTAATCTTCCTGCACAGAACATGATACCAAGGTTACTAACTTAATTTAAGCAATGAAAATTGATAGTTCCTCTAAAAATCAGTTTGTAGCCTGATCGTGTGCAATAATATTAAGCAAGCAGATGGAACACGATGTCTGCTGCAGAAACAGATCAGCACCGGAAGACGAGATAGGTGAGCCCCTCGTACGGCTGGTGTTCACAGGCCGCTGTGTCTTAGCGATAGCGAGAGATTTCCTTTCCTCCGGGTTGTCAAGCCTGAGCAGACACATGTACCAACACACAGAGATTAAGATTCTCCAGAAAAGGGCAGGGCCGCTGCTGGTTTCCTCAACATCTACCGGAGAAAGACGGACTTTACCGTCTAATGGAGGGTGAAATGGCTAACTTTAGGGGACACCGTGTGACCTTGGTGTAGCAGTTAGCCTGTCTGCTAACCAGAACGGCAAAACAAGACAAATCTATGTATATCAGGCATTCAAATCAGATGTAGAAAGATTTTAATCCCAACGCAAAGACTTCACCACCGCTGCTGAATTTGCCAAATATGAAGCCTGAGGGCCGTGGAGGGGTTAGCCTAGCTTAGCGTAAAGACTGTGGGTAAACAACAAGCTGAGCTCTTTAATCAAGAAATCTCAGCTCTGGAGGTGTTTTCCATGTGAAAAAGAAACCTGTGTTAGCTGCAGTTTTTCGTCCAAAAACACGGCTAGCCGGTGTCCCCCTGAAAAGGCATTTTCTCTCGCTGGTATCTGCTGCGTTCCTGGCTGTGCTTTGAATGCGTACGACAAGCAGCACTTTGACTCTGGGGTCAAATATGACTGATCAAACAGCCGTGTTTGGTGTCAGCGGAACGGAGACAACCAGGTTACTCATATGGGGGGCGCTGACCTCCGAGGAGTATGTTTAGCTAGCAAACCAACACATGCACTGTACATACGCGCATACTGCAGCCCTAGTTTGCCCTTGTAAAGTCATATTTGTATGCTTGTACAAACAAATGGCGGTGTGCGATGGCAGCAGCTGCCTCCAAAAAGGCCTGGAAGTGTGAAGCTGTCGGCAAGCATCCAGCCCATCGCTGCACTCGACACGACACATCTCAGCTAAAAGACTGTCATTAGGTGGTGCCTCAACCCCGTATTTGTCTTCCTCAGAAAAGTCCCCTGTAAGATCTGTTGAGCAAACAACTGACAGATGCTATTTAAGCTCTTAGAGTCCCTAAAAATACATTTGTGCCCGAGGCGGTGAATTTTCACCAGCGCCGAAGGGGGCTTTGAGTGAGGGATCCTCGCCGAACATGTCCATCAATAACAGCAGCAGCATTTGTAATATGAGGACGTGGCTTAGCTCCGCACCGCCAGTCACAGTGAATGTAAACTATTCATGACTGTAAGCATTATCTACTGCTTGCTCTGGCTTAGTGGGGTGTCCGTTGGGCGCTTAGGGCGCCGAGGGTGGTCAAAGTTCAACAAGACCCTTCCTGATTCTTTGCTCCTTCCAACACAGGGGACGTTTCATGACGATTGACACTGGCAGGAAGTCTTTGGATTTCCAGGATGAGAATTTAAACTGGAAATAATTCCAAGGCCCTCCTCAGGCTTAAGGTAAAGATTTTTTTTTCCTCCCCTGGGGAAATAAACATTTACATTCCTGCGCTTGGTGTGTTAATAGAGATTAAGCTGAATTCAAGCCTGCGTGTCAGGCAGCAATTCAGGTAGCTCATACCATACATACCTGTTCTATTGTTTGGCTCTCAGAGGGCATCTCCCTCAGCCCTTTGAGCTCGGATAAGGAGAGACAACATTTTCAAGGAACATTGTTATTATTTTGGCCTCAGACAGCTTCAAAAGCCACAAGTAAGTCGAAATGGCCTCCCAGTGTAAGGCTGCAAAGTGAAAGAAGATTTCTCAACTTTTCAAAGATTATTTCAGCACTGAACGTTCAACAAAGGTTCTTTCAGTTTTGAAGAGCCGTTTATTTGCATTGAACCGTGTTTTGGACCTTGGTGTCAAAGGATACACTCGACTTTCTACTTTTATTGGACAGTAGATTTCAGGCATATGCCAGCGAGCGTTAAGAGTACGATTGTTTCCATTCCGTCCAGGTGATCTCATTTAGTGAGCACTCAAAGACTGGTTCAGATACAACTCTTCTTGACCTTAAATGGCACATGGTTGGCATCCAAAGACTACGGCACTTCATACTTGAGACGGCCTCTAAAGCTATGAAAAAGGAAGACGTGATCTCCTGCCTCTGTATGGTTTGATTACAGTTCACGTGAGTGCACATCTTCTCCACGATGTAACAGATGGGGCACGAGGAAGAAAGCGTTGAGGTTCTTTTCTGTCTATTTGTGATTGACTGTTGGATTGTGAAAGTCTGCGATGCACAAAACGCGTCTAATGTCTTTCAAATCATAACTGTTTTTTGCAATGCAGGTTTAATATCCGAACCTTCACTAAAAGCCTTTTTGCGGTCTGGAGGAAGTACAAAGTGTTCACTCACAGCACACAGAAAACAACATTCCCTTTTGTACGTCTGGAGGACATGCAAAAAGTCTGACTTGGACCCCTCTTGCATGTCTTTTGCACGTCAGCAAACACCGATAAAAACACTGAATTGATATCTTGTGGACGTGTTTCTACTCAGTAGGTCATAAATCATGATAATTCACATCTGAAAGTAATTAACGACACAAAATGGGAACCCAACATTAAGTTCATCCTCAAATTAGCTGGAATTGTACAAGAATATCAGTTGATTTTTGGACAGATTAGGACCAGAGCAGCTTAATAGAATGTTTTTACTTGATCAAATATGTTTGGCAAAAAGGAGAAATGCTGCACATGACCCCTTTTTTTCAAGATTTGTTACTTATACACTGTCAAACAATCAAATAAACGTCATCAAATTGGTAGATTATGTCGTAAAAGGTGCTGCTGTCATCTGCACTGATGTGTCAGTCATAGACCTTGATTGTATGTATCTTGTTTATTTCTCTTTTCTATATTTTGTGTAGTATTTTACTTTTTTTTTTTTACTTTATGTTTGCTTGCACCCCGCGTGTCTGGGGGAACAATGTTTTGATTTGGTTTATGATACAAACCCCTGAACTCACCCTGAACTCACTGAGGGCACTGGAAGCAAAGAGAATGTTGACATTGTCTGTTTAAAAGCCTTGTAGATGTGATGGGATGGAAACATCCAGTTTTATTCCAGCCAGGACAAGTCCCAACAGAACCTTGAGAGAAGTTGTCAATATCAGTTTGTGCATCCAGTCAGCAGATGGCCACTAACTAGTTACATGTAAGAGCGCTGTGTAACCAAATTACAAAATAAACATGAGTGTAATCAGTTATATAAATTAGTTACTTATGTTAATATTCACGATAGTTACATCTTGATGAAAAACGAATCATACTATATTATATATATGTGAATGATATTTTAAAAGCATTCTGAAAGTAGTCAGTGTTGATGCTGCTGTGGAATTTGATCCAGCTGATGCTGTGTAACATTTGAAACAGCTGATGGATTAGAGAATTCATCATGTGTAATTATTTCTTTGATGAAAATCATTGAAATAATTAGTATTTCATTTTAAACATCATAAGTTTAATTATAACTTTCCCAACACAGTCAGTGACAATTAGCCTCAGCTTTGATTTGTGTTACATACATGTGTAGAGGAATCGACCAACGCCCACCGAAGAGCAGCGGTAGAAGCGGTCGAGGTAGCGGTAGAAGCGGCAGGAGCAGCAGCGTGCGAAGCGGCAGCAGCAGCGGTAGAGCTAGCGGTCGAAGCGGCAGCAGCAGCGGTAGAGGTAGTCGCGCGCTGTGCCGCGCCGCGGTGGGAGCGTGTTTCTTTAAGAATGTAAGGTGGGTGAGTCCCGCTCACTGACGCACGCCTGGTATGCAAACATAAATTTAGCAGCAACGTGTTTGCAGGGGGAACTAAATATCTGGAAGCGGCCGTGAAGTGTCATGTCGTCCTCCGGCGGGGTGATCGCTTTCGGCCGAGTCGAGCGTTGAAGCGGAGCCGCAGCGCAGCAGCGCCGGCTGGGGGAGCAGAGCTGAACCCGCCCGGAGTGACGGCAGAGGCGGACGCAGAGCGAGCGGATCACCGGTCCTCTCCGGCGAACAGAGATGACAGGAGGCGGCTTGTGCGCCGGCGGACTGGTCCTCCTGGCAGTGTGGCTCAAGGTGAGTTGTGTTCACACTCGGCCCATTCAGGGGTTGAAATGAAGGCAGATGTTTGTGATGAACTTGGAATGTGATTTACTTCCAGAACTCACTGGTTCTTACTTTAAAGGAAAGCAGACACCTGCTGCTTTCAGTCTGTTTTAAATCCAACAGGTGCTCCTGCTTTATCTGACATTTTTATTGTATCCGTCCATCATTTATCACTCTGCCCCGTTTATCTAAACACCCCATTCACTTCTCCACGGTAAGAACAGACAGAAAACTAAGAAAGATGACTCCTGCAGGATTCTGTGGATGATCTTCATCCTCCTGTCATGCTGAAGTTGATAAAGGTTGGAAATGTGTTGGGAAAAACTAGACGTGGGGGTTGTAGATTCCAAACTGTTTTGTATATTTTTGTGGTATTTCAGCTGTGACGATACAAAGTTACACTCTGAAAGCCGTCACATTGCAACATCAGGTCAAAAAGTCGCATTGATCATCTTTAAAAACTGACTGATGCGGGTCAAAGCAAAGGCAAAAGTCTTTAGGATGGTGTAGAAGTAGCAGTTAGAGCAGTTTGACTACTGTGAAACACTGTGACCGTATGGGATAAATTTACATTCTGTGATGTAATAATTTGGCAACCTCAGCTGAAATGTATTGGAGACAGCGCGTGTCGGCTTTTGAAAGGTCACACCTTATCAGCCCCGCGTTGAACAAAAGTCTCAAATCTGTGCACTCAGCCTTCACTTATCACTCCTGGAAGATGTTCGCGTGTTATCTCCTGCAGGGATGTCATGGAAAGCCAGGCACGGCCAAGCAGTGGGCCTTGGCCTGCAGACGGAGGTTCGGGCAGAGAACAGAGGTCGCTGTCAGCATTGTTAAATGACCACAACAGGTGCTAATAGCACTTCAAGGTGATTTGGGCTTTAGACACCCCGGCTGCAGTGTGTCCTCACTATAATCAGTGCGTGTCAATGACAGAGGAGGCTTTGCAACTCTTTCCAGGCAACTGTCCACCGCCATCCTGGTTATGTTACAGTCAAAATATTGAGATGAAAATAGTGAAACGGCACATTAACGGCGTTTGTTCGGGCATCTGTGACTAATGTGAAGGCCGTTCAGACTTGTTCCGTTTTCTGTGATGAGGAGGATGTGAATGATTGCACTGGACTTGACGAGCTGTTCCATGTCCAAAACGTCTGAAGAAATACTCCCTCATACTGGCTTCTGTGTTACAACCGCTGTGGCAGTGGTTTGTTTGTAGAGAGGCTGAAAAATTACGTTTTTTCCCCCCAAAGTGGTTGGAAAGCCAGGACATGACATGCATTCCCATCTGTGCAAGAAACAACTGGTGCAGCATGAGTCAGCACAGGACATTTATCCGGACACACACACACACCACAGTGACTTGGGTGCTTTGCTTGAGGGACCAGAGATCTGAGTGCTGCCTCTCAGGGTCTCAGCTCCTCTGTGGCCTTTTCTTTTCATCTGCGCTCCTGGGTCAGAGCCTCTGCATTACTGCGTGACAGAAGAATGAGACTCTATATTTGTTTGTATTCTTGTTAGAAGTTTGGCTGCGTGTGATTTGTGTGTGGGGGCCAAATGGCCTGTGGCTCCGACCCTAAATGGAATAGACCTTCCTTTGTGGGTGACATAATGACATACCTCAAGCGATTCTTGGAGGGCCGTATGGCTCCCGGGCCATTCCCTTGACTTATGAAGTAAAGTGGAACCTTCGAGAAACAGCTTTATTTTTCTTTTTATGCCAGATGAGGAATTGACGGTGGCTGCAGTAGCGCGACCCTAGAGGACACCAAAGTATCTGTGGTGTCTGTGAAAATAGATTTGACACCTGCCAAGCCTTGAATTTCTCCAGTGTTTATTTCAAATTTTTGTCTAATTTGGTCCGTTTTATTTATTTTCCTGGCGCAAAGGGTGGAACAAGCGACAATGAATACAAATGAAAGACTTGACAGGACTTAGTCGGATATGTGCAACAGATGAAACATAATAAGTGATGATTTTAATTTAATTTAGTTTAATTTATCAGTAAATACATCAGAATAAACCCTTCAAATTCCTTGCCACAAAAAACAGAGCAAACAGATGACTGTCAGATGTTTTCATTACATCATAACTCTGGCTGCCATATTTCAGTAACGCTCTTATTTTTAATTATTGTGCTGGTGTGCTGAAGGAAAGTCGACAAAAAAGTGGTACATTCTGGCATTTGTTCAACAACATGTTTGCTCTGAGACGTTGAACACAGAGAAGAGGGGACTGTCAGGAAGTGGGAGGCTTTGGGCTCCCATGCCAGGACTAAGTGGGGTCAAGTTGAACAAATGGCCCCGAGTGAGCGTTCGTCAAAAACGTCGTCTCTTGCTTTCCACAACACGCTCCTCGTATTGATCGCTTGATCATAAAGACCACAAACGACCTAATTAACTTGTGGGAGGGCCTTTGTTGGGGATGCAAGTGCAATGGGAAGTGAAGTCATTTTGCGAAGGATTGGTCCCACTTGAGGAGTAAAGGAAACGGCTTCAGAGAACATCTGGCTGGTGATGGATAGATGGAGCGAGTTTTTGGAGTGCGCTAACAAGACAGAGTGTTTTCAGTTATACTGCAGAAGCATTCATACTCATCTCATTGTTCCCATCTGGCCCTAATCTGTGGAGTGAGACTGAGGGTTACTTATGTGGAAGTGCGGAAGTGTGTGTGTGTGTCTGTGTGTGTGCGCACTGTTAATCTCATGCCAAGGCCAAAATCCACTACTGGTACTCATGTTTGTAAAAAAAAAAAAATTGCCAAGGTACCCACACACTGTTTCATTTTTCGTGGCGTGCTGTTTGCGTTCCTGGCACTGTTTTTCATGTGTGTCCGAGTCGGTGTGCCAGGACACCGAGCTTCCAAAAGCTCCTCAAAAGCAGTAGTGTCAGGCCAAAACTAGCTTGACACCATTCGCAGTTGGACAGTGAATTAAAGTGGTGCTGCGTGACATCTTCCACAGAAATTCACCTTCACAGTTATTTTCAATGAGCTCCCAGTCATATGTAGATACACTCATTTCTGCCCGACGCTGAGGCAAATGTGTCATAGTTTGAAAGTTTCAAGCTTGTCGTGAGCTTGGTCCACCATGTTTGTTCGTTTGTAGGAAATAGGCCTATGCTGCTTTCAGGACCAACCTCCTGGTATGAAAGTTCCAGAAACCTCCCTGACTTCACCTCTGTCAAACAACTCTGCGCCACAAGCTAAGCTAACCTAACTTGTGTTATATTTAGCGGGTGTTCTTTTTAACATTCTTCATGAAAGTAAATAATCTTATTTCATAAGATCAGGAGTTGAGGAGCTAACTAGGTCATGAGAAAATTGGAAAAAAAAAAAAAGTGGCACGAAGAACATGGCTTTCCACTTCAAAACCTTGTGGAACTCGATATTGTTGTTTGCCTTTCAATCACTCGATGCCGAGTTCTAATAACATGCTTTGACCGGGTGCCCGAAACGTCCTGTGCCAGTAACTTGCAAAGCTTCAAGGAATCATGTTGCACCGCCGTGCCAGAGCACATGCAGAAGGGCATGTTGTTCAGACTACAATATCCAAAGGCAGCAGGAGTGTGTGTGGTTTCATGTGGTGCCACAGAGATGGTATATAAGGGTTTGTGCCACACACACACTGCAAAACAAAAATACATCAGGTTGCACTCGCGTATTAATAAAGGGCTGCCAGCAGGGGGCATCATTACAGCAGAGGGTCGTACAGCTCCCTCGTCCACCACGGCGGCTCCACTTGTGATTTTTCAGGTGGCTGCCCTCCACCCCCCTGTTTGCTTCCTCCAGAGCCACTGGTGAGTGTGTTTGTTCCTTCATCATGAGGTTTATTTGTCATTGTGTGGCGGATAAGTCGATCCTCTTACACCCTTCCTCTGATGAAACATTTTGGGCCTCATCTGCAGTAACGCCCCCCCCCCCCCCCAACCCCTCCCCTTCCTTCGGCTTGATTGAGCGTTGTTGTTTTATCTTGTAGTGTGTTCCGGAACGCCAGCTGAAACGTCATTCGCAGCAGCCAGGGGAACATCATCTGGCCTCCACATTTTCTCACACTACCAATCACAAAGCTGCATTTCAGCAGCTCTGCCCCGGCCGGAACACGTGTGTCTAGTTCTTCCCCAGCTTTGACCTCCTATTTGTCCTACGGTGGGATCGCAGCAGGACTACCGGGGAGTGGCGCTAACGAGAGGGGAGAACACTCAGGGTCTCCTTGTGATGCCTAATGAGAGGGGAGGGCAGGTAGGAGGTGTGTGCGTTCGTCTGAGTGTTCAAACTGTACTTAGGAAGATTGTCAGGTTGGCGGAAGATGACACATCGGACACCGCAGAGGGCCAGAGACAGGACAGGAGGGAGGATGGTCAAGAAAAGTGGCAAAAGCATTTTAGGAAAATTCAAGAAAAGGGTTTTTTATTATGTTGTTTTTTTTACACTTTAACACAGCTCAGTCGGATTGGGTGACAGTGGATCCCTGACATCCCGTACCTACATGTACATATATACATGGTTAGAGTTAATGATGACGGGGGAGGAGAGAGGGGGACGTGGGACCGTTTCTTCACTACGGGCTTGTACGAAGGACACGACATGAATGGAGGAGATGCCATAGCTGTGAATGAGTTTGTTATTCATGTCATGTTCGAACCTGGGTGTGTGAATTAGTCTGTATTAGCATGAAGTTGGTCGTTGTTGAGTATGTCAAGCATAGGGGGAAAAAAAAGAAATATCAAATACAGCTTTGTTAATGTAACGAACCCATTACAGAGGAAAAGATGAAGATGATGCAGACAAGGGAAGGGAGGAATATTCACAGGGTGATGGTGATGGAGCGAGAGGGAAAGAGTTGCACGTGTAACAGCGGAAATCTTCGAGCATGAGGTGAGTATGTCGACGCTAAAACATCCAGATCCGGATTCACTGAGTGTCTGACAGGCTTGAAAATCAAACAAGGAGCAGCTATCTCCCTCCCGCTGACCTCACTGCTGTGGTAAAGCGGAGATTGGACAGGAGGGTGGGAACGTTCGGGTGTAGGTGGAAAAGAATAGGGAAGATGATTGACTGAGGGTTGACGGCGCGGGTGTCCGACAGGGTCAACAGGGCTCGCTGCGGCGAATGTTTGCAAGGCTAACGATGCTTCCTGAGGTTTACCCCCCTCCCCCCACCCTCCCATCGGCCACATGTGCTTTGAGTGAACGCTGCGCCACCATGACCTAACTCCCTCTTCCAAATGATCTGCTGTTAGGATTACAGCGGATATGCTTACAGAAGAAGATTCATGTGCATGTAACGCGGCGAACTTGCAAACGTCAGAGTCACGTGTAGGTCGTCACCGTTCCCATCAATCACGGGCGTTTGTCGCAGTGAAAGTTCGATTTGTTTCTTCAGCTGCTTTCAGCCTTTCTCCGAAGCCTGTTCCAGAAAGCACGTTTAAGTGAAAACCCTGAGTTTGTTGATCCTGCAATGAGTAAAACATTTTCCTCATTTACGAATGACTGATAAACTGATAAAATTTAAACATATGAACATATGTTTGGTTTGATTTCTGTCAGTTTACATCGAAATACAAATGAAAACAATGCTATCTGCCGTACAAATGAACGATGTTTCAACATCCTCCTTCACTGATTTAGTCCGTTCCATTCCCAGCAGCAGCATATTTCTTCAAAGGTTTTTGTAAATCCTCATCTAGTACAATCATACAGTCTTACCCTGCTACTCACTTCCAGGTAAACATGATTTTCTAAGGTGTTGTATGTCGTATGTGAAGGTTCTCAGTCTTGAATAAGTTGATGGGTTGAATTGTTGGCAGCTGAACTTTAATTTGCTTGAAGACGATTCTCCACTTAGCCAAGAAGTTTCTTCAGTTCTAAACTAGTTCTGGTACTTATCCTGGGTTTGTTAGGGTAGAAGAGTAGTATAGTGATGGGCAAAATGTTTATTTTAGGTGTACGCAATGATAAGAATCTGTTCACTAAAAAGATTCGGATAAAAGATCTGTTCACCTGGTTTTCAGTGAGTGATTCGTGTTAATTGACTCGTTCGCAGGGAATGAACCAACCAATGGGATTCAACCACAGCAGTTCACTCAGTGGAACTGTGAAATGAACTCATTCACACAAAAGAACGAACGGCACAAAATGAAGTACAGAACATTATTATAGATTCACAACATAGAAAGAAATGTCTAGAAACATCTTAAAGGACCATGTTACATCCTCCTGTTTGAAATGTAAATCACCTAAATGTGGTCCAGACCATGTCATCCCAGTGTGTATTTCCTGCCTGTCGCTGAGCATCAGCAGCTAGTCGGTGAACACCGGAATGTTCCGCCGCTATAGAGACACATACGTCAGAAGAGTGTTGTGAACGAAGAGGCGTGTGATTGTAGCAAAGCTTTGGCGGTTCAGCGTTCTGTGACAGCGACGTTCCGTCTTGGAGAAGTCTTGTCGGTCGTCCCGTGACGGCCAACGGTTCATCTGTCTCCAGCGTTCCCAGGCCGCTCAGAGGGGATTACCTCGGCCGGAGAGCCCCCTGCTAACGTGCACTTAAAACCGCTCGCACACACACGGGGGTGAGCACTGACACAGCACAGATGTGGCGGCGGTAGAGCAGATTTTCTGGCCCCTTCAAGGAAGCCACTGCCTGGGAAATCTGTGTGGTCTGTGGGGGGTGTGGGTAGGGGCACTAAGTACATTTTAAGTGTGTTTATGTATTATTTGTAACCGTGTGAGAGGAGGTGTGATCGGTGCTCCTCAAATGATGAGAATATACAGGGATCTCAGGCGATAAACGGCAGTAACAGTTCAGATTTGCTGCGTTTGTCCATTTGGTGACGTTGTTGCCCCCCCCCCTCCTCAGAGACAGTTCACACAGAGCGAACTTGACTGTGAACTTCAGCTGACCTTCTCCCAACTTTGAATTTTCCCAAATAAGCCCGACTCCACTCCAGTTGTTTTTTGGTGTTGCGCAGTGATTGATGCATGACCCCAGAAAATAATTACCCACAGGACAAAAAAAAAGAAAAAAAGAAAAACGAAAACACCCACAGGCTCCTGTTGTTTTAAGTCATCGACTCGCTGACGGCCTTTGTCTCAGCGTGGTGTTAAATCTGAAGTGACACTGTGGAATTCTGTCCCAGCATTCCTTTGTCTGTGACATCATCCTCATTTCTTTTTAGCACAAACTCCTCCAAATTTACTTTGATGATTTTTTATTTTAGCCTGAAGCTGGAATGGTTGGGTTTGTGGCGATTAGTTGGAAACCAAGAACATAAAACATCTGTATTAGACCCCGATGAAGTCTGGAGATGAATGATTCAAAAGATCTGAATGTTTTTTTTTGTGTGAGTAAGAAACGTACCAGCAGATTAGAAACAAGATGAATATCTCATATATTTAATGTAAATATATGTTTTACATTTTTTCCATCATATTTCACGACTGACTCCTCATTGGCTCGTTGTCCACATCTGGATTTGTGTCCCAGTGAAGCTGTCTGGGCTAACCAATATCGTTATTCGGCTAAAATAAAAATGATAGTTAAAAAAAATCAGTGAAACACATTACTTCTACACCTGTGTGACCCCCCCCCCCCCTCACACACACACACACACATTTCATTTGTAAAACCTGCTGACATTCTAAGTTATTGCAGGCGTAAACGGATCAGTTCATCTGTCACACTCAATATTTCATGCAGTTCTCATTCCAGGTGCAACTCTGCCGAGTGTTTGTGAGGCGTCGTGCTTTCCTGAAGGTTTACCAGCACGCACAGCGACATAAAAACCTGATGTAAATGGTTCGGAGATGACTTGTTTGGCTGAGGAAGGAAAGGAAGGAATGAGGAAGTGAATTTTGACTGATGCAAGGAGAGGTGTTTCCAGGAGCGTCCATGTTCGTGTGTTGTGAGACGTTTTATGGGTCGTCACAGAGAACCGGTGAAAGATGTGGATGTGTGTGTGTGTGTGTGTGTGTGTGTGTGACATGTCGCGGCTGATTGGCTAGAGGGTGCAGCTGGAATGTGCTGGGCTGCAGCTCTCTGCGGGATGGGTACAAACGGCTCTATCATCACATGGGAGCATAATGGTTACGGGCAAATCTTTACACGATCAGCAGGAACCAAGTCTGTGCCAAATATGCAGAGCCCACAAGAATTTTTGTTTTTTTTGGTGGTGGTGGTGGTGGGGTGTAAGGGAATAATGTTGAGAAAGTTGATAAACAGCGCGGAGCTGTTAAGATAGGAGCAGAGCGAGAGTTGCCTTCGTTCCATCTCACTCCCACCAGAGAAACTTGAGGGGAAATGAAATGGTTGTTGAAGAAATTACAGTTATTACGAGGAGATTACTGATTACATGTCGCAATCGGAAAAAAAACCCAGCTCCACTATTATCACTAATAATATAACTATTATTATATATTATCAACATTATGAATCTCTTTTAACACGACATCAATTGTGCGGTTTCTGCCTGGAGAAGTAAAATGAAAATAAGGTCTGGTAAGATACATGTATGTGGAAGTTACATACATGTTCTCATCCACTGCAGCAATTAACGATGAACCAGACAAATTAACCACCAATTATGATAATCAGTTATTTCTTTGAAGTGATTTTAAACCTCTTTTCTAGGCCTCTGATGTGTGTAGTAGTTCTGGTGTCATAGTAAATGAAACCTGTGTTCAGATGTTGTTCCTGGTGAAGAATAACTGATGACATTTGAATGTGCTCAGGTTTATGTAAACGCGCCAGTTTCCAACGAGATCGACTTGGTGTGCAGAGAAAGACCCCCCCCCCACTTCAACCCTCTTTTTTTGTGCTCAACATGACCTTTTCGTGTGGGTTTTATTCGAGTGTCCCTGCATTCGCCCCGTTGGTGCGACGCCGGTGACATTTCCCCCACATTTTCAGCCTGAACTGGCCTTTAAACGTTGTGTTTCTCAGCTGCGGCCGACGGTTCGGTAGACCGTAAAGAGAGAAGACAAATGGCCCAAACAACTTTCATGATGCACGCTGGACCGACTCGCTGGAATAAATCTGCAAAAGTGCACAACATGTTAATCAGCGGCCAAATGCGCGACAGTTGCTCGATCAATCAGCTCAGCATTCTGTCTGGGTTTATTACAGTTCCACTTAAATAAAACTGGCTGGAAGTCGTGTTGCACAACAACTCAAGAATTTATTGCTTTTGCCCAAAGCTAAGAGTGCCAGTCTCTCACTTCAGTGATGAATAATGCTCCCTCGCCCAGTTGTTAATATGACAGTACGTGATTGTAATTGCAGCTAATCTATACTGACAACAAATATTTTTGCAGGGGGAATATTTTCCTCAAACCCAGACTGAGCTTCCAGGCCACTCATTTCTACAACAGATGTGGAATAGAGCAAATCATTGACGTTAACAGACACTCGTGTTGCAATATAACGGGGTGGATCGAAAAGTGTGACACCTCGAGGAGCTGTGAGAGCGGAGCGTCTCCTCGTGCAGGTGTGCCGAGCAGCCACACTGCCTGGAGCTGCGTTTGACAGCGTTTGCCAAAACCGCCCTGTTTGTCTCTTGGTTTGGTTCATTTCTCCGCGCAGCCACGCGAGCCTGTAAAGCAACCTGCTCCGACATGCCGCTTTCTGTTGGAAGGAACTAACGCGTGCACGCGGGTTTATCTCTTCATCCAGTTTTGCGTGTGGCTTCATCCAAGCTCATGGTGCGGGAGTATTTTCCTCCTGTTGGTCTGTGTGTGTGTGTCCTCTCCACAGTCTGGGGGTTCATCCACTGCCTCTCCCTTTTCCTGACGCTAACCTACTTCACGCTTCCTGCTCCTCCATTGAGAGCGGGATGGCGATGGCACGCACATGCACGGGGCCTCGGTGCGTGCACGCCCTGCAGGGACGACACCTTCTTCCTCTGCGCTGCCATGCAGAGTGAAGGTCAGCGAGGGCAGGACGATTTCCTCCACTGCAGCAAGAACCCGACCTAGAAATATGGTTGCCCAGAGGAAAGCACATTCTCTTGTTTTCCTGGCCAGCAGGGTGGAGAAGTTTTTCGTTCTACACCTGGTTCTCAGTCCAGAGTAGTTCAAGAGAACAAACTGAACGGATCCGAAAATACCTGGAACATGTTCGATAAATGTTGATTTTATTCCCATTTCTCTCTCCTGCTAAGTTTGGTGAAGAGACACAACGAGTGAGTTCGTCACTGATCAGTGTCCCCAGATGTCAAATGTCGCTGACGGTGAGTTGGATCTGGTCCTTCACCTCTGAGGAGCGCAAGAAAATCCATTTGGCTCCTTGGATCCTCAGTGAGTTTACACGCCTGCACGTTTTCTAGATGACGCAAGTGAATCGGGGCAGATCGGCGACTTCTGTCACATTTGTTTCAGACACACCCAGCTGTAGTCGTAATGGCCGTTTGTGCGTCCAGCTTCATTCTTTTAACGCCGTCGCTCATCGGACAGCAGCTTTGTGTGTTGAACTGGGGTGTTTTTTTTTCTCCAGAAATCAAACAAACCAAAAAAAGATGGAAAAGTCATTAAAATGTTTACTTTTTAAAAAAAAAAAAAGTTATTTTAATCAAACCACATATATTGTCATTAATATAATGATTAAGTTCTCGTTAAGTCATGGTCATGTGTTGCTGTTTTCTGCTGAGGCCAAACATGAGAACGTGACCATCCAGCCCAGATGCTGCACTGATAATTGACAAACACCTGATTCCGTTGATTCAGTCCGTTTTTTTTTTTTGTACATTAGTCATTCCTCCTCACTCCTCAGTGAATATCTGTCAATCCCAGTTACTGTAACATACTGGTTTGGTTTACATCTGGACACACAACACACACACACACACACAAAGACCTGCGTATATGTACACTCCTGCAGACGGGTTTCTCATGAACAAGATACTTGTGATCACTCATTATTAATGACGAATCCGTTCCCTGTCCCCTCCGTGACCGGGCTCCGGGCTCCTACCTGTCACACCGGTCCACCTGCTGGAGGCATCACGACCACAGTCTGAGCTCTGGGTCCAGTCGGTTTTCTAATCCTTGGAAACAGAACCCCAGAGGACGTGCTTTTGGAAGCGTCATTGTTCAGCGTGGGGGGTGTGGGCTCATGTATCAATAGCAGACTTGCTTGTACCTAAGGCAGCGTATTCGGAACGTTTTCTTGGCATTGCTGAGCTGTTACTTGATGTGACCTGGATTAGTGCTTGGACCAAGCAGAAGTAGACGTGTGGTTTGTTTGAAGTTTAGTTTCAGGGCACAGAATCGTGTTTGACTGACATCTAAGCTGCTGTTCCAGGATCTTCCCGTGTCACCTGGAAACCTGTCGCCAAGGTGAAACCTGCAGCATCTTTGTTACAATGGAAGGCTGCTTCCACTGAGCAATTTTGGTGCTATCAGATGTGAAACCCAAGATGCTGGAGCGGGTCACTTCTGTCAGGAATTTCTACTGAGGAGTCTCTGTGTAGAACTGTGTCTTCACAGTACTTCTGTGGGTGTTTAGATGTTTTCGAGAACTGGATTTCTGTGAGTAGACAGTAGTTTGGGTGCACTGATGTTTCGTTTCGTATTTGGCACCCTGTTTTCTTGTCTGTCACGGCGTTTGGCCCAGAAGTCGATGGGCCTTTTGAAGGTTTCAGTTTTTTCACGTCTGGTAGCTGCATCTTCCCCCGTGTGCGGCGCGCGCACGCTGTGGTTTTTCACTCATGAACCAAATGACCAAATG
The DNA here is from genome assembly GCA_901007665.1 of Aeoliscus strigatus. Lineage (NCBI taxonomy): Eukaryota > Metazoa > Chordata > Actinopteri > Syngnathiformes > Centriscidae > Aeoliscus > Aeoliscus strigatus. The sequence goes on from CAAKHB010007770.1 coordinate 24,898, forward strand.
ATTTATGCCGGATCCTCCCGTCTCTGCGCTGTTACCGCTGTAAGCCGAGAATGATATATCTCTGCAGGACTGTATTCCTGCCGGACGCAGTGTGTGAAGTGAGCAGACGCGCCACACACACACACACACATATGACGTACCTGACAACAAACCTTGCGGCTTCCAAACCGTTTGGCTACGATTGGGTTTCACGCCACCAGGGGTTTCTTGCTCTTCACGCCAAGAGAACAAGCGTGGTTGTAGAAACCGTTTGAAGAGACGGTCGTCCGCCTCCGCCTGCCGACGTGTTTGATCTGTCCGTGGACACCCTGTCAGCGCTTTAGTACCAAAAATGACTCATGGTTCACGCAGATTGGTTTGGGTATGATCAGTATGGTATGGTTTGTAAGGATGCTAAGATTCATTTAAAAGGTATTTGTCACAGAGACGGATGGATGTCGCTGATGGAGACGGAAAAGATACTTTATTTTATCTCCCGAGAGAAATTCACATTCACTGTGGATGGATTCAGGCGCTGAACGTGAGTCCTGAGCCATCTTCAACGGTTTAAACTGCCAGAGATCAATGACGAACTGTAGATCAGCTAAAAATATCAAGGACATGTTACATCGGCGCTCAGCTCCGCCACTCAGTGATGAAAGTCATCGGTTATCAGACAGGCCCTGAATGTAGCCTAAACTACATTTGTGACTTTGCCATGCTTGTTTCTGTACAGAGAGGGACTGAGGGAAAAGGGGGAGGGGGGGTGGTCCAGGGATTCTTCAGCGGACTGTAGCTGTGCCCGGCGCTGCCAAACCCTGCTCCCCGCTGAGACGACCGTGGGCACACGCCCCAGCTGTGCAAACACAGCCGCATTGCTGAACCCACACTCATTCTTTAAGCTGAGCCAAATTCAATTATTTGCCTCGTCCTGTTCAGTAGCACACAGACGGTCACCCTCCTCGGTACACTCGAGCTGCTCAGATATGACAAACGCAGTTCTGCAGTTTTTTTTTTTCTTTCTTTTCTCTTTTTACTCTTCTAACTTGACTTGTGTGAACATTTCACAGTTTGTCAACTTAATTCCTCACGTTTGCTCGCGTTTCCTCCCAAACGTCCAGTGTGACCGTGGGGATCAATTCTCTTTGAAGGAGAACCACATAAACCCTCTTTTTCTGCTCTATTCGACCCGGTTTTCGCGTTGTTTTCGTGACAGTTCAGCCCCTCCTCGACATGAATGCTGTTGCCATAGCAACTGCTGTGCACGGCTGCCGTGACATCATTTTAAATTCAACAAACAATGGAGGACGCGGCAGCGATGGTGAACTTGGTGCTTGTTTTTTTGATTTTTGTCTCAAAGAGAAGAGCCAGTGAAACACTACAGGCGGCCCGAAGCTCACTCGGTCCAGAACTTTCTGGATGTTCTCAGCCATCAAACAGACACAGACCAGAGTTTAACTTGTATGTGCACATCAGCCATGTTAAATTAAAGCATAAGACGAGGAAATAAGAAGAAATTATTACAAACACAAGAGTCTGACCTGTATGAACGTGTTTCCTCGTGTTTCAGTGGTTCATTCATTCATTCATTCATTTGATCTGTTTGCCCGTGTCTGCAGACGCAGACATGAGCTGACATCTTCATGGCTTTCTCTCCTCTGACTCGATGAGAATATCACAGAAAAAATATCTGCTACCAGCTCCTCAATGTTTCCTAAACTAAGAACATCTGTACCTGATGAATTGACCGAATTATCCTCGAATTGCTGCACTTTTTCTGAATGTCGTAAAGCATAAAAACATCTCGCTGAAGTGGTAATAAAACCTCAAGGAAGTATTTATCCCCTCATTCACTAATGGCATTGCAGTAAAGTTGCGTTCAAGGCCAGACACATCCAATTAGCCAAACACACAGAGGAGCACAGACTTCACCATTGCTCAGCACTTCTGCCCAAATATTTACAAAGTGTCACTCCGGCTGCTCCACTGTCGGAACAAGTTCCAAGTTAACTGACAAAAGTTTGTTTGAGCAAGCTTTTCTTCAAAGAGTGTGGGGTAAATATCAGCACACTAACACCCTAATGACCGTCTCTTTCCAGCGTCCGACCTTGTGATGTCTTTAACCCTCGAACACCGATGGAAACCCGCGCTACATTCACTGTAGCGTATCTTGGAGTACCGTAATTACATGACTATTTAAGCATTTATCAGTTACTGAAAGTTGTGACGTTTCTTTTAGTTCTCCCATCTGGTGTGAGAATGGAGCTAGTTGCACTTCAAAGCCAAGTTGCTGTCATTACGGTAATGATTCACCAGTTTCCGGCAACATGGCGAATCAGAGAAGAAGGTGAAAATGTCCAACAGCAAGGAGAAGGAGAAAATGTCAATCGGTTCCTGAAAGTTGAGAACAGCCATGTTGCTGTCATTACGGTAATCCCATTTGCCATGTTGCTGGAAGCTGGCAAATCATTACCGTAATGACAGCAGTTTGGGTTTGACGTGCAAAGAACCGTTTTCTTTGTCTCTCAGCTCCTTCCTCACACCAGGGAGGGGAATCCATGACACTTCTCAGCTCTCAGGAACCGTTTGACATTTTCCGACAGCACAAATAGTCGTGTAATTACGGTACTAAAGTATGCTAATGTGATTTTTTTTTTTTTTTGCTCGTCATCAGAAAAGATTTCTAGACTTCCGTTGTTGTTTCCACTGTTTGCAATCGCATCTTAGTAAGTACGGACGGATAAAACCGTCTTCTTACCTTTTCTTTGCTAAATTGTATTCATAGTTACTCTTTTCCTTTCCCCAGTGATTGCCACAGATCATTTTGTGTTTTCCTATCCTCTCATGTATGACCTCCACCTCTGCGCTTCTGATAATCGCTGTTTTAACTCGACTAGGTCAGTGAACTTACATTTTTCCGCCCGGATCTTTGCCTCACCTCACGTAAAGACTCCCGTTGTGATCAGATACACCGTTTCCTGTGCCCCCGAGCCGTGTTCGCCGTGTACATCTTATGACAATAAACACTGCGCGTAAAGTCTCCATCATTTATGTGAACGCTCACGGACACACATACAGTACATAAAGTTAGACAAACACTGGCCCCTGCAGCCGACTTACATGGTGTCAGATAAATCTCCCACGGCATGTTTGAGAGTTCAAATGGCGCCTCTGATCTGTCGTATTAATTCAAAGGGAATGTTGAAGGGGGGGGGGGATAATAATGAAATGTGCCAAGCTCCCCTCCACCAGCTCACCCTCTCTTCCGCCCATCCACCCTGCGCTTTCAGCTTTAAACACGGCGTTGGCTGCGTCCCAGATGTCGGGGACGTCACTCATCAGACAGCTCAACCTCGCTGGCAATTACAGAAATATGACGGGGATGTTGGAATAATTGGTCCTGATGATGATCAATGTCGCAGACAATCAACTCCAGAAGTGAATTTGCGTGTGTTTGGTGTCTGTTTAGGGGCTGTCCCCATCGAGTTGGCCATCAAGTTGGGTACACGTTGTCTTTGATGTCCTGTGTGTGTGTTCCCTGTCGCGATTGTCACATTTACAGCGTGCGAGACAAATCGGTGGATTTCCCCAGCTCCGATGATGTTGCGGTCTGTTTGGCTGCAGAAGAATGTTTAGTGAAGTGGGGATGTGTGGAGACGGAGATGAGGGCGACGTGAGTCATACTCCTGCCGGTGTTTGTTCTGCTGCAGGATAATCTAAACCTGACTGCTCGGGGAGACACACCATTCTGTCGGTGTGACTTTATTTGTCAAATGTTCCTGTGAAGGATGCTGATCACAGTAAAGATTGACATGGCGTTAACAGAAGTGGGGAAATCTGCTGAAATCAAAGATGAAACATGTAAAAAGGCTTCTTTTTTTAATAATGGTCAATTATAACTTGATATTCTTGTGTACTCTTTGTATTTCTAGGCAGTTTCTTGTCAGTAAATCAACAGGTTTGCTAATCCGCCAAGGTCATAGAATTCCCAACACTAAATTCAACATAACATTTAACATAATATTGAACTTATTATTCTGATTTATTGTAATATGTTGTGGTATGAACACATTAAAAATATAATGCTGAATTATTGGTAAATACAGACACAATGTGAATACATGCTGTATATTCTGTATACATTATATGTAAAAATATAATTATAACTTTACCTCTCTGCTGCTGTTTCAGACTGAGCTTACTGGTAAGCTTCCCAAATTCTTTCCACTCTGTTCTGGGTGTGTTGCTGGCTTCCAGTCCTGCAGAACACAATTACGGATTGTGTGTTTGTGTGTGTGTGTGTGTGTGTGTGTGTGTGTGTGTGTCGAGGTAGTTAAAGATGCCATGGTACAAGCAGGGCAGCATTCCACCACTTGTCCTGCTGCCAGCCAGATGAGATCAGGATACAAGAATGCCAAAGAATATGGAAATTTAAGATCATTCCATGGTCCGGCAACTCCACAAATGAGGGGCTTAATTTGCGAGCAGGCATGCAGCCGCACTCCAGCCGTAACCGCAGACGGCGTTGTGGAGAAAACCAGCTTTCATGGTGCATGTTGCTGTCGGTGGAACCAATTAGTTGGTTGCTGTTGTATGAGAATCTTCACAGATTCACTATTAAAGGGTACGCTGCATTTTCATTAGTTTGGCCTTCATTGACGTGTGGTCGCCACTGCCAGGTTTGTTCTTTGTCTGTTTCAAAGAACACAGCGATCTGTGGATTGGTCTTCTGGGAGGTCTGGCATGGACAGCTTGCATGCATTTCACAGAGGGATCTGTGTTTGGGGAAACTGCCATTGTCAATTCTGCCGCGACTGGCAATGAGATGGCACAGCGCACCGAGTGAACGGATAAATTCAAATTAAATGACCAGTTTGGAGCTTGTTCTCAATTATCGATCCACCCAAAAATGGCCAGAGGTACCGAAACCCAGACTGAGCTGCACCACAGAAAGATCATATTTCTCCTTCATCCTGGTGCTCAGACAAGACATTTTTTTTAAACACTGCACATATACAAATTGTGGAATTTCCCAAATCTGTAACAGCAGAGTCATGTCAAGTTGCGGCGTTCAGCCCTGAGATAACACTAATACACAAATATGGTGCGTTTTACTTCAAAGGTCAGTATGAACTTTATCAAATAATGTTCCTCCTCCTCCAACACTTCCTCCCACTCATTTCTTGATGAGTAGTTTGTTCTGCCAGATAGTTCTGCCAAGAACACATCCTGAGACTCACCTACAGGTTTATATTGTGTGGGAATAAGTCCGACTAAAATCTGGATGTCAGTTGAAGTAAAAAAAAAAAAGGAGATTTTCTGGGGCACCACTGTGTTCTCATCAATCATCCCGTGACAGTCCTCTGTACGTGCGATGCAGCACGCCGAACTGTGAACTCGCCGGCCTGCAAACATGTGGAACGTCGTGTTGTAATTGCGCTGCACAGCTGTCAATTTTAATCCTTCCACGATCCGGTGTGATGAAGTAGGACAGGTGTGTATGCGTGGAGTTGTGAATAAAACCCTGTTTGATATCCAGTCCCTTCAACTCACTGCACTGTCCATCTCTGTCGCTGCACAGCAGCCTCCTGTTTATCACCAACAGGAGTTAGTACTTTAAACAGATGAATGCATTTCCTGTCATAAATAACAGCAGTGGTAGTGTGATGGCTCTCTGTTTCTGACCCAGTGTCTTAAACATCTGGATCAGATGGATGAATCTTAGAGGAGAAGAGTCTTTAGCTTGCGGTTATTCACTGTATTTTAATTTAAAAAGGTGTGTAATGGCTACATTTCCAAACTGCCTTCATGAATCAATTGGATGGGGACCTGAATTTATTAAAAAAAAAAAAAAAAAAAAAATCAAAGGCAGACAGACATGAATTTTGGGCGAAGAAACGTGAGACTGTTGACGTGTAGTCAGCATCAGACACTGAAGTCAACGTGGTTCGTGTGTTTATGACTCCCACCTGCAGTACCATGTACATGAGGACACATCTTTTTCTCTCCCCGTTGTTTGTTTACTATTTTGCTTCAAGAGGACAAAGTTATTTTAATTTGATCAATAAATTAATTGATGAAATAATTGATTTGTAAAGTAATCGATAGCTGCTGGACTAATTGGATGTGCCGCTCATGTTGAGTTTATGTGATAGTATGCAGCATTTAATGTATGCGTGTGTATGTGTGTGTGTGTGTCAGAACATTTGCTAGATTAAATGTCCCCATTTATGACCCTGGCTGATTTATATTGCTCAGATCTCCACTGATCCTTGACCCGTGTATTGTAATTCACGTTGGTGAGTAAAGCTCAATGATTGATGAGTCGATTGCTGATGAGGTCATAGAGACAGGATCAGTGGATTTGGGAAACCAGCTCGTGACTGTCCGCCCTGGCTTTGTTAAGTTTCACCCTCCCTCATACGGTCCCCGCCTGCGTTACGTGCTGGGATCAGCTGCGACCAACAGCCAAGGCCATACATCTTTGGCAGAGGCAGGACTCTTTAATACAAGTGCCTGTTTTGTCTTGAAGTGCGTGTGACCGGAGATGCAAACTGGGTGGACATGTGCAAGCGGAGCTATTACGTCAAAGCGTCCGGGTGAGGCCTCCCAGCTCATCGGACGGAGGGAGTAACTGAACGCCTACAGCTCTTATTGAAATTTAATTTTGCTGATTGCCGAGGATGTTCCCTAAAATAGCTTGTGATGCCAGTGTTTCCTTTCTCATGACTTAAACCAAATCAATAGAAGATACTTTTATTTAAGGGCGATGGATCATTGTGTTTATTTATTTGTTCTGTTTATTCAGCCTCTGCACTCCCCTCGCCAGCTTTCGGTTCCCAACTTGAAATGTCACACAATGGTTTACCTTTTGTTCTTGGAATAGAAACGTGTGCCGGAAAAGCTGTCCTCTTTCAGGAAATGATGGTGTCTTCCCGCCGCTCCTCCTCCTCCCGCTGCACTCACTGACGTCACCATGGTAACCAGTGGAAACCTGTAAATATTTCCTGACGACCAGTGGAACCGTAGAACTGCATTGCCAATTTCTTCTCAGGCACTCAAGAGGTTGTCCAGTATATATAATTTATTCCCAGAATAGAAGCCATTATGTAGCTTTATAATAGGTCATAGAATGAAAATACCTGGGTAATTGGGATGAATTGGCTGAAAGTGTTATACTTGCAAACCGTTTATATCTGAATATACTTCCTTGGTAAGTAATTATACTATTTGCCATCAGTGTTGATGAGCTGCCCCTCACTCACCAGCATAAACGGACTAAACTTTAATGGTTATGTGTCAAATCAATACTTCCACTGCAGCTCAGGTTCCAGTCACCTGGCGGACCACAGAGGGTGAAGCATGGCGAGCCCATGCAGGGCCGTAGTTATCCTACATTCAGTATTTTGCTTTACAAAAACACTTCTGATTTTGTGGTTTTTGTGGCATTGTCACTGTGCTCCATGCTGTTTGCTTTACTTTTCTAGGGCCTCATTAAAAACCTCAATATTAAATGTAATAGCCGTAATTACCTGAGCGGGAAAACCACATGTCTGGAGCAGAGATTAATGTGAGCGGTGAAGCTTTTTCTGTATTGAGTTGTCTCCCTGCTGGCTAATGGGATATAAAGGCCACAGTGCTGGATTTCATACTCCATCTGTTCCTTTTGTACGCAGGACATGTCAGCTTTTCAGAGGTCTCACCATATAATTAGCTGCTGGTTAAAGTTCGTGAAGGGCCCTTGTGGCCTCACACATGGTCAGCAGGTGGACTGACCTGTCTACTTAGCAGGAAATATGCTACGTGCTAATGTTGCACACTTGGACTGGTCAAGGGCTCAGGTTGCAGTCAGTTTGTGGTCAGCTCTGGAGTGATGAATCATGATTTATTGTACGGGCACAGCCGCTGTGAGCATTACAGTTTTTGGCGCCTGTTTGTATTGCAGCCGATTCGATTTTGCGGCCCAAAGGGATTTTCCTGAACGCCAGAAGATAGTTTAAGAAAAATGGCTGCTGACAAGTATGGTATGAAATGATCGATGATAACCTCTTAAGATGAGTTATCCAGTTGCCTTTTACAGAGAAATCATGTGACACCGGCAGGCGCTGGAGTCAAAATCCATCTTTGTGTTCCTTCTAAAGCTGCACTGACAAATATTTCCATTTGAATAACAGACTGAATGTCTCTCGTGGTCCCAAAGAACCCTCACCCTCTGTAGTTCCTCGAAGCTTTAGAGAACATTTAAGTCACCTTCAGCTCCTTGTTTTGCTTTTGCAGATTGCAGCAATTCGGTTTTGATTCATCTCATAAACATGACATAGTCAGATAGTTGAATATTGTAATATAATACGTTCTGTCCCATTTCCGTTTCACCTTCATGTCTCTCTACATAGAGTTTATGTGAAAAAAACAAAAAAAACACAAACACACCATGTGTCTAGTGATGAAATGTGTCCTGATTGCTTCCCTGAGGAGTCGGTCACACGATCAGGAAACAGACCTGAAGAATGAAAGAGAAATTCTCAACACAATATGACACCTGTAAGTCAGGATGGTGTTCAGTTGTAAATGTTAGTACAGGAATGTCCCAACACAGGTCCCTTCAGCACCTTTACCCTGAGCTCTGCTTTTGTCAAACCTCGTTTCCTTTTCCACAAATCTTTGCACTCTCATAGAAATTGAGCCACTTTAAATGCTGCTTCATCAGAGTATATGACATAGTATGACTCTCAAACAAAGACACACTTATTATTACTTTGCAATGATGATTTGCTTCAGTTTTTAGTGTGAACTCACCTCTTTTGACTCATGATGACACTCGACGACCATCAAGGCAAAGACATTCTCCGTGTGTAGTGGGGGATCACATCTGTCTCCAGGAGTGATCCATTGAATGTTTTGTCCATTGTAATCCTACTGATGCCCAGCCGCATAAACGCCATATCTGGAGGAAACCAGTCTTTGGAGCTCCTCTTCAACGCACTTTTTGAACCTTCTCTGTGGTGTGTTCGCCGGCTCTGGGCAGACGGACGTCTGTGAACCTGTGTCTGTTTAAAACAGCCGCATCATACATCGACGCCAGTGAATGAACCGTGCTGCTGCTGCCGAATCAAGTGCTGTTTTGAGCAAAGTCCTGTTTTTATTGAGTCTTATCTCTCTTCGAGCCAACAGAATTAGGTTTAGCTGATAATGACTGAAGATGGGCGTTGTATGGTTTTGTATAAGCAGTGATAGAGGTGTGAGTAACCTTGTTTGGGCTGTTGGGCTGTCTGACGTCAGAGAGAATAACGAGCAGTGATTTGCTTGTTGAAAAGAGGCAATAAAGACCAAATGCCACAAGATTGGAGTAGAGGTCAAAACAAAGCATTCTTATTCATGTCCAGTTGTGTTTGTGTGCACTTTAAACACTTTAAACACTCAGTATTTTCTATTCTATACTCCACTAGCTAGTTAGCTGTTAGCTCTGTCCGCTATCCTGCTAGCGCTGGGTTTTCATACCAAACCAAAACAATTGGACAAAATGTACTTTAAAGCAGTTAGTAAGTGAATTACAGAGCCAGGGACAAGTTAGCGGGCTAACTTTTAGCATTGCCATTGCTAGCTTGTTATTATTCTAGCACAGTTAGCATTCTTGCTTGACTGCACACTTCACAAGTTTTAATGTACCAATAAAGTATCTGTACCTCTTTGTCAAAATCGTACAGGAAATGTTTGACTAAACGCTACTCATTACTTCAGCTTGCCTCTCTCCACAATTTGTTTTACACTTGTACCCAACGCCGCTTTATGTTCTGCCCCAGTGTCCTGTTTCAGCATGAAATAAATCAGTTTCCAGTGTGCGAGCAGAGCCGAGGAGCTGCCGCGTGGAAGAACTGCTCATGCATCATTAGGAAGACATTAACACATGAGAGTAACAGAGCATTAATGCAAGCGGGATGTGATGACAGTGCCAGGAAAATTTTTCATTTTCATCATCAAAGGTTGTGACGCCCATAAC